>OY728140.1:1454051265-1454651265 GCA_963277665.1 Viscum album
AGGGCACTTCCCCTTCTCTCAAAATCACACCTCCAAATACATTTATCTCGGCCAAAACCTACCCAAATATCCTCCCAAATTCCCTCAATTAAACCTAGAGGAATTAGTTTGATCATAAATTCAACCTAAGGATCCTTTTTTATCAACTCAAAAGGAAGCACTCGAAGAAGAGGTAATAATTTCACCACCCTTTTTCAAAGTTCTTTTCTTCTTCCACTTCCTCTTTCTTTGTTATTCTCATACCAAAATAATAACTTCAGTACCTTATCAATACTATTATGTTATTTTAAATATGTTACAATCATATTTATTATTCTATCCATCCTGTGAATGACATGTCACCATACGTGCATACGTACGGCTTACCGTCTCCACATCGTGGTGTAGTTTGTTATTCAAACACTACATTATTTGGATGGGTATAATAATGAGTATAACTGATTTAAATAATAAATATAACATATTAATGATTATTTATATATGATATACCATCCAATTACATATTATTTCACCATCAATATAATGATATTGTCACTCGTGCGTACGTACAGATTACCGTCTCCACGAACGCGATGAGATTCATTCCCCATCATAATCATTCAAGAATAATTTTTATTTTATGATTAAAAATAATTTTTAAGAACTTAATATCATTCTGGATATGAATCAAATACATCCTATCCATAACAAACATGTCTTACATAACCACACATATAAAGGAAAACGAATCAGTTAACGCCCGAAACGATGATACTGCTGAAATATTATTAACAAAACAATATTAGAGGATCATATATGATATCATATTTATATATATAGTTATTTTATAATTTAATAACAATGTTTTAACTATTATACAGGAGGTTAACATACCATCGATTAAGGAAAAGTACAAGGTAAGGGTTATTTCCTCAATCTCATTATTATCTGAGATTGTTTATGTGTAAGTATTTACTGGGACATATTTATCATCGATACCCATATTTCATAAAAATGTTTTCAAAAGGAATATTTTAAGGTTTTATGGGAGGTTCTATTTAACTAGATCATCATTTTAAATGTTTTAAATATTTATCTGTCTAAATCCTTTTTTTTACAAAATCTGTCTAAATCCTTTTAATTAAAGTTCATGTTTTCAAAATGATTTTAAGGATTTATTTATATGGACATGTATGTTTTGATACGATAAATATTTTCAAAATTTTAAAAGTGGTATGGGACACTTTTATGCAAAAATCTCTTTTAAATTACTTCCTTTATAAATTGTGAGACTTTTAAACGATTTCATGAAAAAGGGGTATTTATCTCAAAGCATTTTACTGATCATTTTTAACTACATCAACATCCTTTACTGGATATTATTCTTGATTGAGGTTGATTTATCATAATACAAATCTTCCATATTGTATTGAAGGTTTTGTGATATGTTTGATTGTGGATGTTTTATTTTATATCATTCATGGTTTATGGATAAAGTATTAACATTTTGTATGTTAGTTTTAATACAAATGTTTATGTTATGTTTAAACCTTTTCATATGAAGAATGCATTGGTCTTAGTAAGTGACGAGTGGAGCCTGCTACAGCTCCTCGATACATCAGTAGGTCTCATGAGACAAACTAGTTTCTTGGCACAAGGCCTTGACAAAATCTTATTTGTAGTCTTGGCACAAAGCCTTGACTATGTGGTTATTAAGTCTAGCATTATGCATTCCATCATTATGAAATTGGTTATTGATATTACATGTGATTATTCGACTAGTAGAATATCCATGTGAATAATTAAATGGCATTATTTGATTTATCTTTGCCATATTATGATGAAGTTTAAGTTTAAAAGGCTTGTGTTTTAGTCTTATACATTGCCTTAAATATTTATGTTTATTTATGAAAGTTTCCGCTATATTGTTATCCTTACTGAGCATCTGATCTCACCCCTTTCTCATGTTTTATTTTCCTAGGATTCCAAGAAGTGTTTTATGATTGATAAGTAGGGTTAATCTAGGGGATTAATGGTGTTCTCAAAGGATCATTTATGTTGTGTTTTATTTTCTAATGTGTAATGTCACGTTCATGTATGTAATCTATTTTCCAAGACTGTTAAACTGGTCGGTCTTTCGGGACTTGATTCCTTGTAATCATGCCAATATATTAAAATAATGCACCGACTCTGGGCTTCTGGGGTCTGGGCATTACAGTGTGTGTTTGACGATAATATTATTAATTATAATTATTATTATCACACCTATTTTTTAAACTATAAAAATTATATATTGGTTTTATAAATACTATACATTTATTTTTATGATTTATATTATACATATATTATATTAAATACATTTATATTGTATCATGTATACACAGATATATATACATACAAAATTAAATACATTCATATAATTGAAAATATACAATATAATTAAATGATATATATATATTACTAAATTAATTTATAATTAATATGGTATACTAAAATATATTTAAAATAGTTATATACTATATATAAATTTATATATAATAAAATATTTATAATATAATATTTATAATATAATATTTGTATTTATATTTATATTTAATTTTGTCAATATTATATATATTTGTATACGTAATATAATAAAAATGTATTTATACATAAATATACAATACAGATGTATTTAATATAATATATGTATTTGAATACATGCATTTATAATTACATTTATATTAAGCATACCAATATTTATATATGTATACATTTTTTATATGCATAAGTATTTATTTAAAGTATTTATATATATATGTGTGTTAATAATGTATTTAAATACATTTATATAATGTGTTTATGTAATTTATATACACATGCACACACACACATATATATTATAAAATTTGAAATTATATGAGATTTATTTTAAAAATACAAAAAAATAGGGGGGTTTAACCCCCTCTAATCTAAGGGATTAGTGGTGGTTCATGAACCCCCTCTAATTTCTTGGATTATAGGGGGTTCAAAACCACTTGTAATGTCATAAATTAGAGGAGGTTCAAAACCCTCTCTAATTGAAGAGATTAGAGGGGGTTGTGAACCCCAACTATTTGCTTTTAAAAAAACAAATTTTATTATATATATATATCCTCTAAAATCCAAATGAATATTATATATATAGCACCTCTAAAATCCAACTGAATATATAGCACCACTAATTATTAAATTAGTGACGGTTTTGATATAACCGCCTCTAAAATCTAACCAAATATTAAAAAAATAATTCTAAAAAAACATAGGGGATTGTGAACCCCCTCTGAATTCAATGATTATCAAGGGTTGTGCATAACCCCCTCTAATTTATACAGAAAATGATTTTAGAGGGGGTTGTGCAAAACTCCCTCTAAAAACATGTCGCTAATCTGCAATTTTTTTCTATAGTGAAAGCCCTGCATCTTTCCGCTTCTAAAAACTATAGCTTTAGCCTCCTCCCTTGAATGAGTTTCGGTATTACCGAGCAAAGTACCTGGTAGTCGATCAAATAATGTCTTAGAGATCTGCCCCATTTGATGCTTTAGGTTGCAAAGGGTAGCCTTGTGATTTTTCATTTCTTTCTCTTTAGTTTTCATCCATTGGTATGCTTTCTACATAAAGGTAATGAGTAGGTTTTCAAGATTCAATTGAAGAGGTTGGGCACGTTGTGGTGGTCTTAGCAGAGCTTGTTGAAATTGTTGTTGTTGAGCTGGTAGAAACTGCTGAGGTCTAGGAAAAGGTTGTTAGAATTTTTATTGTGGTTGAGGAGATGGACCTTGAGGTGGGTGCCCGGTGGTCCCTAATTTCTTGGTGGCACATTTCCACTCCTCTGCTAAAAATAACCTTGGTTTTGTTGTTGCGACTGTTGGGTCGATCTCTACTGGTAGTTAAACTGTTGATATTGTTGGGTGTACTGGTACTACTAATTTTGTTGATTGTGATTAACGCAATTACAATATTGGAATTAGGTTTTCTCTAAGCCTGCCTTTCAGTCTTGGTACGGGTGTTGACCTCTACATATATCACATGATTGTGTTTTCATCACCATAGCAGGAGGGGTGGTGGTGCAGCGGGTAATTGAAAATACTCCAGCTTCTTTGTCAGGGCTTCTACTTGTACTGTGAGGCAAATACTCTCCTCCAGTTGGTGTATTCCACATTGAGGTTGTCCTCGATCTCTTTTCCACATACTGACATTATGGGAGACTTCGTCAAGAATGGTTCAACCCACTTTGGGCATCTTAAGCATGAGTCTTCCATCAACAGCGATGTCTACTACAGTTTATGCAGTAGGTTGAAGTCCCTAATAGAACATTTGAAGTTGAAGGCGCACATCTAGTCCATGATGTGGGCACTTTCTGGTGAGTTCTTTGAATTTATCCCATGCCTCCTAGGTTGGCTCTCCATATGTCTGGTCAAAGTTCTGAATTTCATTTTTTAACTTCTATGTTCGGATGGGTGGGAAATATTTATCGAGGAACATCTTAGAAAGATTTCCCCAAGTCATGATTGACTCAAGATTTTAGATTTTGAGAAAATCCTTAGCTTGGTTGCACAAGGAGAATGAGAAGACATGGAGTCTAATTGCATCTGAAGAAACACCCTGGTTGCGAAAGGTATCGCAAACCTCTAAAAAGTTAGAAATGTGCTCATGAGCGTATTCACTTTGGATCCCACTGAATTGAACCATGTTGTGGATCATGTGAATGAGTCCAGACATAATTTCTAAAGTGTGTGCCTGAATGAAAGAGCGCACAATATTGGGCGCAACACCACTTATGGACGGAAAGGCGTAATCCATAATGGTGTGATCCTGCGGCAAGGGTTGCTCTCCTAGATTGGAAGGTGGTGTATGTTGCATATTTTGTTGGTTGGGATATGCAGGATTGATGTAATAAACCATTGTGAAACGATGGTGTGCAGTTAATGATCGATCGATATCGGGATCGAACAGAAGTGGTTCTTGACTATCAAGGATCTTTGAACGAGTCAAAGGTCCCTGGTGCATGGAATAACCAAGAAAAAGAGAGAAATGATGTAGGCATACCTGAGTGAGAAAGATGAAAAAAGAAAAAGGGGAAGGAAAAATGAAGAAATGGGTAGGGGTGAGGCAATCTGAGTTTTGATCCAAAGACTATTGTGCTTAGACAACAATAATCCTCAACAACAACGCCAAAATTTGATGTGTCTGCACGCATCGTTGAATTCACACAGGCTTTGATTGGGTTAGAAATTTATAGTCCCAAACTATATACTTACTACTAGGTTGTACTAAAGCGAAAGTGTGAGGTTGAACCCATAAGGATCACTGGTAAGCAAGCAACTATTCGAACAAACCCCTATGAAAGGATTCCTCATGTTCACTCTTCAAGATTGGATTTTCTAAAACTAGGTAGTTTTTATTTAATTCGGTTAACTAATAAGGGATATGGGTCAATTTCAAGGCTCTTGGCACAAGATAATCCTAAATCTAGCTTGGAATAGTCCTATGACTTAGGTTGTAAAGCGATGCAGGGGTCTCCAATTGGTTTTGGTCAAACCAATTAGATCTACCTATGCTGCAACTATCTTTGGATCTTGGTATAACTAACAACCTAGATATATTATGCTTAGCTTCTATGTAGAAAGCGTCTTAGGTTAATGGTCACAACTTGCTCAACTCCAACTGGATCAGGTTAATTCAATTGTACCTCCCATGATCAAGGTTGTGCAGGAGAATGTAATGAACAATTATTTTTAACCTAATTACTAACTATAGGGTTACTAAGGTTCAACTCGTGGATTCATTAGGCTCATAAGCACCCCTACTCTCAACTCCTAACCCTAAATGAATTAGTCGCGCATGACGGGGTTGATCAAAATAAAATAAATACTAAATATGCTACACATAGTCATGAAACGAATGGGAATTAGTTAATCCAGGATTAAAACAATCAGCAGACCACGTTTAAACAATTGAAAGCAATGAAAATCCAATCAAATATTTACTCTCAATGAAAAAACAATGAAGAAACAACAAGCGTCGATGAAGAATGACAGACAGTATAAAAAACAAGCGTTGAAACGTAAATGGAAGTGTAACGACTGAAGAATGGATGGAGAACGATAAGAAATGTGAAAAATATTTAATAAAACAAGTAAATAAATGAATTAAAATTGGTTTGGAAGGGAAAACAAAAAAACGAGAGAAGAAATTGAGAGAAGAATGTAGGTCTCTGGACTCTGGAGCATGATAGAGAGGCTGGAAAATAAATAGGCTCAAAAAGTACATGGCGTGTAAAGCCTTCACGTCGTGTACTGGCTTTAAGTGGAGTTGTCTCAACAGCTGCATGTTGTGTAATTAGGTTGCATGTCGTGTATTTGAGATCCACAGTCTCCTCAAGAAAATCAGTCCATATCTTTGACTGAGTTAGCTCTCGAACTTTGCACGTCATGTAAACTTTGTATGTCGTGTATTTGGTTCACTTTTAGTGGGATTCTGATTTTGAAATTCACACAACGTGTGATGTATGTACACAGCATGTATGAGCATCATGTCATGTAAAGTCTTCACAGGTTGGTCTATGGATTTATAGGCATATTGTGAATGAGGACTACACATTGTGTATGGTGTACATGATGTGTAAAGCCCGTTTTTCCATTTTTCAGCATTTCTTCCTTTGAGTCCAAAAATCCTAATTTTTGTGAAAACAAACCAAAACCCAGTGCATTATCAAATAAAACATGAATAATCCTTAGATAAATGTATCCAATATATATATATATATGAAAATTCATTGTATCATCAACTTACATGTTTGATAAATCTTTCTTTGACTTTCCTGAAAATAACTCATCGATAAAATCGTCATATCCATGGGCTTGACCAGGAAGTTTCATTCCAATCAAAGGACATGAGATATCCACTTCCATTAAAATGGACGAGACATATCATTTATTGACTTATTCATTAATGTCATATCACCTATGACACACCCAATGTATCATACTTCATTGTAAGCATATGTCAATACAATTTTTATCAATACATCAGAGTATGTGATTCGTGATATAAATTAATAATAATCTCAATTCTAAGGACCAATACACACACTCGTAGTTAGGAATATCCAACGACACGTATAACATGTGGAATTTCTATTAGTGGGTCTATTCTCATAACCTCATCTCTTGGAGATTACAAAGCATGAACTTTGTGATAAGAATTCTCAGTGTCTTATGAACCTCCAACACTTGATAGAAAAAAATTATATTTGTCATGTCAGATAGGTGTCATCCAACCATAAAATATATATTTAAGAATATCATCATAACACTTTAAGGCTTTCATAATAGCGAGGAACTGTTATGACCTTTCGATGTGATAAATACTCTAAGGACATTATCACATTAATGTTATGCATAAGAGCACTTATCATATGGTAAGATATTTATTAGCATTCAAGCCTTTGAATATACAAGTAACCAAAAGTTCAAAATAGTTAGTTATATGGAACCAACTCCAACACATATGATGTGTTTATCTATTCAGTTGAGTGACATGTGATGTGCTCATCCCTAAAGGCGGATGTCAAGTGATGTATTCATCAACATAGTTATTTTGTACTCAGAGAATCGGAAATGTATGAGTGGATATGCGAGATTGACATACATCATGTCTCATGGTTACTCGATGTCTTAGACAAATGGATTACACGAGAATGCATGCTTGTGTATGATGCACTTGGTGGACATGGATATAAAGATACATGTGTTTGATGAAGATCACATTATATCCTTTTGCAGCTTGAATAACACTGCTACTTTGCTATATGTTGTTTTTTGCTTCCATTTATGAATCTGATGATTCATATTCATCGTCAACGCTACAGAGGTCTATGAAGTTACACTTTTTTTTAAAAGGTTGGGGTTGAAGCCTCAATTTATTATTAAAGCAAAGACCTCTTTAGAGTGGGTAGAGGGAGACCCATTACATAGCCCGAAGGCCCAAGGCCAAGTGGCCTGAATACAAGCCTTGAAAGCCCATTTTTTGGCCCAAAGGACCCCTCGGTGAACAATACTACTACAGTACCCGCGCAGCTACAGTACCCACCGCCGCTGCAGTATCCTGCAACAGTTCCTCCGCCGCAACAGTGTCACCGCTGCTACAGTTCCACCGTTGCTACAATGTCCTGCTACAGTCCTGCTACAGTACCCGGAAATTCATCTCTGCCCAGATTTGAACCCGAGTCTTTTTGGATGTCAAGCAGGAGTTTGTACCACTTGGGTACAGACTCGTTGACAAACGTGTTGTTGGGCAACGAGGTATTGAGCTGGTCTGCCCACCTGCGCGTCGCACGTCCCCAGATAGGCCCAGGAGTCTGCGAAGTTACACTTTGTGGTTGACTGAATGAGGATTGAGTATGAAATAAAGAGTTACTCTAAAAGTGTGATTCATATGGCAAGGCTACAATGTGATGGTATTGCAACTTCTGCCTTTGCATGGATAGTGAAACACTGAATGTTAACGTTTCATAAATCCTCCACGCAAGCCATCATTCATGTGTTTCGTGTGACGAAACATGTGGGAATCGATTCAACTGTGGGTTATAAAGTGTTTGTAACCGAAGGCTTTACTCGAACGTTGTGTAATGTTCGAGTAAAGGCCATGAAATGCTTGGGAATGTCACGACGCCTATATATACATGCCACTGCCATTGAGGTGGTGTGAGTGAGAGCACTCTTGCTCGATACTCCCCCGATCTCATAGCTCCCATCCTCATCCACTATTAGCTTTCGCGAGGCATTAGCATGCCGTGAGTGATGAGAGGGCTTCACTCGTGTGACGAGTGTTTCGATACAACTCGTGGATACACCATCGAGGAGGGATACTACTCGACTGCCTCTTGTGATCTCCCTCAATCTCTTACGATGAAGATAACAACAACAACAACTTATGTCTTGAAAGGTACATAATAGACATTCTTCATTTTACATACACACATTTTGTTTTTCATGCACGACGGTTCTGATTTGTTGCTTTCTTTTGCTTTCGTTTTGTTGAACGAACATCATTTGATCCTAAGAAACCCAACAACTAACACATTCACATTACACCAAACAAGAAACATCATATATTTATGAATCTTTTAATCAAAACCAAACCCATATTCAAGGAATGAAGCACAGTCTAAAAAAATAAAATACAATGTTGGCGAATTCATGACATAAAACAAACAATGTTGATCTGTACAATTTATTAACAACTGACGACAAATAATTTTATCACTTTTTTTTAAATACAAAATTTCTTTTAATTGCATTAACTGTAATATGTAAACATTTGTTTTAGTCAACATTTCAAGCAAGAAAACATTTTGTATCAATTTTCCTCTATGTGAAGTGTGAAGTGATACAAAAGAAATTCATTGAAAACAAGTATTGTATTAACACTTGATTGAAACAACATAAGTGTATATGGATTCATTTAGGTACGAGTACATTATTAGAATATTTTTTATAGAAAACTTATGGATTTACAACATGATCAATATTTATTAATTATATCGTTTATTCGTATAGATTTACAATATTATCGAACATACAAATTTACATAATCTCCATCAAAAGGTCAAAAAATAAAAACTAAACTCCTGTCGTCCAGTGTGAGACGTGTATGATTCTGAGCGTGGAACGCGGGTGGCTGAAGCCCGACGATCCTCTATCCCGACCCCGGCACCCCTTTCCAGCGCTGCTGCTTTCCGCACCTCCATTCATCGTCCTTGGTAGCTTCGGAGACGGGGAGAACAATGTTGCTTCGCTCCATCTCTTCCCCTCCCATCGCCTGTAACAGGTTCATCCTTTCCCGCTCATTGAACGGCTTATCTGGACCCACTTCCTTCCCTACTCGTCTCTTCCACAGGCCCCGTGGCCGAGCCATCCCATCCATCGGCCACCGCGGTCACCGGCGGCTTGTTTGTCCACTGCTTCAGGTGTCCCTGCCTCCCAGACGCACTCCAAATTCCCTATTTTCATCCGCTGTCTCGACGGCTTCCATTGAAGCTTCCTCAGGTTATCACGTTACTGCCCTCTCAACGCATCTTCCATCGGTTCATTTCATTTCCTGCGAGTTACGAACTTCCTTTTTTTTTTCCCGCTCGCGTGGTGCAGATGTTGCGGGCCATCCCGACGAGGTTGCTGAGAAGCATGGCTTCAGGAAGGTGTCGGAACAGTTCATCGAAGAGTGTAAATCCAACGCCGTTCTTTTCAAGCACAAGAAGACGGGCGCTGAAGTTATGTCTTTATCAAATGACGACGAGAACAAAGTCTTTGGTGTTGTTTTTCGGACTCCCCCGTAAGTATATCTCGGCTTAAAAGTTTTCAGACTCAATGTAAGTTCACTGCAGCCCATCTAATTTTATCAAAAACAATCTAAGAAGTCTCGCTCAGGAGCCGGAATTCTGCCTTAATGAGATTTTTTCATACAGAGAGATGACTAATTTATCAGTACCTGCGCAGTCAGTAAACAATTCTGAAACTAGGCAATGCCAAGTTTATGCAATTTGATCCAATCATTTCCTTTGATTCTGTTTTGTAGTAGTTTTCTTAGGGATAATATCCCTCTATCCCTTTTTATTTTGGCTGAATCCATATCCATGGTTTATAACTTTTCCTGTGCTTCATTCAATTTGTAAAATTCCATGCTATGCACACATGAAAGATCATTTTAGACTTTAGAGGCTGTGAGAAGGCAGTGGAAATATAATTAACCCAGGCAGGATAATGATTACAGTTGTAAGAAGTTGCCCCCACTTAACCACCTCGATCCACTGAGTCTGTTTGCAGTTTTATCTTTCACTTTGTTTACTTTTATTCCTCTTAGAATGTTCTCTCTACATGTTTATGATGTTCCATTCTATCAAATATCAACGTTCAACAGGCATACTAATAACATGTTATTGATTCATGATTGAGAACACTGATGCAATGGGAAGCGTAATTTTGGGTTGAAAATTTTGGCATGGTTTTACCAAACTAAAGGATTCCTTAACATTGCAATAATAGCCAATGTCCAGTCTTTCTATTGGATTGCTTGCATGCCCCCAAATGCTGATATTTTTTTTTTCACCGGTAAATGGAATTTTATAAAAAAAAACATGAGGGGTGAGGGGTGCATGGACCCTTACAATGCGAATTTTACAATAGGATCAAATATACAATGAGAAGGGGATATGAAAGAATTACAATAAGATGACCAATCTTTTACATTAGCTATCAAAGCTTCTTTAATATATTGGTTCATGTGCGCCCAAATCACACTCATGGGAAGGAGATAAAAAAAATTTCTCTCATTTATGGGGTGTAACCCATTCCGGTCTATGAGTTCATTGTAGTGACACCTCACCATAACCCAATTAGTCCCAATGATAGAGTTTGAGAAATCTCAAAGTTCTTTTGACCCAGGGCAATGCAAGAGAACGTGGTTGATAGATTTTGAATCAGTTATGCAAAGAGGGCCCTGATTAGCAAGGCTATGCCCTTTCTTTTGGAGTTTGTTGGCGGTAAGGATTTTCCCTAGAGCAGCTTCCCAAGAGAAGAAAGTAATCTTTGTCGGAACTCTCGATTTCCAAATCAACTTCCAAATGCCACTCTCTCTACTGGATAGTTTGTAAGACTGTCGATGCTTTTAAACATTTTAATCTAATAAGCGTCAATGATCACGAGTCCTAACTGCGCACTTCATGCAAAAAAGGTCAATTTTTTTGTATATTAAAATAATTGTCATTGTGTGCATACAGTTTGCAAACACAAAATGATTATGCTGGAGTTTGTCCTAGGTTATTATGATCATGCTGCAAATTCAAACCACCTATCTGTTTAATATACACACGCAAATGCAAAACAAGTGCATTTTGTATGGAACAAAATCAATTAGCTGCATAGTTTAGCATTATCAAACACATTTTTTATAATAGCATTAGGCTGTCATACCTTTTTGCATAATCTTTATTGTAGTTCTATGGATGCTCTTGTAAATTTGCAAAAAGGTAGTCCTACATCTGGAAATGTTTATCAATTTGTGATCTATAACAACTTCATTAGCTTATATTCCTTGATCATAGTCACAGGAGTTATTTGGCTTAGAGACATACCCTGAACTGCTATACCAAGAACCAAACAGTCTGTGTTTATGAAAACAATTTTCTGGATGCATACACGGGTTACTAGAACTAGATGAATCTTATCATGATATCTTGTTCCTTCGATTCGTCTTGCCAGTCTTTCCTGTTTTAATTCTTAATCCAACATTTAAGGATATGCATGATTTTTTTTTCAATTTAAATCCCTGCCTTGCTGTTTTTGATTCTAATAGTTTTTCCCTCTTTAAGATGAATCCGTAATAATTGATAATGCAGCAAAGAGTCTACTGGGACTCCTCACATTTTGGAACACAGTGTACTGTGTGGTTCAAGAAAGTACCCTCTGAAAGAACCGTTTGTAGAACTGCTAAAGGGGAGTTTGAACACTTTCTTGAATGCCTTTACATATCCTGACAGGACTTGCTATCCAGTAGCTTCCACAAATACCAAGGTAAAAACACCTTGATTTGGTTTTCTGATTATACAATCACTTTCCTGGACTAAATCAAAACCACTGTTTATAAAACAGGATTTTTATAATTTAATTGATGTATACATGGATGCTGTTTTCTTCCCAAAATGCGTTGAAGACTTCCAGATTTTTCAGCAAGAGGGTTGGCATTATGAGCTCAATAACCCTTCTGAAGATATCTCCTATAAAGGTTGCATTTTTATTCCTTGTTTTTACTGTACTTTTTTTAGTGGATGAGGACCACCAGATTAGCCCACAATTGATGTTGAGTTATTATCCCAGTTCAGTCTTTGCCTAGTGTTTGTTTCATCACAAACTAGGAAGCTACCAAATTCTGATATTGAATGGTTTTCATGCTCTTTCAGGCGTTGTATTTAATGAGATGAAAGGTGTTTACTCCCAGCCTGATAACGTATTGGGCCGGGCTTCACAGCAGGCATGTTATTCACACTCATGTTCATCTTTGAATTTGCGGCAAAAGTTCAGTGATGCTTTTATTTTGTTAATCAGAAAGTAGTGGGTTATTCAAAAGCAATGGTTTATTCAAATGCCATAACTGTTCAAATAATTTGACTTGGTTATGTAATGGGGTTTTATTGTATTTTAGATCTTAAATCACAATGGAAAATTTCTTCTTGCAATAACATTTCTTCATATCCACCTTCACCTTGCTTCATTTTATGCATACATGTATGATCTATCCAAGAATTTTTAGAATCATCTTTCTGCTCTGGAATAATCCCCTGGCAGTCGTATCTGTTCCTATCTGCCATCTTTTAATCGTATTCTGTCATGTTTTTTTTCCTTGCTACATTTTTAGTCCAAAAGAAAAGCTTCTGCCGTTGTTTTTCCCATTCTTTTCTCTAGAACCAAATTTAATTATTTTACTAGAATATTGTTTATTCATTTTGTTGATATTATAAATAACATGATCATTGATAATTTTGGATCGATCTCAGTTCTGGCACTCTTCACATGATATGGTGCAGGCAATGTTTCCAGACAACACATATGGCGTTGATAGTGGCGGTGATCCTAAAGTGATCCCTGATCTTACATTTGACGAATTTAAGGTATGTTTTAAGTGTAATGGTAATGCATATGTTATTTGCTATTGAACCTTTTTTTTTATTTGGTTGTTCACAAGTGCACTGGTTTAAAATTATGATGTCACAGATGCATGCATAGAAGAAAATCATGGAACATAAATTACACTCGTATCACAACAATCAAAATAAATTTGATCAAAGTTTAAACATATTCAAGATCTAGGGACAAATTCAAGAACACTGATCACAGTGAATACAACCTACTCAGAAAGAACCAATTTTCAACTATACAGAAACACAAATTTGAATCTCAGAAGCGAAACAAAAACGGATCATAGAAAGCAAACCAACAAAAAACACGAGATTTGTTTACGTGGTTCGAACTATAAGCCCTACTCGTGTGTGGGTTTGCACCCACAACTATTAATAAGAAATACAAGAATGAGAAAAGATTACAAAGATGAGAAGGAATGAGCTCCTTGTCAATCCACAAGCCGCCACCTCTTCGGTATGGGAAGTTGACACACCACCTCTTCCCATGCTCGCACACTCGGATGACAACCATTATTTGAGCCAGATAATGATCTAGAGGAAATGACCCCCAAGAGAGGTAAAGTCGAGTGCCAGATTGATAGGAACACGGGGCCAGGGCAGGCCTGACCCTGGGGAGATCATCTGCGGACCCTACCTAGGCACATGTGGTCGGGTGCTTTGCTTTTCTGCTGTGTAATGGACTAGGGTAAGAGTGTAACAACCCAGGTACTTATAAAATAATTTGTTTTCATTCTGGAATTAAATATTTAAATTCATTATAAATTTACAATGAAATAACTGATATTTATAAAATTTTTGGAATTTAAATTGATGGAATAATAACTTGACCTTTAGAAATATTAATTTGGCCAATAAAATATTAATCTCACCTAAGAAAGTATAAATAAAATTTATACATCTTATAAGTAAAATGTGATATATTTATATCATTAAACAATTAAATAATTTTTTTGAAATTATAAATTAAGTGTTGGTATTTTTGTGAGTCATAAATATTTAATTACAATTTTGATAATTAATATAATGATTTAAAAAAAAAAATATTTTTATAAAATAGATTTATAAATTATTATTTTGTTGTTTTATGGTTATAAGATAATTTTACGAGACCTTCATTAATTTTTCAAGGTGTTATAAAATCATTTATAGTTTTAAAATTGTTATTTTTCGAATAAATTATGATTTTATTTAAAAATTAAATTTCTCATATTTTAAAAAATATTTTCCAAAAATGGAGTTCATTTTTGAATTCTACACGTCGAAAAACGGTCGGGGTGAATTTTTAGGATTTTTTAAAAGAACTTGAATTTTTGATGAATAGTGAAATACAGTAATTTACTGTTATATATATTATAAGTTAAATACACTATTCCTAACATCATGAATAACGTAAATACCATAATCTGAAACTTTTCTTGATTATTTTAATATATTTAGTGATAATGCTCAAACTATTCATAGTCTTGAGCCAAAATAATAAACTAATGAATAAAATAATCAAACCCCCCTTCCCCCATTATAAATACCACCCCACTGTCACATACATAGCTTATTTTAAATGTATTTTTATTTTAATTTCCATTAATGCTTTGTTTTGGGGGTTTCCAATGGTTTTATGGAGAATAGGTGAGTTTTCATGAATTGGGTCAAACCGTGAGCCCAATTCCAGATTTAAAAATAAATTTTGTTTCTTTTATAACTTTTTCATTTTTTAATATTTTTCACTCATTCCAACTCCTAAATGTCCTCCCCTGATATATTAACACTACTGTTGGAGTATGGGTAACTTCCAGCCCCACTAACTTTGTAACTTCCAGCCCCCACTTCTTTTGTAACCTCCCTTGTAACTTCCACTTACAATTTTTTATAAATACAAGCCCTCTCCTTACCTTGAGGGTAAGAGGGATCTTTAATTACATGGTATCAAAGGGAAATCCCCTCCCTCTCTGCGGCCTCCCGGTTCTACCCGACCCCGCCTCTCCCCTTCTTCTTCCGGCTCGGCCTCCCTTCCAGGCGGCCCTTCCTCCCGGCTTGGCCCTCCCTCCCAGGCGGCCCTCCCTCCCGGCTCGGCCCTCCCTCCCAGCGGCTCTCGGCTCCTGCGGCTATTCCCGGCGGCGTCGCTTCTAGACGCGGCTCCCGGTTCCCGTCGGGCCTCCTTCTGCGGTTCGTCCGGCTCCCGCAAGCTCTCCCGGCGGCATCTCTGTGCGCAACGACCGCGCCTCCCGTCCAGCACCGGCGCCTCTCTGGCCCTCGCCTGACGGCCCCCTCTCTTCCCAACGCGGCCCGCGCCGGCCCTCCCGTCCCGCGGAGTTCCTCCTCCCGCGCGGCCGACCCATCCCGGCGGCTCTCGCCAGCTCTTCCCGGCGCTGCTCCTCCTACGCGCCCATCCCGTCGCCGCTCCTCCAGAGCGCGACACTCCCGGCGCCCCTCTGCTCACGGCGGGCCTCCTTCCAGACGCGGCTCCCTCGCCCCGTCGGCCCCCGCGCCCACACCAGCGTCGCTCCCTCACCCGCCACCTCGCCCAGCAGACCCTCGCCGGCCCTCCCTGCGTCCTGTGAACTCCCGCGCCTCCCACTGCTCCAGCGCCTCCCGGCGCCTTCCGCTTCATCCCGCGCCGGCTCCTCCTCCGGCAGCCCTCCTCCCGCGGCTACGCACCTCCGACGCCTCCCTCTCAGATCTGCAAAGGAACATTCTATTCGGTGTTTTTGCGGTGCTGGTCATCCACCTGGCTTACCAGCGCCCCAGGTGCACCGCTCCCCGACAAAACTCCCTGCTTCCGGCTCATTCCTCCGCTGCATCTTCGGTATCACCGCTCCGCTTCCATGGCAGACTCTTCCCCACTGCCGCCGCTGATCACCGCTTCTACCCGCCTTGTGGATGACCGATTGGACTCCACAAATTTCTCCATCTGGCGGAAGACTGTTGTGATGTCCCTCACCGGCATGGACCTCGACCATCATCTTGAGAATCCTCCCCCAGCCACAGCTGATCCCAAATATCGTTCCTGGAAACTTGCTGACAGCAAGATCTTCGCTCTGCTGGTCAATTCCATGGAACGATCGGTCAAAGATGTCACCCGCACCGCCAATACCGTCAAGGAGCTCTGGGACTCCTTGAATATCATGTACTCCGAAACAAATAACCTCGCTCGGGTGTCCGAAATCCTTCAGAGACTGTCCCATGTTCGCCAGCAGGCCCAAACCTTTACAACCTACTTCCTGGAATGGAAATGGCTGCGTGATGAATTGCAGGAGTTGTGGCCCATTCCACAAACACCGGCCGAAGCTCAGACCCAGCGGGACCAGCTCTGTCTCTTCACTCTTCTCAACGGCCTCGCTCCAGAATTTGCCACCACGGCAACCGAATTGCTCGCTAGCTCGTCGACGCTGGAGATCCCACAGGTGTATCACCGACTCAGCAAGGCCCAGCGGGCTCTTCCTCCTCCCGCCCCCGTTATCGACCATTCAGCTCTCGTCGGTCACGGCGGTGGCCGTTCCTCTGGTCCTCGTGGACGTGGTCGTGTTGACAGTCGACCACGTCCCCTCTGTCAACACTGTAACAAGGTTGGCCACACGATCGACCGATGTTGGGTCCTGCATGGACGTCCATCTCAGCGCCCGCGGCAGGGACAGACGGCGGTCCAGGAAGCACCATCGGCAGTTGCAACTCTTCCTCACTCTTTGGACCTTTCGATGGCCGACATCCGGCTGACTCATGAACCTCGGGAATCTGCCGAACCCGGCCCATCAGCAGCTTCTATAGCCCATTCTGCTCACTCCACTGCCTTTGTCGGCCGTCGCTCCCCTGCATGGATGTTGGACTCAGGAGCCTCCGACCACCTCACCGGTGATGCTGGTATGTTGACCTCTTACTGCCCTTACACCGGTCCCTCAGCCATCACGGTCGCTGATGACTCCACTATCCCGATTGTGGGCTTCGGCACCTGCTCTCTGACTCCAACGATTCACCTACCCTTTGTGGCACATGTACCCCGCAGTCCATTTAATCTTCTTTCCATCAGTAAACTGACAAAAGAATCTAACTGCGCTGCCATATTTTCCTCCTCTGGTGTTGTTTTTCAGGAGCAGACAACGAACCGGGAACTTGGTAGAGGCCGACTTCAGGACGGGGTCTACCTGTTCGATGCACCAGCACCCATCGCTTGCTCATCTACCTCTTCTCCGGCTTTGGATCTTCATTCCCGGTTAGGACATCCGCCGGCATCCACCATTCATCAGCTTTTTCCAGAGTTTCGTCGGAATATTTCATTTCATTGTGAGTCTTGTACCTTTGCAAAACATCATCGATCTACATACCTCCCTCGGGTGGATACACGGGCCTCAAACCCTTTTGATCTCGTTCATTCAGATGTTTGGGGTCCTTGTACCATTTCGAGTCATTTGGGCTACAAGTACTATATCTCTTTCATCGATGATTATTCGCGAATGACTTGGCTTTACCTCCTTCGAGAACGCTCCGACGTGTTCTCCACCTTCCAAACATTTTATGCTGAGATTCAGAATCAATTTTCCCTCTCGGTCAAATGTCTCCGCTCCGACAATGGGCGTGAGTATCTCTCCAATTCCTTTCGGCAATTTCTCCAGACGAAAGGCATCCTTCATCAGACCTCCTGCCCTGATACACCCCAGCAGAATGGCGTGGCCGAGCGGAAACACAGACATATTCTGGAGACTGCTCGTGCCCTTCTCTTTCACCGACAGGTGCCTCTGCAGTTTTGGGGCGATGCCATTCTCACCGCCACCTACCTGATAAACCGTCTTCCTTCCACTATCCTTCGAGGGGAAACTCCTTTTCGGACTTTGTTCTCCTCTCTCCCTCTTCACTCCCTACCCATTCGCGTGTTTGGGTGCCTCTGTTACGTTCGCGACACACGTCCAGGTCTCTCCAAACTCGCTCCCAAATCCCTCCGCTGCCTCTTTTTAGGCTATTCCCGCACTCAACGCGGCTATCGCTGTTTTTCCCCCGACCTACGGCGGTATGTCATCTCGGCCGACGTTGCCTTTGTTGAAAGTTCTCCATTCCTCCTTCCCTCTCCTCATCCTGACCCTGCCATCGATGATTGTCTTCCTCTCATCATCCATCCTTCACCGCCGTCAACCCCTGTTGACACACATTTTGGTCAGGTCTACTCTCGGCGTCCTTCGACTGTATTCCCCGTCCTGGCCAATGACACTGACGCTCCCGCTTCGTCCGCTGCTCCTGCTCCACCACCCGAGGACTTACCCATTGCCCTTCGGAAAGGTACTCGCTCCTGCCAGAGTACTCCTCTATTTGTATCTTCATACAGGGGTTTGTCAGCTCTGGAGACAGTCTCTGTACCTCGAACGGTTGGTGAAGCCAAATCTCACCCCGGGTGGCTAGCTGCAATGCGGGACGAATTGCAGGCTCTAGAGGATAACCATACTTGGGATCTTGTACCTCTTCCAGCAGGCAAACAGGCCGTGGGCAGCAAGTGGATTTACACCGTCAGGCTCAATCCCGATGGCACTCTCCGCCGCCTCAAAGCCCGCCTTGTTGCCAAAGGCTTTGCACAGACGTACGGTGTTGACTACTTTGATACCTTCTCACCGGTTGCCAAGATGGCCTCTGTCCGATTATTCATCTCTCTTGCCGCCCATCATCAGTGGCCTCTTCATCAGTTGGATGTCAAGAATGCCTTCCTCCATGGCTTCCTTGAGGAAGAAATTTATCTGCAGCAGCCCCCCGGATTTTGTGCCTTCGGTGCTGAATCTCGAGTCTGCCGTCTCCGCCGCTCTCTGTACGGCCTCAAGCAGTCACCCCGTGCTTGGTTCGGCCGCTTTAGCACGGTCATTGGCGATTTTGGGCTTTCTCGCAGTATGAAGGATCACACTGTCTTCTACCGGACGAGTGCACGTGGCTGCATCTTATTGGTCGTATATGTGGATGACATCATCATCACCGGCAACGACTCTGTGGGTATTACCCACCTCAAGGCCCATCTACACCACCACTTCAACACGAAGGATCTTGGTCCTCTCACCTACTTTCTCGGCATCGAGGTTTCCTATTCCTCGGACACCATCTCCCTCTGCCAACGGAAGTATGCATTGGATATATTACAGGATGCTGGGCTGACTCAGGCCACTGCGGTCGATACTCCTCTCGAGCCTGGGGAGCGGTCTCTTTATGCCTCCTCAGCTCTATACCCATATCCCGAGCGGTACCGTCGGTTGGTGGGCCAACTCAATTATCTCACCATGACTCGACCCGACATCTCCTGTGCGGTTGCCAAGGTCAGTCAATTTATGGAGCATCCAACCACCTCCCAATGGGATGCGGTCATCCGCATCGCCAAATACATCAAGAGAGATCCTGCCCGTGGTCTTCATTACTCCCAGCATCCTCATCAGAATATTGAGGCCTTCTGTGATGCTGATTATGCTGGCTGCCTTGCTACTCGGAAATCTACATCTGGGTTTGCCATATTCTTAGCAGGCAATCTCATTTCTTGGCGAAGCAAGAAACAGACGGTCGTCTCTCGCTCCAGTGCCGAGTCTGAGTACCGTGCCATGGCCACCGTCACTACCGAGATCCTATGGCTTCAACACCTCCTCCAGGAGCTTGGCTTTCCTCAGCAGACTTCTGCTAACATATGGTGTGACAATCAGGCCGCCACTAAAATTGCTTCGAATCCTGTTTACCATGAACGCACGAAGCATATAGAGGTGGACTGTCACTTTCTTCGCCACCACCTGGAGAACAAACATGTCAGCTTTAGCCACATTTCCACGGCGGACCAGCTTGCTGACATCTTCACCAAAGGCCTCCCCGGTGCTCGCCTCGCCTCTCTTAGTTCCAAGCTGGGGATCCAGAACATCTGCCGCCCAGCTTGAGGGGGAGTTACGGTCTTCTTTGTTTTTTATGTGTCCAAGCTAGGTACACCTAGCTTGAGGGGGAGTGTTGGAGTATGGGTAACTTCCAGCCCCACTAACTTTGTAACTTCCAGCCCCCACTTCTTTTGTAACCTCCCTTGTAACTTCCACTTACAATTTTTTATAAATACAAGCCCTCTCCTTACCTTGAGGGTAAGAGGGATCTTTAATTACAACTACAATTAAAATTTGGAGCCTTTAGAAATCCATAACCAAGGTTTATTTTGGTTTTTATTTAAGGGATTGGGCTTGCCCGGAAGTCCATATCCAGTTTTAAAAATTAATTTTATTTATTTAATAACTTATTCAATATTATGTATTTTTCGGTGATTCCAAGTCTCACACGAGACCATTACACCCAGCCGCGCCCCCAACCTCTTTCCCCCCTTTTTGGAGCTCTTAGGAATCTCGATTTAGGGACGAACTTCTTAGGGTTTCAAAAATCGGCTAGATTTGAGGAGGTAAGTTCATTCTTTCATAACTCTCTCAATTCTTACTATTTTCCCTCCATTCCAGTTCCTAAATGACCTCCTAATTCTTGTTCGAATAACCCCTGAATTTTTTCCGTTTTAAATTTTAGATACTGGTGTTTTGGGGAGATTCATTCAAGATTTCTCAAGTAAGTTAGTCCATTTCTTTCTTCTTTCATTTTTCTTAGGGTTTCATTCAATGTGCTTAGGGTTTCTTCCCTTATACATGAAGTACCAAATTTCCAGAGGGTAAGGTGTCAAACCTAAGGTTTAACCTTGGGTTTTCTTGGTCCAATTTTCTATTTTTAGGTTTGATCTACCCTTCTTGAGGTGCAGCGGTGGTGCGTTTGTGTTTTCGCACAAAGGATTCAATGGTTTCATTTGATTTGGTAGGTGATTCCAATGTTGATGCAATCTTTGTGTATTAGCATGCTGTATTTATCATATTTTCAGGTTTATATCATTTTATTATTGCTGCAAAAATTGGTTCTAATGATGTTTATATTGCAATTGAATTTTAAATGCCAATTTGGTGTGAAATTGAGGGTTTTCCAAAGAAATGTTTTATTTGTTTATTTGGGGATGCCCTATAAATACTTAGTTGTTTTTATTGACCTGTAATAAGGCTTAAAATACTGTTTATAATGTTTATCCCCTTTGGTTATTGCTGCAAAAATGGGTTTTAATTGTGTTTGTAAAGAAAGTGAAGTTTTGGTTCCATTTTGTGTGAAAATGAAGGTTTTACAAAGTTATCACTTCTTGTTTAACATGGGGATGCCGGAAATTGATTTGTTGTTTTAATTGAAATGTATTGGGCTGCCTTTACTGTTTTGGTATCTTACAAGTGTGAACATAGTGTACAAGTGGGTTTCTTAAGGGGTTTTGTGTGCAAAACAACACGGGATTTTGAGAAATTGTTTTATTCAAATTCAAAGTGTTTGTTGTGTGTTTTAAGTGGTATAAAATGCGATAGCTATTGTATTTGGTGTATGTGACTAGTAGTGGTGTTTTACATTAAAATGGATATGTGTTAAATCCTGAAATTGTTTGAGCACAAAGGGGGAAGCCCGGGTACCTGGGTGGGGCGGATGTGTACTAGTACGACTAGTGGACCAGATGAGTTTTGTCCCTGTTTCACCTATCATTTGGATAACGACAACTCTAACTAAACTATATGGATGATGATTGGGGACCACTAGGTTATGGGTATGTTCCCTACTAGTGGCTCGTGCACGAGAACGGATTTTACTATGGTTACATTACACCGAGGTACGAGGTACATGGGGCCCGAGACTATCTAGTGCCTAGGGGTGTTCCCGATTTTGTTGCTCATTGGATTTGTGGTATTTGCCCTTGTATTTGGGTGTCTTTGGAATTATATCGAAGTAGCTAACATGCCTATTTAAACGTGTTAACATTCTGAAAGTTTTATCTTGAAAAATGTTTTCAATTTAAAGTTGCATTTCTCGGAATTTGTCGCCGCTTTTCATTGCATATTAAAATTGCTTGCTTTTTCACCTTCTATTGCATGCACCTTGGAATCATTGGGTGATATCCTATTGGGCTTAGGCTCACATCCTACTTACACCCCTTGGGTGTAAGTAGACTTTATTATTTTTGACTCAGGTAAAGGAAAGACCAAGGGTGATGGCGGTTCTGGGTGTTAGTCCCCATCGCTGGGGCAGAGTTGTGGAGACGACTTGTGGGTGATGACCCCCTTGTCGTGTGGAGTCCTTGGGGATGTCTTTATATTGTCATTTTTTGTATTTGGACCTCTTTTATTGTATTTAATCCAATGTATTCAGTTCTGGTTTTTTTTTATTATGACTTGTTTGGCTATAAATTTCAGAATTTATATTATGGATTGTTTTTAAGGTTTTATGCTTTCATATTCGGGTAAATCGTTCCCAAACCATGATAAATGATACCCAGACACTTGTGCCAGCCCGTGAGGATAGGGAACGCCCTTCGGGCCTTGTCACGGGCTGGGTTTGGTGCTGTTTTTGGCAGCGACCAGATTCGGTTTGTGACACTCACCCCCTCTTCTCCTCACACTTTTCAAACTTTGACCATTGTCCAAATTCTGCCCAATTCTCTTCCCCACGTCCAAAATTTGCTGATCTCACCAAAAGACCAAAATGAGGATCTCAAGCAGAAGAGATCAAGAGCTAAAAATCATCTTTCATTTTTTTTATTTTCTTTTCAATTCTTTTTCTTTTATTATACTCTCTTTACCTCTCCTTATCCAAGAGACATGAAAACTCCAGAATCTTATATATACTGGAATGTTATTATGTTTATGGAAAAATTCATCATCAAACTCTCTCTCTTTTATTCTAAAAAAAATAAAAACATCGTACGTGATGTGTCGATTTACCGACATCGTGGACGATGTGTTTTCAATTTCCATTACCGCCTTCAAGGCTGGTCATAAAACCATTAATATGGTTAAATCATATTGTATCATACATATTATATGTTATATATTATGTTCTGGAACCAGTGGTTCGTAATGATCAAAATTCGCCAAAATAAACTAACGTTCATCACGAATGTTTTATCTAATGATTCATCATCATATCTGAAAACAAAATGATTTATGGTATCATTTAATATTCTGGAAACATATTAATACCATTTTATTCCACTTCCGGAGCCTCGCTTCCATTTGACAAGAAAATCTATTACGAACCGACCATGAAAACCATGTAAAGAACGCACCCGAAACAATGAAAATAACAAAATATTACTTATAAATGGGTTGAAAGATGTTATGAGAATATCATATAAGTAATTATAAATATGAATATGGTTTTGTAATATATTAACAACACTCTTTAAACCATTATAAGAGGTTTGAACACATTTGAAGTAAGACGAACCCGAGCTAAGAGAATTCTTAATCCAATTTCCATTCTTTGGGTTAACTTTCTACTTCATTAATTATGTGGTATTAAGATTATTTGTGTAATGAATTTTGTTTATATTATGTTGTATTATTTGGATTTACAGTGTATACACATGTTCTTTTCATTCTATTAATTCTCACTTCAATTATATAATATTTGTAATAGACTTTTCTTTTAAAATCTTCTTTAAAACTTCTTTTTTTATAAAATTCAAAGGGATTTTTTTATTCAAGTATTCTTCTTTTATGATTATGTTATGATTCTTGGGTATTTTTTATGATGAAGGGTGAGACCTATATCTCCCTCCAATGCATTGGGTATGTTTAAGTTGTAGGTCAGCTGTATGGTTACTCCAAGTGTAACTGCGATGATTACACCATAAGGTAGCCGTGAGGGTTACATTGTAAGGTAGCCGTGAGAGTTACAAATCATAAGGTAGCCGTGAGGGTCACATTGTAAGGTAGCCGTGAGAGTTACAAATCATAAGGTAGCCGCGAGGGTTACAATTTTAAGTAAGTAATGCCCCAAGTTACCTATATGGTTAATTTATGCTTTTCTATGTTTTATGCAAATCTGATGTGTTTCACAAAGTAACTATATGATACTTATCAGGTGAGAAATATGTATTTGTGAAAATGATTTCATATGTTTATAAGTATTCATTTACTAACGATTTCTCTCCTTTTTTTATCCCTTATTGAGTTTTTTGTGTTCATCCCAAGTTTTAACCTGTTTTCACAGGGTTTAAGGATGGGTAAAAAAAAAGAAGTCAAACTGAATGTTGTGAAGATTATTCATAAAATGATTTCATGTTTTATTAAAAACTTTTGTATTATGAAAGAAATGGATACTGTTTTAGCAGTATCCATTTTGTATGCTTATGGGTTGATATGTATGAATTATGTCCTAATTTTCTAAAACTCTTAACCGAAAAAAATCTTTGGGAATGTAAAGAAGTGAATTCTAATAAAATTTACTAGATTATGTAATGTTTAAGGCTGAGTACTTATAGTTGGTATCAGAGCACGTTTTAGATAACTTTAGGGGTTAAGATGATGTTAATTAAATACCATAAATATTTTTTTACCTTATGTTTATGTTGAAATGATATAGCATTTGAAGATTACAATGTTGCTTCATCTAAGATATGCCTGTTTAGAATGATTTTTCGCAGAAGAAACATGGAAGCTGAAGTAGGAAAGCACCGAGAGAATGATATCTTTTCGAATCCGCAATTGGAAATGGTGGGAATTGGAACCGAACAGTTTGTGTCACAACCCCTCCCCCGGGGCCCGTGTCGTGACTACTCCAAGCCCGCCTTTCATTAGTCAGGGGCTGGTGACTAGCACCAGAAAGACATATCCCAAAAAGGGAAGACATTGTCTTTAAACCTGTATACACACACGTCCAACCACATCCCAACACACTGAAAGGGGGAAACGAGTATACCACTAAAACAAGGCTGAGTGTAAGTACAAGTGAAAGTAAGTGACCCAGAATACAAACCCAACAAGAAACTGAAAACAGTAAAGTACAAAAGGAAACTCTGATGACCATCCGCGGAAAACCCCACCTGATCGTGAGAGTAATGAAGCTATTGGAAGCCGAAGTAGTATGTCCTGCCCGCCCGGTTCTACGGGGCCTCACCTGGTCCTACGCCACCAAGTCCACCGTCATAGCATCCGTCAGTCCCGTCCCCCTGAGCACCTCTGTCAAAACGTCGATCGTCTGCACCAGACACAACACGTGCAGACGAATCCCTTGCAGGGGTGAGTATAATAATACTTAGTAGGGACCCCGAGACCCCCGAAGGTCTCTTGATAATCCACAAAGGAAAACACCACAAAGAAAAATACCCCAGAGGTAAAACCACCAAGCAAGACCTTAACCACATAGCACAAAGTAAAAGACGCAGCTTACACCAGGTATAACTTAAGTACAAAAGTAAAGATGATTTGTTGTAAAGCTAGATCATCTTATTCTGTCGAGAGGCTCTGCTGCTGACCCACACATGGTCGCTAGGTGTTGATCCACAGAGGATCGCTAGGTGCTGACCTACAGAGGATCGCTATGTGCTGACCCACAGATGATCATTAGATCATTGGTAGTTTTCATTTATCTTTCATGGGTTTAATAAGGGCAATGCCTCTCATATTATGAGTTTATGCCCTTGGTGTGTTGCGGAAACGTCGGGAGTTGCAACGATAGAAATAGGTTTGTATATGAAGAAAAAAGATAGAAGAAAAAAACACACAGGACACATAGATTTACGTGGTTTGGGAAATGTTTCCTACGTCCACGGAGAGGCAGAAATATCACTATGAAATCCGGAAGCACAATTACAAGGAGATCTCTCGGAGTTTCTAACACAAAACCCTAGCCCGAAATGGGCTAATAAAGAAGATGAAACACTATTCCACCAACCGCACAGAAAATCCGCTATTCTACAGTGAAAGACGGCTGGAAGTCTGCATCGCTACAATGCCACAACCACACAAGTCCAAAGTGTTACAGTGGCTGGCGGCTGCCACGACGCTACAATACCGCTGCCTCCAAAGTCCGAGTTGGTACAATAGTCGTGCCAAAGTCTGCACTGCTACAATACCCTGGCGGCGTTTCCCCTTGCAACCCCCAACGAGCCCACCGCAGCGCTTGACCCGCGAAGTTGCGGCCTGATGCGCAGTATGACCCGGAAGCATTCAACCCAATCATCATCCAGAACGGATCGGTCTACATCAATCCAACAATCTCCCACTTGGAGCCTGATTCGCTGTGCTGACCTGCTTCGATGTCGCTGACTAAGACAACTTACTTAATCTGAGCTCCTCTTCTTCACTCACCAGTGCGCGTGCTTTCCATTCACATATTCAATTTCAAGCTGATGATTCATGAAATACCAGATGTTTTCCTTTTGTGATCCCATTATGTCCTCCCTTATTCCGCCTCTCATCACCCGTTCATCAGTGGAGACCAACTGAGACACAACAATGCCTCAACTTCTGTATCACCATCGGCTACGTCCACATGTCTGTCGGATTGTTGGTTTCAAAAATCTTCTGTCATGTCAGCAACCCATCCTGTATCAAACCTCTGATGAAATGATACTTCAACTGAATGTGCTTCGTTCGGGCATGAAACACTGGGTTTTTTACAAGATAACACCCTGACTGTCACAGTGCAATACATTCTTCTTTCGATTTCTTTCCAACTCATTCAAGAAGTTCTTCAGCCAAACCATCTTCTTCCCAACTTCTGTTACCGCGATGTATTCTGCCTTTGTGGTGGATAAAGCCACCACCTTTTACAATTGTGATATCCAGCTTACTGCAGTTTCTTCACAGGTAAATACATAACCTGTGGTACTCCTCCTGCTGTCAACGTCACCTCCAAGGTCAGCATCCACATACCCCTGTAATGAATTTTCTTTCCCAAAGCACAAAGACACCTCCTTACTGCCCTTCAAATACCTCAGTATCCACTTCACAACTTCCCAATGCTACTTTCCATGGTTAACCATGTACCTGCTCACAACTCCCATTGCATGAGCAATGTCAGGTCGAGTGCAGACCATGACATACATCAGGCTTCCAACAGCTGATGTGTATGGAACCTTTGCCATGTACTCAACCTCTTATGCCGTCTTCGGTGATTGCTCCTTTGACAGTTTGAATTGGCTCGCCAGGGGAATAGAGACGGACTTTGCTTCCAACATACTGAATCTTCTCAGAACCTTTCCAATGTAGTCAGTCTGTGATAACATGAAGGTTCCAGCTGCACGGTCTCTTTTGATCTTCATCCCCAAAATCTTGCCAGCTTCTCTAAGATCTTTCATTTCGAACTCCTTAGCCAGTTGCGCTTTCAACTTATCAATTCTCTGCATACATGATTCTGCAATAAGCATGACATCCACGTATAAAAGCAGTATAATATATTCATCACTAAAAGACTTGATGAAACAACATTGATCCATGCCACATTGTTTGTATGCATTTTTAGTCATGAATGCATCAAATTTTTTGTTCCACTGCTTGGGTGCCTGCTTCAACCCATACAAGCCCTTCTGGAGTTTGCACACCAGGTCTTCCTTCCCAGACTCAACATATCCCTCTGGCTGCTTCTTATAGATGTTCTCCTCCAGATCTCCATGAAGGAAAACAGTCTTGACATCAAGTTGCTCAAGATGCAAGTCTTCTGACGCCACAATGATGAGAACCACTTGGATGGTGGTAAGGTTCACTACAGATGAGAAAATTTCAGTGAAATCCACTCCCTCCTTCCGTTGAAAGCCTTTCACCACCAGCCTTGCCTTGAACCTCCTCTTGCCATCATGTTCTTCCTTGACCTGATACACCCATTTGTTCTGCAATGCTTTCTTTCCTCTTGGAAGAGGTGTCAACTCCCAAGTATTGTTATCATGCAATGAGGGAATCTCCTCCTTCATAGCCAGCTCCCACTTGCTCGACTCTTTCAACTGCATTGCCTTTTCAAAACATTTTGGTTCTCCACCGTTAGTGAATAACAGATAATGTAAAGATGGTGAATACCTTTGCACAAGCTTTCTCACCCTTGTTGATCTTCTCAACTCCACTGGAGTAGTAGGTTCCACCGGTTCCGATGTCTTATGCTCAGGTACACCTTCAAGCTCCACTTGCTCTTTACATTCTGATTTTTTGTTGCCATTTTCATCTTCAGTTGCATGGTGATCCTTGTATGTGACACCTTCATTAAATACCACGTTCAAGCTCCACGTTCATTTTTTGTTGCCATTTTCATCTTCAGTTGCCATTTCCATCTTGTTCAGATCATCCCAAAAGCGATAATCAAACTCCTCAGCACCATAGCCAATAAAGAAACATCTTTTGGACTTAGCATCAAGCTTGTCCTTTGCATCAGCATCAACATGTATATATGCCAAAAAACCAAAGACTCGTAAATGTGAGAGTCTTACCTACTTACCAGATCAGAGCTCCTCGGGTAGACATTCTCCCATTGGTGCAAATGGACTCCTGTTAATGAGATATGCTGTCATGTTCACTGCATCAGTCCAGAAGGTCTTGGGTAACCCTGAATGCAGCCTCATGCTCCTGACACGTTCATTCAGTGTCTTATTCATTCTTTCAGTTACACCATTCTGCTGTGGTGTTTCTGGAATAGTCTTCTCCCACCGAATTCCATTATTTGAACAAAATTCCCTGAACTTATTGCTGTCGTACTCTCCACCGTTGTCTGACCTCAAGCATTTCGGCTTTGTTTCCGACTCATTCTCCACCACGATTTTCCACTTTTGGAACACCTTAAATACATAAGATTTTTTTTCCAGAAAGTAAACCCATACCTTCCTTGTTGAGTCGTCGATAAATGTCACATAATATTGTGACCCTTCAAGAGAATGTACTGATACAGGCCTCCAAACATCTGTGTGCATCAGGTCCAGCTTCCCAGCCTTCGGTGTTTTGCCTCCTTTTGCAAATGATACCTTATTCTGCTTTCCATGGATGCAATCTTCACATAAACCAACTTCCACCGACTTCAGCTCTGGTAACATTCCTTTTGTCTCCATCTCCTTTATCTCCTTCTCATTCATGTGGCCTAGCTTGTAGTGCCACAATTGTGAATCTCCGATAGAATTTATTGATGCAAGCATTTCCATGCTTGTTTCTGTCATGTTGTACATGGTACCACTCTTTGCTCCCTGAGCTATGACCATAGCTCCCTTGGTAATTTTCCAGGCACCACCGGTAAACATGGTACTGAAGCTTGCATCATCAAGTTGCCCGGCAGAAATAAGATTTCTTTTTAAGCCAAGGATATACCTCACGTTTTCTAGAACCAGGTGACTCCCACTGTTGGTCTTGATTCATGCATCACCCTTCCCCACAATTTGCAATGGTTCATCATCAGCAAGATGTACCTTGCCAAAATTTCCAGAAACAAAATTGTTCAGACGTAAAATGGAAAGACGCCCCTGAGTCTAAAATCCAAGACTCCATAGGGCTATCCACACTTAGCAACAACATATCATCGGTTCCTTCACCCGCCGTGTTTGCTCCACTGGTTTCGGGTCCCTTCCGTTTTTCTCTTCACTCTTTCTTGACGTGTTCTTTCTTCCCGCAAATCCAGCAGGTAGGACTAGTCCTCTTTGCCTTGTCTCTGCTCTTTCTCCTTGATTTTGATCACCCTCTACGATTGTCTCGTTGCACATATCTTCCTCTTTCTTCAACGTTTAGGGCAGAATTAGAGAATCTATTTGATTCTATTCTTCGGATATCATCACTGAGGATCAGGTCCCATACATCCTTTAGAACCAGCTTGGTATTCCCTGAAAAACTGCTCACAACTGTTGCAGTCGCTTCCCAACTGTCAGGTAATGAAGACAGTAAAACCAGTGCACATACCTTATCACCAAGCGCAATTTCCACTGATGTCAGCTGACTTATGATGGTGTTGAATTCGTTGATTGATCTGCGACAATACTCCCTTCAACTATTTTCAGGCTGAACAATCGTCGCATCAGGTGCACTTTGTTTGCCGTAGAAGGCTTCTCGTACACATTTGAGAGAGCTTGCATCAGTCCAATCGTCGTCTTCTCCTCTCTGATGTTGAATGCCACGTTTTTGGCAAACGTAAGGCGCACCACACCCAGAACCTGTTGATCTAGAAGCTCCCACTCCGACTGCTCTATGTCCGTTGGCTTTAAACTCAGAAGCGCAAGTGCATTTTCTTTTGGTAAAGATAGTCTTTGATTTGCATCCTCCAGTAGTTGAAGTCAGTTCCATCGAAGCGGTCAATCTTCACCTTGCCTTCTTCCATAGCCATCGTTCAATTCGAGAAATTCAAACTCAATATTTGATACCAGTTGTTGCGGGAAATGTTGGGAGTCGCAACGATAGAAATAAGTTTGCAGATGAAGAAAAAAGATAGAAGAAGGAAACACACAGGACACAGAGATTTACGTGGTTCGGGAAATGTTCCCTACGTCCACAGAGAGAAAAATATCACTATGAAATCCGGGAGCACAATTACAAGGAGATCTCTTAGAGTTTCTAACACAGAAACCCTAGCCCGAAATGGGCTAATAAAGAAGATGAAATACTATTCTACCAACCGCACAAAAAGTTCACTGTGCTACAGTGAAATGCAGCTAGAAGTCCACATCGCTATAGTGCTACGACCACACAAGTCCAAAGTGCTACAGTGGTGGCGGTTGGAAGTCCATGGGGCTATAGTACCGCTGTCTCCAATGTTTGAGTTGGTATAGTAGTCGTGGCAAAGTCCGCATTGCTACAGTGCCCTATCGGTGTCAGCCGGTCAGCTCTGCTACAGTCGGTCAGAGATGCTACAGTACCCCCTAAAAAAATTGGGTTGAAACCCTTCAGCCCCCAGACCCCCCGAAGCAGGGGCACGTTGCCCCCTGCAACCCCCAATGAGCTCACCGCGGAGCTCGACCCGCAGAGTTGCGGCCTGGTGCGCAGTATGAACCAGAAGCATTCGGCCCAATCATCGTCCAGAACAGATCAAGCTACACCAATCCAACATGGTGCTAGTTGTCAAATCATGGCCTATTGGAGGCAGACTTTGAGGGTCATTCTTGATCTAGTCACTGACTCAGGTGGAGTCTTGGCAAGGTCATGTTGTGACTAAGTGGCACCAGAGCTTTGGTTGAAAATTAGGATGAAGTTTGGAGTTAAGCACTGGTGAACATTGCATGAGTTTGGTAGGGCAACAATGTCATTTAAGCTTAACATGCGTGATGTAAGCTAAAGAGACCGACTAGGACGTAAAGGGCTCTTGCAATCTAATGCATGAACCTTGATAACTTACCAAACATGTTTAGGTGAAGGTGAACTAATTGGAGGGTAAATTCTTAGGAGAGGTACATGCATCATTATCATTGGTTGTGCTTGTGTTAGAGTTAAGAATTATGTTGATGTTTCTATGACTTTTTAAGCGGTTAATGAGATTCATGTTGATAAATTTTTGAAGTTTTTTCAAGTGATTGTTTTGTGCCTACTTTGGTGTGTTCCATTAAGTAAATCTATGATACAATAGTGATTTGACATTCCATGCCTTGCCATGTAATACACCTAAATTTTATACATCAAGGCTTGATGCATGATGAATGGTGAAGATGTAAATTGAACAATTACATGTTGAAATTTTGAATTATTTTTAGAATGTGTAGTATGTTTTTATAACGTGTAAGTTGTTAATAAAGCATGCCTAAGAAATTTGTGTTATTTCATATGATTTAACAATTGTTAGAAGCCTTCTTAGTAATGTAATTATATATTGCTTTTGGTGTACCCTTGATGATTAATTATATGTTTGTAAGTTGAAGGATTATTTATGTTGTTGATATATGATGGATTTGATGCATGTTGTAGGCATAAGTTTGTATTAGATAACGAGAGTGCTAGAAATTTTGAGTAGTTGCTGTTAATTATTCTGGGCAACCTGTTGAGATCACATGCTTAAGATATAACATGCTAGACATAGAAATTATTGATGATGCATGTTTAAAGTAAGGAAGGAATGTGATATGTAAATTGATTGTTGTGGACATCATGTCTAAGATTGCAAGATGTTTAAAGATTGATAAGTGACTTGGTATGTAAGCAAGCTGAAATATATGACATGTCAAATATTAATTATCATGTTGCTCAAACTATTGTCGATGACATACTAAACATGATATGTTCAGATTATTTCGGCTCTCATTCTAAAATGATTTGGATTTGATATGTAATTTATTGAGCATGTTTTGTTGATAATTATTGAGATGTTTTGGTTTAAGTATGTTAAGCATGAAGCATGGAAGTGGAACATGTCAAATTTCTCTGACAATTTAAAAGCTTGTTTGAATGATCTTAATACGCAAGTTGGTAAGGTGCAAGTTATTGTGATTACTTTGAAAGTATGGTATAATAAATCTGAGTACAACGTTATTATGTTATTTACATAAGTGTCTCATGAAATATTGTATGCAATGATTAATGAATATGATGTGCTAGTTGATGACTGTTGCCTTGATTTGTTTAAATATTGACATGCTTTGTTGCTAACATGTTTTCTTGAGCTGCAAGTTTGGTTAACATAAAAATTGTGTTTTGATTTCAAATCGGATTTGTGAAAAGAGTTTTCGTAAAAAGGGTTTTCTTTTTATTTTTTAGGAATTAAAAGTTTCTAAAGCTTCCCTATATGTTTTATGTTCATTGGCTTGGTTATCACTAACAATTGCAAATGCTTAGGCAGTTCATTTTGCTTGGTCGAACCTAATAGGAGGCCTAATTACCCTCCTGTCCCTGTCCCTGGTTTGTTGATAATTAGAGGCTCCACCTGAAGTTTGGATAGGTTCTGGTGAAGTCTCTACATGTTGAGGCTGTGTAGATCTAATCTTAGGGGCAAAGCAGTTGGCTCCACCTCAACTTGGACCGCCCCTTGTCATTGCTTTCAGGCTATTCTTGATCATAATTTTTCTTTCTAGGGATGATAGTTTCATCAGAAGTTACATCTCTGGCTTATTATACATTTGAAATACCCTGGTTGATCTACCCGTTGCTTATTAACTCCTCGATAACCTACAAAAATGCACTCAACTGACATTGACTTCAGATTGTCATTTTTAATGTGTGCATAAACAGCACACCCAAACACTCTGGTAGCTGTAGTTTGAAGGTTTTCCAGTTCACTTTTCTTCAGGAGTAATAGTCCATGATCGATGAAGGGCACTTATTAAAAGGTGGTTCCATTCATACGCACGCTACAAGCAAAACGGCCCAGGGACTCAACCCCGCGACCTGCACCCCACACCCCATCTGCCCTGCCACCCCAGCCGCCTGCGGGGGCAGGGCACCTATTAATTAAGTGGACACCAACCTTAACAGCCTTTGCCTGAATGTTTTTAAATAGTTCCGAGTAGGACATGTTGGATTGGTGTAGCCCGATCCTCTTTGGATGTTGTTGGGCCAGTGTTGTCAAAGGCGCGCGGCGCAATAAGGTGCAAAAGCCGTTTGGGGATGCGGCGCGAGGCGCAATTAAGGCGCATGCGCACATAATTAATTATATTCAGTTTTCAATAATATTTTAAATTTAAAAAAACTTAAATTCAATAAAAAAATGCAAATTAAAATAGATACTGATAATTTTTAACCAAAATCATAATCAAATAATCAATCCTTGAGAACCTAAACATCAAAATCATCATCAATGGAAGTTCCATCATTAATGAAAGCTTCCTAAACATCAAAATCATCATCAATGGAAGTTTCATCATTAATGAAAGCTTCATCGTCACTGTTGCACCCTTCATTTGACTCATATGCCTCTGAATCTTCCTCTTCAATATCATTCATCTCATCAACAACTCGTGCACGCTTTGTACCACCATGGGATTTGGAAGAAGTGGAAGTTGCTAAGTTTGATTTCGATCTGAAAGTATATTCAGGCTCTTCAATCCCAGCGGCAGCAGCATACACACCCCATGTTAAACCTTCAACACCCTCATCATTAAATACAAAGTCGTTATTAGCATCATCATCCTCTTCGATCCTCCCAATAAGTCATTCATTGCTATCATCAATCTCTTTGAGTGTAATGGGATCAATGGTGTCACAGATTTGAAATCGACGTTTCAATGCACGATTATATTTGATGTAGACCAAATCATTTAGTTTTTGTTGAGACAGCCTATTCCTCTTTTTGCTATGAAGCTGCAATATAAATTATAATTCAATTGTTAATATTATAAAGTTTATAATAATAAAGAAAATGCATTTAGAAAAAAAAAAACTTACATGCTCAAATATGCTCCAATTTCTCTCACATCCCGATGCGCTGCAAGTGAGATTAAGAACCTTCAAAGCAAATTTTTGCAAGTTTGGGGTTGAAGATCCAAATATAGACCACCATTCAGCAGGAGCCTTCTTGTTCCGGAGTCTAATTGCCAAAGAATTTGCAAATAGACCCTCTGCCTCCTTGTACAAAGTGATTTCATTCATGATTTTTTCTTGAATCTCAAGGCTTGAAACAAGTCTTTGAATGGATTTAATTAATCCATCTTGTACTTCAAAATCCAATTGGATATTCGGATTTGAATAACAAAATTCAGGATTCAAGAAATACCCCGCAGCATGCAAAGGCTGATGAAGTTGAATCTCCCACCTACGATCAATAATAGTAAAAATTTCTTTGTACTTCTCTTCCTTCATCGAAAAAGCCCTCATGATTGCCTCTTTAGCCCTATCCATGGCTTCATAAATGTATCCCATCGGTGCCTTTTTCTCTCCATCAACCAATCTAAGCACTTTTACAAGTGGATTGGTCACTTTAAGACAATACAAAATAGAAGTCCAAAATGATGGCATCGATATGATTTTAGAAACTTGTTTGCCTTGAACCTCTTTAGCCCACTTGCTTCTTGCCCACCCATCCGATGTGAACATTTTCCTCAAATTCTCCTTCTGCTTATGAATACTTGCCATTGTGAGGAAAGCGGTAGCAAATCTAGTTTTTGCGGGTCGAAGCAACTCTTTTTTCCTTGTGAATTCCCTCATCATATTCAACACCCCTGGACGAGTATATATGAAAGAGCTCAAAGAAGTTGCTCGTTTCAATGTCCGAATGCTTATGTCAAGTTTCCCAATATCCTCCAATATCAAATCCAAACAATGGGCTGCGCAAGGAGTCCAGTAAAGATTTGGATACTTTACCTCAAGCATTTTCCCTAAAAATAGGATTTAAAAAGAAAACGAAACAAACATAAATAAAATTCTTAATATGCATAACATAATGTATATGTATAAACTTATATACTAATAAGGTGGATATAAATAATACTTGCTAAAACATTTGAAGAAGCGCTATCAGTGACAAGTTGAACAACATTTTCTGAACCAATACGTTCCACAAATTTGCTTATCAATTCAAATATTTTGTCTCCATTTTTGCAAAATGATGAAGCATCGATTGAATCAACGAACATGGTCCCTTTGCGACAATTCACTAAGAAATTGATCAATGTTCTTTGCCTTTTATCTGTCCAACCATCAGACATAACTGTGCAACCATTTCTTGCCCATCATTGTCTTTGTGTGCGCCATTTCCTTATTTAACAATCGAACTCTCACCTCGTGATATCTTGGTGGCTTCATTCTTAGACCAAATTGCCCAATTGCTTCAATCATGGGATGAAAGCTATCATATTTCACAGCATTGAAAGCTATTCCCACATCATACATCCATCTTGCAATTTGTGTACATGCTCTCTCTCGCATTTCTTTCTTGTGCTCTTCGGTTTTGTATGCATCTATGATCGTCTTTTGTTTTCCTTTCCTACCATGAACAATTTCTTCCGGGTCACGTGTAAAATATGTATCCATTGGTCCGATATTACGCGGTGACTTAAATGATGACTTTCCCGCGGTAGTTCTTCCAGCTTTCAGATTGATCTTTTCAATGTCATCATCATCTTCATCTTCATAATGGAAATCATCAGTATCTGGAAGTATGCTTCGTTGTTTCTTTTCTTCTTCCCTTTTTTTCATATGTTGTCTTATCTCTTCCTTCACGTGATCCGGACATTTCTTACAAGAAGTAGTATTTCTATATCCTCCAACCATGTGCTGTTTCATTCGACTAATGCCTGCTCTTTTTGTTTCTAAACAGAAACTGCATGTTACTGAATCTCTGCCGCCAGGATTTCCTTGATAAGCATACTTCCAAGCCGGGTCTTTCCTTACACTACTTGGAGTTGCACTAGTTGGTGTTTCGGCACGATTATCACTCATAATTTCACTGCTTGGTGGGTGCTGCAGCTGATGTTGATGGAAATAGAAGACCCGGAGTTGGAGCGAAAGATGAAAACAAATGAGAATGAGACATAAATAGAGAAAAATTGAAACAGAGGTTGAATAATAGGAGATAGGAATATAAATAACCTTTTGGCTGTAGAAGAATGTAGCGTGTTGCTATTTCAACGGGTGCAGCGAGGTCCAGCGAGGTGCAACAAGGTCCAGTGCAGCGAGGTGCAGGTGCAACGTGGTGGCGAGCATCCAGTGCAGCGAGGTGACGGTGCAGCGAGGTGTCGGTGCAGCGAGGTGCCGGTGCAGCGAGGTGCCGGTGCAGCGAGGTGTGTGATGCAGTGCAGCAATGGCAGTGTAGAGAGTAGTACGGCGAGGGCAGCGTGGTGGAGAGTGGTGCAGCGAGGAGAGTGGTGCAACATCAAAAAATTGATGTGCAGTGCTGTGCGGGGAGGTGCTGTTCTGTGCGGCGAGGAGAGTGGTGCAGCAGCAAAAAAAATTGCTGTGCAGTGCTGTGCGGGGAGGTGTGAGATATTTATATTGTTTTATGTTATGTTTATTTATTAATATATTAAATGTGTTAATTAAAATTTAATAGGTGAAGTGAAGGGAACAATTCCCGAGCGTCGCGACTCGTCCCTTCCCCGATTTCCAGTGGCGACTGGCCTGGGTCCCTCCCCGATATTCTTCATCCACCGCGTCCACCGTCCCTTCCCCGATTTCCGCCAGTCACTGCGTCGTCCGGGTCCCTTCCCCGATTTCCGCTGGTCACTGCTCCCTTCCTTCCCTGATTTTGAGCTGTGTCCCTTCCCCGATCTCCTTCCCCGATCTCAACCAGCCGATCGCGCCCTCACCCACCCACCCCCGATCTCGTCACCGCCGCCTGTACAACCACGATCTCGGCCGCCACCCACTATCACGTCGCTTGCCCCCCATCTCCGCTGCCGCCCTGCTGTGTCGCCCCCGGTCCCATCGGCCACGGTGCGCCTTACTGCGCCTGGCGCTTTTAGCGCCCCTCTGTTTGGCGCGAGAGGCGCGCGCCTTTGGCGCGCCTCGGTGAGGCCGCACCGCCTCTCCACTTTTGAGGCGCAGAAGGTGCGCCTCGCCTCGCCTCGCGCCAAGGCGGGGTGAGCCGAGCGCCTTTAACAACATTGTGTTGGGCCGAATGCTTGTGGCCCATACTGCGCACCAGGCCGCAACTTCGCGGGTCGAGCTCCGCAGCGAGCTCGTTGGGGGTTGTAGGGGGCAACACATCCCTGCTCCGGGGGTTCGGGGGCCGAAGTTCCTCAACCCAAATGTTGGGGTACTGTAGCAACTCTGGCCAACTGTAGTAGAGCTGACCGACCGACATCGACATGACACTACAACAATGCGGATTTTGGCACGGCTACTGTAGCAGGTCGGACTTTGGAGACAACAATACTGTATGCGGACTTCCAGCCGCCAGCCACTGTAGCAGCTTGGACTTTGGTGACCGCGACACTGTAGTGATCACTGTAGCACAATGAACTTTCTGTGTGGTTGGTGGAATAGTGCTTCATCTTCTTTATTAGCCCGTTTCGGGTTAGGGTTTCTGTGTGTGAGACTCTGAGATATTCTTTGTAAAATTGTGCTCTCGGAATTCATAGTGAAGTGATTCTGCCTCTCTGTGGACGTAGAGATTATTCCCAAACTACGTAAATCTTTGTGCCCTGTGTTCTTCTTCATCATCTTCTTCTTCTTTTGTTTTTGATTTTTCTTGATCCGCAAACCTGTTTTGTCGCTGCGACTCCCAGCGTTTCCGCAACAGGACGACATACTTCTAACATGTTTCAAAATTGTTCTATTGATCCTTTCATCTAATTCATTCTATTTTGGGATTTCCTTAATTGTCCTATGTCTTAGTACTCATTCTCTCTTGCAATATTCTATAAATTCATTTGATAAAAATTCCAGTCCATTATCAATTCTTATAGTTTTTGACCTTTGACAGGTTTGATTTTCCACCAATGCTTTCTGGTTTTTAAAGCAACTTGTAGAATAGGGAAACCCACTTACCTTCAAGGTGAGGTGAGACTCTTCTTTTATAGAATGAAAATGCGGAATGTACAAGGGAGTATTCCGATGTGGGACTCGGAAATACCCATAATAATACAAGAGGGTTTAACACTCCCCCTCAAGCTGGACAGACCCAGCTTGGACAACGAGTCCCACAAAAAAGAATAAGATGACACCACACAAGACCCATAAATACTCCCCCTCAAGCTGGGTGTCAGATGTGGTGGATCCCCAGCTTGGAACTGAGCGATGCAAGGCGAGCACCAGGGAGGCCTTTGGTGAAGATGTCAGCAAGCTGGTTTGCCGTCGGAATGTGGCTAAAGCTGACATGGTTGTGCTCCAGGTGGTGCCGAAGAAAGTGACAGTCCACCTCAATATGCTTCGTGTCTTCATGGAAGACGGGATTCGAAGCAATTTTAGTGGCTGCCTGATTGTCACACCAGATGTGAGCAGAAGTCTGCTGAGGAAAGCCAAGCTCCTGGAGGAGTTGCCGAAGCCAAAGGATCTCAGTAGTGACGGTGGCCATGGCACGATACTCAGACTCGGCACTGGAGCGAGAGACGACCGTCTGTTTCTTGCTGCGCCAAGAAATGAGGTTGCCTGCCAAGAAAATGGCGAACCCAGAGGTAGATTTCCGAGTGGCAAGGCAACCAGCGTAATCAGCATCGCAAAAGGCCTCAATATGCTGATGAGGATGCTGGGAGTAGTGAAGACCACGGGCAGGATCCCGTTTGATGTACTTGGCGATGCGGATGACAGCATCCCACTGAGATGTGGTGGGATGCTCCATAAATTGACTCACTTTGGCTACCGCACAGGAAATGTCGGGTCGAGTCATGGTGAGATAATTGAGTTTGCCCACCAATCGACGGTACCGCTCGGGATGTGGGTATAGAGCCGAGGAGGCATAAAGAGACCGTTCGCCAGGCTCCAGAGGAGTATCGACCGCAGTGGCCTGAGTCAGCCCAGCATCCTGCAATATATCCAATGCATACTTCCGTTGGCAGAGGGAGATGGTGGCAGAGGAGTAGGAAACCTCGATGCCAAGGAAGTATGTGAGAGGACCAAGATCCTTAGTGTGGAAGTGCTGGTGAAGATGGGCCTTGAGATGGGTGATACCCACAGAGTCGCTGCCGGTGATGACGATATCATCCACATAGACGACCAATAAGATGCAGCCATGTGGAGTCGTCCTGTAGAAGACAGTGTGGTCTTTCATACTGCGGGAAAGCCCAAAGTCGCTGACGACCGTGCTAAAGCGGCCAAACCAAGCACAGGGAGACTGCTTGAGGCCGTAAAGAGAGTGGCGGAGACGGCAGACACGAGATTCAGCGCCGGCGACACAAAATCCGGGGGGCTGCTGTAGATAGATTTCTTCCTCAAGGAAGCCATGGAGGAATGCATTCTTGACATCCAATTGATGAAGAGGCCACCGATGATGGGCGGCGAGAGAGATGAATAGCCGGACAGATGCCATCTTGGCAACCGGGGAGAAGGTATCAAAGTAGTCAACTCCGTATGTCTGAGCAAAACCTTTGGCCACAAGGCGGGCTTTGAGGCGATGGAGAGTACCATCGGGATTCAGCCTGACCGTGTAAATCCATTTGCTGCCCACTGCCTGTTTGCCTGCTGGAAGGGGGACAAGATCCCAAGTATGGTTTTCCTCCAGAGCCTGCAATTCATCCCGCATGGCTGCGAGCCACCCGGGGTGAGATTTGGCCTCACCAACTGTGCGAGGTATAGAAACCGTCTCCAGAGCGGACATACCCCTGTAAGAAGATGCAAATAGAGGAGTACTCTGGCAGGAGCGAGTACCTTTCCGTAGGGCAATGGGCAAGTCCGCGGGTGGCGGAGCAGGAGCAGCGGACGAAGCGGGAGCATCAGTGTCACTGGCCGGAACGAGGAATACAGTCGAAGGACGGCGGGAGTAGACCTGACCAAAATGGGTGTCAACAGGGGTTGACGCCGGTGGAGGATGGATGAGGAGAGGAGGACAATCATCGAGGACAGGGTCAGGAGGAGGAGAGGTAGGAGGAGGCAAATCCGGAAGAGGCTGGATGATGAGGGGAAGACATTCATCAATGACAGAGTCAGGAGGAGGAGAGAGAAAGGAGAATGGAGAACTTTCCACAAAGGAGACATCTGCGGAGATGACATACCGACGAAGGTCCGGGGAGAAGCAGCGGTAGCCACGCTGAGTGCGGGAATAACCAAGGAATATGCAGCGGAGGGATTTGGGAGAGAGTTTGGTGCGGCCAGGGCGAGTGTCACGAACATAACACAAGCAACCAAACACTCGAAGAGGGAGGGAATGAAGAGGGAGAGTGGGGAAAAGAGCCCGAAAGGGAGTCTCCCCCTTAAGGATAGAAGAAGGAAGGTGATTGATGAGGTAGGTAGCAGTGAGAATGACATCTCCCCAAAAAAGCAGAGGCACCTGTCGGTGGAAGATGAGGGCACGAGCAGTCTCTAGAATATGTCTGTGTTTCCGCTCGACCACGCCGTTCTGCTGGGGTGTATCAGGACAGGAGGTCTGATGAAGGATACCATTTGCCTGGAGAAACTGCCGAAAGGAAGTGGAGAGATACTCGTGCCCATTATCCGAGCGGAGACATTTGACAGAGATAGAAAACCGGTTCTTAATTTCATGGAAAAAAGTTTGGAAGGTGGAAAACACTTCGGAGCGTTCTCGAAGAAGGTAAAGCCACGTCATGCGCGAATAGTCATCAATGAAAGAGATATAGTATTTATAGCCCAAGTGACTCGGAAGGGTACACGGGCCCCAAACATCTGAATGAACGAGATCAAAGGGGTGGGAGGCCCGTGTATCCGTGCGAGGAATGTAGGAAGAGCGATGATGTTTTGCAAAAGAGTATGACTCACAATGAAAAGTAGGAGTCCTACTGAAGTCCGGAAACATCTGATGAATGGTGGAAGCAGGCGGGTGCCCTAATCGGGAATGAAGATGAAGTGCCCGAGAAGAGGTAGACGTGCAAGCAATGGGTGATGGCCCCTCGAACATGTAGACCCCGTCGCGAAGCCGGCCTCGACCAAGTTCCCGGTTCGTAGTCTGCTCCTGAAACACAACACCAGAAGAGGTAAATATGACCGCACAGTTATAATCCTTAGTCAGTTTACTGATGGAAAGCAGATTAAAGGGACTGCGGGGCACATGTGCCACAGAGGGTAGGTGTATCGAAGGAGTCAGGGAGCATGCGCCGAAGCCCGCTATGGGGATAGTGGACCCATCAGCGACGGTGATGGCTGAAGAACCGGCATATGTGCAGTAAGACGTCAACATACCAGCATCACCGGTGAGGTGGTCGGAGGCACCTGAGTCCAGCAGCCATGCAGGGGAGAATTGGCTGACCAAGGCAGTGGGGCAAATAGTACGGGCCAGAGAAGCCGAGGAGGGAGCGGGGCGGACAGAGGCCGGTGGATCATGAGGCCGCCTGAGGTCGGCCATAGACAGGGCCAGAGACGGGAAAAGAGAGGCGACAGTCGAGGACACGTCCCGGACCGCGGGCTGTCCCTGCCGCAGGTGCTGAGATGGCCGGTCATGCAGGACCCAACATCGGGCGATCAGGTGGCCAAACTTGCCACAATGGTGACAAAAGGGACGTGGACGACGTGAAGCACGACCACGTCCCGAGGAGTCCGCCATGGAAGCGTCGGGAGCTGAGGCAGCGGGCCGGCGGGATGATCGGGCGCAGGACGTGCGCGTGCTGGAAGGGCCGCCGGAACGAGGGCGCGCTGCCGGGATGAGGGTGGGCTGCCGGGACAAGGGCGCTCGGCCGGGAGGGTCCGCCGGGACAAAGGCCGAGGGCGCCTGCTAGGGTGAAGGCGGCGGAAAGGGGGGGTGGCCGCAGGGCGAGAGCAGCGGGGGGGGGGGGGCCCTCGGGAGGCGCGGGGCAGCGGGAGGCGCGGGAGGCGCCGGAGCTGCGGGAGGCGCCGGGCGAGGGTGGCCGGGAGGCGTAGCCGAGGGCGATCCGCCGGGGAAGAGAGGGCCGCCGGGATGAGGGGGCCGCCGGGATGAGAGGGCCGCCGGGGAAGAGGGTTGCCGGGATGAGAGGGCCGCCGGGGAAGAGGGCCGCCGGGAGGAGAGGGCCGCCGGGAGGGGAGCGCCGGAGAAGAGGCGCCTGGGCGGGGCGTCGAGGGCGGGGCGCCGGGGCGAGTCGCCGGGGCGAGGCGCCGGGGCGAGGCGCCGGGGCGAGGCGCCGGGGCGAGGCGCCGGGGCGAGGCGCCGGGGCGAGGCGCCGGGGCGAGGCGCCGGGGCGAGGCGCCGGGGCGAGGCGCCGGGGCGAGGCGCCGGGGCGAGGCGCCGGGGCGAGGGTGCCGGGGCGAAGCCGAGGAGCCGGGAGCCGGGGAGCCGGGACGTCGGGGCACCGGGAGCGCGCGGGAGCAGCGGGAGGCACGGGAGGCGCCGGAGTTGTGGGAGGCGCCGGGTGCAGCAGGAGAGCCGCCGGGAGAATGGAGGGCCGCCGGGAGGTGAGTCGTAGGGGCTGGGCGCGCGGACGGCGGGGCTGGCCGGGAGCGCCGCTGGTAGGGAGGGCCGCCGGGAATGGCCAGGCCGGAGAGGAGGGGGGGCCTGCCGGGAAAGGCTAGGGCAGCAGGGAGAGAGGCGGGGCCGGGAGGACGCCGGGAATCCGCAGAGGAGGGAGGGTTCGGGATAAAAATCCCTCTGATACCATTAGAATAGGGAAACCCACTTACCTTCAAGGTGAGGTGGGGCTCTTCTTTTATAGAATGAAAATGCGGAATGTACAAGGGAGTATTCCGATGTGGGACTCGGAAATACCCATAATAATACAAGAGGGTTTAACACAACTAAATGTCTCAGATTTATTCTTATGTAAACCCATACCTTCCCAGTGTTATCATCAATGATTGAGAGGAATTAACTCCTTCATCCAGGAGAAGACACCCCAGAAGGACCCCAAAGATCCGAGCGGACATAGTCCAAAATTTGCTTAGAAAGCTGGTTTATTTTTTTTGAAATTTACCCTTTTAGATATTTCATTAATGCAATATTCACAAAAAGGTAATTCATCTTTAGTTACATCCCTTAATAACCCTTGTTTTTCTAGCTCAACCAACCCTCTCACTCACATGGCTTAACCTTCTGTGCTATAACAAGGTTTGTTTTCCAGGGACTGTATCAACAATAAGTTACTGCCCTCGTTAGGTGCTACCTGTCATGACATATAAACCATTTTCAATTTATCCTTTCATTACAACAAGTGAGCCTTTATATAAACCATTTTACGGCCCTTGTGTTTGAATGTGTTGGAGTAGAAAAAAATGTTGGCACATTTCAGACAAATGCATGCTGGATTGTGTTGCAACTGTGTCATGTGTCCAAAATTTGTCAGATTTGCCAACCTAGTATTCATGCTGTGTATCCTTTGCATTGGAAAATGCCTTCATAATTAATTTAAAATATATTTCATAATTGGATCTAATGTAGCATTGTTGAAGAAGGTCCTGTTTTGTCTAAATTTTACTAGCAGTGAAATGTTTCCTAGTTTTATTTTATTAAATCATCAGTTAATGAGCCATACTTGCTTTGCAGGAAGTGTCTGTTTTTGTTCTTGTGCATGGAGTGTATTAGCTTCCATGTGCATGCATGTTACTTTTGCTTTTTGACGTGGGTTTGATATTCATATTCATATAATAGATCATATAATTGTTGATGTTTGTGATGCTTCAGGATTTCCATCGCAGATTTTACCATCCCAGCAATGCGAGGATATGGTTTTATGGAGACGATGATCTAAATGAGCGATTACGCATCCTGAGTGGTATTTCCTAGTTTTTGTTCAATGATACTAAATATTTTTTCAATTGCAGCTATCGCTATTTCTTTTTATTGTTAGTAAAATCAGGCCATGGTGCAAAAGATCTTGCATATTTTTCAGGAAAGATCCTGTTGGTATTATACTTTTGTTAGGTTCATATGCCATGGAAATAGCTTAAAAGAATTTTTGGGATCACCCCAACCGTAGTTAACTGGCCTTGGGATGGAAACATTGGATTTTATTGAACTTGAAAAATTAACAGTCTGAATTCAAACAAATACATATATAAAGCTTGCGGGGGGGGGGGGTAATAATCTTTAGACAAACAAATTCATTAGATTGGATTCTTGTTGGCCACTAGGCAGACTCTGTGATCTTTTTCATGAAGCAGACTTTTGACAAGGTGGTTGAACTTACTGATCTACAGAAATTTCTTTTGCTTAAATCAGACTTGTTTTTTTTTTGTTACAAGTTTCATTTAATTATTTTATCCTTCTACATTATTTTAGCTTTCACTATTTTGATGAAAAAAAAACTCCACAATTGCCTATGTTATTCTATTTAATTGTTGACCAATCATGTGAAGTTGCCATTGCTTTCTGGAATGATGTGTGGGTTTAGGGATCTAGAAAATCCATTTTGAACTAGAGCATACTGTCATCTCATTTCTCCCTTGTTTGTAATTTCTTTTTATGTCATTTTTCTGGACAGAATATCTAGAGTTATTTGATGCAAGTTCAGTTTCAAATGAGTCAAAAATTAAACCTCAGAAATTATTTTCGGAGCCAGTCAGGATTGTCGAGAAATATCCTGCTGGGGAGGTTGCTGATTTAAATAAAAAGTACATGGTGTGCATCAACTGGTTACTCTCTGATGGGGCACTAGATTTAGAAACCGAGCTCGCCCTAGGATTTTTGGATCATCTCTTGTTGGGAACCCCTGCTTCTAAACTAAGGAGAATCTTATTGGAAAGTCGTTTAGGGGATGCCATAGTTGGGGGTGGAGTTGATGATGAGCTCCTTCAGGCCAACTTTGCCATTGGGTTGAAGGGTGTTCATAAAGATGATATCCAAAAGGTAGAGGAATTAACTATGAATACGCTTAAGGATATAGCTAAGGAAGGTTTTGACTCAGATGCTGTGGAGGCATCCATGAACACAATTGAATTCTCTCTCCGGGAAAACAACACTGGATCTTTTCCTCGCGGTTTGTCACTGATGATCCGTGCCACTGTAAGGAATGTTATATTAGATTTAGAGTACAAAAATGATTCTTAAATTAAATTTATGGTAATATAGTGTATTATTTTGTTTTCTATTCTGTAGGGTAAATGGATATATGACATGGACCCTTTTGAGCCTTTAAAATACGAGAAGCCCCTGAAGACGCTTAAAGCCAGAATAGCCGCGGAGGGCGCTAAAGCTGTTTTTTCTCCCTTAATAGAGAAATTCATCCTGAATAACCCCCATCGAGTAACTATTGAAATGCAGGTGATTATTTTAACTTGAATTTTTGTTGTAGTTTTATGCCCCTGGATACCAAGGAGAATGTTCTGTGTCAGCCTGATCCAGAGAAGGCTTCACGGGATGAAGCATCTGAAAGAGAACAACTGGAAAAAGTTAAAGCAAATATGACAAAAGAAGATCTCGCCGAACTTGTTCGTGCCACACGGGACCTGCAGCTAAAACAGGAGACTCCTGATCCACCTGAGGCATTGAGAACTGTTCCTAGTCTATCTTTGCATGACATTCCTAAGAAACCCATTCATGTCCCAACAGAGGTTTTTGATTTTCTTTTGGTCTTTTTCTTGCAAACATTATTCTTTGTGTTTGGAAGGTTTTAAGGGAGAGCTGTTCTGATGCTGCAGATTGGGGATATCAATGGAGTTGAAGTTTTGCAACACGACCTTTTTACAAATGATGTCTTTTACACCGAAGTCATTTTTAACATGAGCTCTCTGAAGCAAGAACTTCTTGCTTTGGTACCCCTTTTCTGGTACGATGCGATTTCACTAATGAAAATTGTTTTTTTCTTGGGTGTCCTGCTTTAATTCCATTTTTTTGCTGTTGCCACTCCCGATGGGAATTATATTTATAGTTTTTTCCTTGGTAAAACCCTGGGTATGGTGGTGTGCCTGTGTTCCTATCTTCTAGTTTGTCAAAAGTAGCAGTGATTGATGGTTGTCATGTTTGCCTTAGTGTCAACCTAAAGGGGTGTTGACATAAGTTTGTGCTAACTAATTTAAATCAATGGAAGTCACCCCAGAATTAGAGCGGATAGCGGTTCAAAGATAACTCTAGAAAGTGCGTCTACATTCACTCTCTTTGATCAATAATTGATAAAAAATGTTGGTATAATTATTATTGTTATTAGAATAAGAATTAGAATTAGAATTATGGGTCTATTGCACATCGAATATTTATTTCATTGTATCTCATTAATATCTATAAATAAAGCTTCCCAACTTTGGTTGAGAGACATGAAATTTGGTATTCAGTTTTGGCATGGTATCCGAGTAGGAAACCCTACCTGTTTCCAAAGAAAAACCCTAGGTACCACACCCTACCTCTCTGGCGTGCCACCTCCTCTTTCTCTCTCTGGTCCAATGCGCCTTCACCAAGGAGAGGTGCGCATCTTGCGTGTTTGAACCAGGCCAGCCATCCCCTACAATTCTTCCCCCGGCGCCATGCAGTGTGTTGAACCCATGTACCCAGGCCTGCGCAGTGAACCCTGGCCATGCACGCCTCGCCCCTGACCCGAATACATCGCCCCGGCTACGCCCAACACACTCCGCCCTGTGCAAATAGTTCTGATTTCAAAAAAGACACACAATCATTATAAGGATATTTTGTATTTTACCATCTTTGTTTCAGTTTGTAGTTTTTTTTACGAAAATTTGCATCAATAAAAAAAAGGGGCAGGACCTTCAACGACTTTGACGGATGATTTGATTCTCTCCTCCATTGCTATTTCCTGTTGTCGTTGCTTCACTTCTGCACAAATCTTTGTCATGTTTTGACTATCATCTTCAAGTATTTTTATTCTTTACGCTCGAGTCCTCTACTCTTGTTGTGTAAATTCTATTTGTTATTGTTCACATAACTTGCTATTTTTTTTATAATTACTTATTGCTTCATTATGGGTGCCGTGTTGGATGCTAAGCCAGAGGTGATTACCGTCTCCATTCATTTGGTGGATGAGCGCCTCCATCAGTTTTCAAATTTGGATAAAAATCATTATTGTCTCTTTAGAGGGTATGATTAAATACTCACATTTTGTTGACCCTCCACCTGTTCAATCAGGACTTCTTCAAATGTGCTGCTTGGGAGACAAATGAGTGGAGACAATCAAATGTTCGCATTTCTTCAGAATTCCATGGATAAATCTGTCAAGTATATTGTCAAAAATGCCAATAGCATAAAGGATCTCCGAGATACTTTTCACATGATGTTTTCCAAAATGTATAATTTATCTCAGGTTTCAGATCTATTTGAATAATTACTTACAATCTATAAAAAATTAATGTAGTTTTCTGAACTACTTTTTTGAGCGGAAGACCATCTTTGGTGAGTTTATGGCTGTATGGCATGTTTCAACCACCTCGACAGAGATCAATGCTCAACATGAACAACTTGTTCTGTTTTGTCTCTTGAAAGGCCTCGATCCCGAATTTGAAACATTAAAGCACCACCTCACTTCATATTCCACAGGTTTACAGTCAACGTAACAAGGCGGGTCGTCTCTTGTCCACTGATGCTGACAGGAACGTTGGGGAGTGGGTGCTGGGGAGCTGCTGAGAAGGGATCCTGGGGCTGGAGAGCTGCTGCGTTAAGGGTCCTGCTAGGCTGTTGTGTGGGGGACAGGTTGGGAGTGTCTAATTGCCGCCAGGGGCAGTATTGTATTTACCCTTTTAATTAGTCTGTTGGGGGCGGGTAGGAATAGATTGGGGCTGTTGCCGGGGCATTAATAAGTGGGGTGCTGTAGGGAGAGGGTACAAATGATATTGTATTAGCTTGAGCGGTAGCCAAACGGAGGGGGCCTCGACCCAAGGTGCAACATCTCCTAGAGATCTCTTCTTCCTCTACTCCATTTTCTTCTCATTCTTCTTCTTCACCTCTTCTGCTGTTCTGTAATTCTGCTGGTTATAATAGAAATCCTCTGTTACTTTTCTCTCACTTGGATACATATCAACTGGTGCTGTCATCGAGAGGCTTGTTGAGAGTGAAATTGCGGCTGGATAGGGAATTTCTAGAGAGAGAGTCTAGAAATTGAGTGACGAACCTCAGACACGGCAAACACAGCACCTACATTCTAGAGAAAATCTTTCTTGATTGATCTTGATCGTTGCAGAACTGAGTGGCCTGAACAGACGCAAATGAAGCGCAACAGCTTGTGTCCATGCAGCAGTGGTGTCTGACATGCAGCGGTTCTTGATTGGAGGGACGCAGCTGATGCGGCAGGTTCTTGAATTGGCAGATTTGTACAGTGTTGGATGCAACAACCGACAACTGGTTCTAACAGTATTGGTGAATCCCATGCACAAGGCGGATTGTCTAACAACCATGGAGACATTGAACATGGAGCTGAAGACAGAGATTTTGATGCAAAAGATGTGTGCGTCAGTAGTCAAACTGGAAACAAGTCAGGAGGAGCGCTTTGGACAAGTGATGATGCCAGAATTTTTTGGAAAAGATCCTGAAACTTGGATCACGAGAGCTGAGGTTTATTTCTCGATCCGTCAAACTCCGGATCAAACGAAGGTGCCAATGGTGTGATTGTGTATGCCATGTATGCTTGAACTTTGGTTTTTTATTTGCCAAAGGAACTAAGGCTGAGTTCACTTGGGCGCAATTCAAAGAGGAGCTGCTCGTGCGTTATGGCAGTTCGGCACACCAGTTTATACTAACCTGACCTGGAATTCTGAAACCTATGCTTGAAGTGCCCAGTCTGAAGCAGCAGCACATGGAGAATGAGAACTCTGTTTTTGATGCGAGCAGAGAAAAGTCGCCTGTAGTAGGAAATGGAGGAAGCAGTCTGCAACTGGATGATGAAGTCAGTAGTTGGGGAAATGATGCAGTGGTAGAAACAGTGGATTTGACTACACAATAGCCGAAAGCAGAGGATTGTGCCGAGGAGCAGAATGAGATGCTGTGGATTTGAGCCAGCACAAGCGCCAACACCTGTAGAGCTGTCTGTCCAACGACATTCTTCTAATTGTTCGACACCTACGGCGGAGGTAGTGAATCCGAGTATAGCTGAAGTGGGTGTCAAGGAAAAACAGACTGTGAAAGCACCAGCACTGGCTCAAGTTGAGACTTACGTTTGATGGTAGCGTGTGGAATACAAGACGAAGCAGGAACAGGATGTGTTGCAGGAGCAGCTGGAGGCTGACGATGGCACGTCAGAACGTTAATCTTGTCCGAAACAGATGTAGCAATTGGAGAAAGAAGATGGAGCTTTGAAAACTGCAGAAGTGAGTTTCAAGGCTCTTCAGATTGGATGGGAAAGGCACTGCAAGGAGAAGCAGTATGGTTCCAATCGGGTTTGTACTGAAGAGCTCAAAACGGGAGAAGCAGGAGCTGAGGAAGACTGTATGGAAAAACGTGTTGGGCGGAGAGAAGTGATGGCAAGAGGGGGGGGTGAATTGCCTTTTAAAAAATAATTAACAATTTAAAATCAAAGTAAAAATGCAGCGGAAATAAAAGAGGCAAGACATGCAACTTGATAACGGAGTTCGGCTTAAACCCAAACCTACGTCTCCGCTCCCAACTCAACCGTTGAGAGATTTACTACCGCTTGCTTTTTAATGGTTTTAGCAAGAAACCCACTAGACTTTAAGGTTAGTCTAGAACCTATTACAGCTTGCTTTTATTGGTTGAGCAAGAACCCACTTGCTTTTAATGGTTGAGCAAGAACCCACTTGCTTTTAATGGTTGAGCAAGAACCCACTAGCCTTCTTACAGGTGAAGGCTAGCTCACCTTTGATTCAAGCCTTTTAAAAGGGAAGGCTTGACTAACCTCTTCACACCTTGAAGGTGGTGTGAAAACCCAAAGAAGAGAGGATGAGAGAAATGAGGGGTTTGTAGGCACAAACCCAAATTTATGCTCAAAATAGATAAACAAGAAAAACCGTAAGAGGAGAAGTCTTGGGCGCCGAAGGATTGATTGGAGTTGATGAAGGGCGCTCCCAAGCTTCTATGGTGGTGCTCCTTGAATGTGGAAGTGAGTTGGAGCAAGTGGGGTTCCTTGAAGGAATTCGCCGGAGGTTCGCCAAATGATCAAAAATGTGTCCCGTGGGCTTCCGTGTGTTTCGCTAGTGTTCCGGGGCTTCCTAGTCCTTTATTTATAGAGGGGGAACCCTCAAATGGCCTTTGGGAGGCTTCGGAGCCGTTGGAGAGGCCTTCGGAGCCGTTGGGAGGCAAGTGGACAAGTCTGGTCAAAGCCCAACGGCTAGTTTGACTGGCTCCACCGGCTGACCGGTGCTTGGCCACCGGTTGACCGGTGCTTTGAAAAAGGGAGAGGGCTCGGGCTCAGGCACCACCGGCTGGCCGGTGAGGAGGCCACCGGTTGGCCGGTGCTGAGGCAGTAGCAAACACTATTCTTCTGGGTTCCACCGGCTGGCCGGTAGTGGGACACCGGTTGGCCGGTGGTCTGGACAGAGGGATGCCTTCTGTCCAGGCCTCCATCGGCTGGCCGGTGGTCTTCCACCGGTTGGCCGGTGGACTGAAAATCAGTCCACTTTGGCTTTCCTTGGCCCAATTCCTTGGCAACCTTTTGCCTATCAACAAAAACACTTAAAACAAGATTAGATAAATAAGAGAGTGATTGTGATCATGAAAATTAAACCACGAGGGGTACGAGAGGTACAACAAAACGAATTGTTCAGAAAGCTACAATTAAGAGCTACAAACTGGTGCTAGTTGTAGCTGTTGGAGCTGGGGTTGATAGGGGAAACATAGAGAATCGAGAACCACTGCACCAGAAGGAGCAACATCATGTTCCCAGTCCTGAAACTATGAAAGAAGTACATGTTGCAGCCGCTGACAGGAGAAATCTTCCAAATGCTGGAACTGATGACAACATTATAAGATATGGCTCAAAAGAGTTGTTTGCTGACGAAAACGATGAGGCTGGGAAATCCCGACAGATTCATTACGATGCTGCTGCAATAGATAGATTGTTTGACCAGAAACATGTTGGGATGAAAGAAGCTTCGTTGGATGAAGTAGAGGAGAATGGATTTTTAAAAGCCCTTAAGGCGGCAAATTCTTCTTCTTCTTCTTCTTCTTCGCCTTTTCTATTCTGTAATTCTGCTGGTTATAATAGAAATCCTCTGTTCTCTCTCTCTCACTTGGATACATATCAGATGCACTCTCTTTTGGCACAAATATTCTTGATTATTTTGCACTTGCATTTGGTAACAGTTGGTGTGTAGGGCGGTCTTGTAGTGGCAGTCATGATGTTCGAGGTTGCGATGCTGTTCATTGTTGTCATTGCTGTTCGAGGTTGCGATGCTGTTCATTGTTGTCATCGCAGGTGAACTGGCCACATGATTGAGACTTTTGGCACTGTCGTCATCGCAGGTGAACTGGCCACACGATTGAGACTTTTGGCACAAATATTCTTGATTATTTTGCACTTGCATTTGGTAACAGTTGGTGTGTAGGGCGGTCTTGTAGTGGCAGTCATTTGGTAACAGTTGGTGTGTAGGGTGGTCTTGTAGTGGCAGTCATGATGTTCGAGGTTGCGATGCTGTTCATTGCTGTCATCGCTGTTCGAGGTTGCGATGCTGTTCATTGTTGTCATCGGGGTGGTCTTGTAGTGGCAGTCATGATGTTCGAGGTTGCGATGCTGTTCATTGTTGTCTTCGCTGTTCGAGGTTGCGATGCTGTTCATTGTTGTCATCGCAGGTGAACTGGCCACATGATTGAGAAATGTTGGCAACTGCATGGAAAACCTGATCGGGCTCCCTCTACGTCTTCTCAGGCTCATGTTGCTTAGGTTGCCACCATTGACCCCATCCATCCATCCTCGATGAATGATTGAAGTCTTTGAGGAAGATTATCTTTGTTCACAAGCATTAAAAGAGGATACCTCAACTTCCAATGCCTGTATTGCTCATCCCCCAGGCCTTTTACTGTTTTTTTTTTCTGATCGCCCGCTGTTCATTGTTGTCATCACTGTTCGAGGTTGCAATTCTGTTCATTGTTGTCATCGCAGGTGAACTGGCCACATGATTGAGAAATGTTGGCAACTGCATGGAAAACCTGATCGGGCTCCCTCTACGTCTTCTCAGGCTCATGTTGCTTAGGTTGCCACCATTGACCCCATCCATCCATCCATCCTCGATGAATGGTTGAAGTCTTTGAGGAAGATTATCTTTTTTCACAAGCATTAAAAGCGGATACCTCAACTTCCAATGCCTGTATTGCTCATCCCCCAGGCCTTTTACTGTTTTTTTTCTGATCGCCCAACTACTTGGCTGGCTGATTCTGGTGCTTCTAGCCATGTTACTGGCATGACAAGTATTTTACATTTTTACAGTCAGTTTACTATTGCTTCAACTCTCACTGTCGCCTATGGTTCAACTATTAATATCACGGAGTTTGGTTCTTGTTTTTCATCCCCTAATATTCAATAATCTTTGATGGCACAGGTCCCTCAGAGTCCTTTAATTTTGGAGTTGCGTTATCTTGCTATATTCTCACATACTTGGGAGGTGTATTTTTGTTAAAGGTTGACTATGCAATGATGTTTATGCGATTGACCTTCCATCCCCTTATGTTTCTTGCCTCACCATTTTCATTCCTCTCAGATTCCGACTCTTCATCGTCGCCGCCTTGCTATATTCTTACGTACTGATATTGTTTTTCAAGGGCAATTGGAAAGCTGTATTTTTGTAAAGGTTGACCATGCAATGGTGTTTATGTGATTGACGTTCCATCCCTTCACGTTTCTTGCCCCACCATCTCCTCTCAGATTTAGACTCTCCATTGTTGATGCAGTTACTCGCCCATGGTCGTCTTTCAATGTCTGTGCTCAAAGTTTGCTTCTATTACTTTCAAGTGAGCCACGTCGCTTCACAGAGCATTATCGATCCACTTTGTTCCTCATGTACAAAAGCGAGCAATGAATCCTTTCAATATCATCCATTCCCATGTTAGGGTCCTATCCTGTCACCAACCAACTTGGATATCGTTATTATGTTTCCTTTTTCAGGATGCCTTGGGTTTCTCTCTTAAAATCTTGCTTTAAGGTCTTTTATGTATTTCTTTCCTTCTATAATGAAATAAAATGCTAGTTCTCTATTTCTATAAAATGTTTTCGGTTCGATAATGGTCATGAGTATCTCTCTTATGTTTTCACTCTTTTTGACCAACAAACATTCTTCAGTGGATGTCTTGCACTGACACCACAACCAAATGGTGTTGTTGAGTGCAATAACCGCCATCTTCTGAAGATGGCTTCAACATGACATTCTTCACCAAATGTCTTGCATCGACACACCACAACAAAACGGTGTTGCCGAGTGCAAGAACCATCACCATCCGGAGAAGACTTGTGCTCTTTTATTTAAAATGAATTTGCCCTTGATTTTTTGGCATAATGCGATTTTTACATCCACTTTCCTTATCAGCCGTCTTCCCACCTTGTGTTTCAAGGGGAGAGTCTCTTACACTACTATTTCCATCCCTTCCCCCTGCCCCACTTCCTCTGCAAGTGTTTAAATGTTTATGCTATGTTTCGGACACGTGTTCACAACTTACAAAACTTGTCTCACATTCCCTCTAGTGCATCTTTCTCGGATATTCACATACTAGGTGGGGATACTGGCGCTTCTTCCCTTTACTTGAATGGTATGCTGTGTCAGCTGATATATCGTTTGTTGAGCATTCTCTCTTTTAGGCACCCTTACCAACTCCCACCCTGTCTACCCCCAACTTGGATGAATGTGTTCTGTTTACACTCGAGTCTGATAGCCCACCTGTCACTACTATGATCGATGATCTTGGGTTTGGTCAAACTTATCATTGCTAACCACATACCACATCTTATACATTGCCGCTTGATTCTGAATTACATGCTGCTACAGTTGTTCCAACATAATCTACTGAGGACCTGCTGACCGCGCTCTGTGAAGATACTCTTGTTGAACTACACCAGTTTATCCTCATTCTTACCAGGATCTTTCTGTTAGCACCTTTGCCTTTATTGCCACATTGGATATTGTTTCCATCCCGTGCATGCCTCCAATGCTGGTCCAACTAGTGCTTCAAGCTGCTATGGTCAGTGTGTTTTCCCAGTAAGCAATGCCTCCCATGCTGCACCACATGAACAAAAGCCGTCACTTTCTTTTCATACATTGATTTAGATAATTTTCTCTCGGTCAAAGCCTTACTATAAAATGAAACAGGCTTCCCATTTTGTATCAATACGGCCCTAACCCCCCTTCCAGAAGCATCACATTCAATGATAAACGCTTATGAAAAATCAGGTAAAGCCAACACCGGAGCAGAGGTTTCCTTTTGAGGTCTTCAAAGGCTTGTTGGGCCCTTTCTTTCCATTTGATTTTCCCTCTCTTTGTTAATTTGGTTAGTGGCTTTGCATCCTTGCCATAATCCTTCACAAACCTTCAGTAGCGGCCTGAAAGGCCTATGAAACCCCTTACTCCCCTTTACATCTTTAGGGACTGACCAATTTTCCACACAACATATTTTTTTGAATCCAATGAAACTCTGTCAATGGATATTGTTATGATGGAGTTCCCAGCAGCTTTAGACATATTCCAGGTGGAAGGTTCCCAGCTGCTGCTTAAGACATATTCCAGGAGGAAGGGGCGAGTTACTAAGGCTGAGGGGTAGTTTTGTAGAATCCTTAGAGTTAATTAGACTCTGAGGTGTATAAGTTTGTTTGTCTGTTTGAGGAAGGGAGGAACGGATGTAGTAACAGCTAGGCTGTTGGAGGCTTCGGCTCCTGAAAAGGCTTCTCTGGATATTCTTCTTCTACTTCTGGAATCTTCTGTATTCTTGATCTATTTCGATTTACTGCTAATCGATTCCAAAGCATTCTTCTACATTTAATTCTGTAACGCAGCAGTAGTTTTCTTTCCAGTGTCCATGGTTCCAAAATTTTGGTGATTTCATTGAGAGGCGCTGCTTGTGAAAGCAGTTTGAGGAATCGTTGGTGAATGCCGTCTAGAATGGAGTTGAGAGTTGCTTCTGTGGAATTCTTACCTCCGCCTATGCGGGATCTTGTATCTTTTTATAAATAAAGAGATTTGGCCTCATTTATAGGCATTATTGTGAAAATTATGAGTTGGATTGTAGGATCGTGCGATCCTACAATCCCAACACCCATCCTCATGTTGCAATGGAAGAAGGATTGTTTTCCTGCCAGGTTCACTGATCTAGACGTGCAGACTCAGTAGAATCGTAGGACTGGTCATGGAAAACAAGGCAGGTTTGTCGATTCCTGTGCCATCTCTGTTGGATCTGGGTAGCCCAAAAAACATTGTAGCTGGATAAAAATAGGGCAGATCCCTCTTGTTCTTGCTCCTTTTGTTCAATTTTATTTTTCGCGCTTAAATTGAATTACACGTGATCCTTTAAGAAACCGGGCAAGGGCTTTTGTGGATTCAGTGTTTTAAACATGAATCCAAACCCAACATTTTAAATTGCGCTTTTTTCACGCTTCCGTTGCGCCCTGGGTTCCTTCAATTGGTATCAGAGCGAACTTGTAATTATTTCAGTCGAAAACTTTGAAATTTCAATTAAATTTGCTATGATTTGGAAAGAGGGTTTCAATACGGTCCCAACGCAACTTACGGCGCGTTGATCCAAGTTCGTATCGCCAAGATATGATCGATCGAAGATCAACAAGTTTTACGTAAAAATTATAACGAAAATTAAAGTTTTCTTTGTTGTTTCACTTTAATGGCTACCGGTGTGACAGATTTTTAGCCGGAGCGCGATGTGAGTACGTTGCGTGTTAGCCGGATATGCTGGAAGCCGGTTGTAGTCTGTTGACAATACAAGTTTGGCGTGGAAGCTTGATTTAGTTGCCAAAAATTTAAAACAAAAGGGAACCCAAAACTTCCATGGGAAGCTTAGTCAAAGCCTCCATGGGAAGCTTAGTCAAAGCCCCCATGGGAAGCTTAGTCAAAGCCCCCATGGGAAGCTTAGTCAAAGCCCCCATGGGAAGCTTAGTCAAAGCCCCCATTGGAAGCTTACACAAAGCTTCCATGAGAAGCTTATAAAAAAAACAAAATAAAAAAACATGGCATGTTTTGACTTTTATTTATTTATTTATATATATTTGACTTTAAATGGATGCCTCATCTCGGGTCAGATCAATTTGGTCCGGGTCCGACCGGCCTGACCATTTTAACTCGTCACAAGCCTTAAATTAATTTCAAGGGATCACTTTAGATCCAAATTGACCAGAAAAATTAAGATTTTTTTTTTCCAGAAATTAATTTTTGTTGTTTGGGATTTAATAAAATTATTTCGGCTGCTGTGGGACGTATCGATAATTAATTAAAATTATTTTAATGCAAGTTAACACATTAAAGATACCCTCAAATTGAATTTTAGAAAATTGAATTTTTCTTATGCAATATAATAACATGTTGACTGATCACGAGTCGAGATCGACCCATGCATGTTTGGTTTATTATTTATTTAATTTAATTATTGCATTTAAGTTTTTTAAAATGTAATAATTATTTTATTTTGACGATCTGCGCATCGTCCCCCCATCTTTAATTTGTATAAGGGCTTGCGCATCCACATTTAAGTGATAAAATGTAATATTGCATCCCGAGTTTCCCTCACCCGCGTGTGTGTATACATTGTAAAGATCAGAGGAGTTTGTGACAAAGCAGTTCGAGTCGAGAGCTTACGTAGACCAAACAAGTGAAATGCACGGGAGTTGTGGGCTCTGCAATTCAAGTCAGGTATTGAATTAAGGAATTCCCCTAGGGTTTCGGTTAATCTATTATTCACTCGATGGATTAACCAATAGTTAACGGCTCATGATCATGTTATTATTTATTTATTTTATCATGTGCATGGTTTGTTATTTTGTGAATGTGTATTTATTACGTGCGATCACATATTATAATAATAAACAAGCATTTAAAGATAAAATGAACATGTGCGGTGAATGTTTTCTATTATATAATAGCATAGTTAAGTTGTGAGTGCGATCACATAGAACAAGCATGTTAAATAGAAAAGGGATTTCATTCGTCGAGATTAAATTTATATCCCTAAAAAAAATATTAAATCATTAAATGTCTTCTATTGCTTGAATTTGGACACAATCGATTTTCTGAGGTGCTCGTCAGCTCTAGTTGATGGTGTCTCTTACTACCGGGGAGTTATTATGAGAGTGGTGAACCGACTTAACTAAAGTTGATAACAAAGGAGTAGCCATAGCTAGTTTGTTGTAACTTTAAAGGCAAAGTATTGAGCAATGTAAAGTAATTCTTTGCAGGAGATGAGACTCCACTCAACAGATCAAGGAGTTGTGAGTTAATGCGGTTGACTAGTCAGGCCTACCATGAAATTCTCCGAGTAGTGGTGTAGCCATAACTTATAGACTATGAAGAAAGGTTTCAAGGATCATTGCCACTAGAATACTCAAACGACAGAGTATTCCGAATCTAGTAGAGGGTTATTAGGATTTGATAAAATAAGGGGAGACATTTAAAATTAATAATTTGAAAATGTCTACTAGTAATCAAGATAAAGTACTAATCTTCTAAGTTTATTTGTCGTAGATCAAATGACAACCACCAATTCAATTTCACTGCGATCAATATTGGATAAAGAAAATATCCTGACATATCATAACTTCCAAGAGTGGTACAGACGTTTGCACATAGTACCGCGTCAAGAGAGGAGACTTTATGTGTTGGAATCTCCACTTCCTGCTGAGCCCGCTCAGGGAGCAAGCAAGAAGGATAAAGATAAATACAAGAAGCATATGGATAATGCATTGTATATTCAGTGTTTCATGTTGTTATCTATGTCCAGTGAGCTCCAGAAAATGCCCGAGGACAAAGATGCTTTCCAAATGCTATCTTATCTCCAAGAGTTGTACCAGGAGAGAGCTTGACAAGAAAGATATGAGATATCAAGTGCTCTGTATAGATGCGGACTAGCAGAAGGAAATCAAGCAGGAGCTCATGTACTCAAGATGATCAGGTACATTGAGAGACTTGAGTCCCTTGGGTTCAAACTAAACCAAGATCTAACAATTGATCTCATTCTTGCCTCTTTACCACATAGCTTCTCGACTTTCATTGTTAATTATAATATGAATAACATGAATAAGTCACTCTCAAATTTATTGGCTTTAGTTCACCAAGTAGATAAGGATATGAAGAATTCCAACTCTTCGGTCCTTATGGTGAACAAGAGGAAGAAAGACAAGGCTAAAGTGTCAAGGGCTAAGTATAAGTCAAAGACACCGATGCACCGCTCTTTTAAGAAGCTAAAGATACAGAGGGAGAGCAACGAGCAGGAGGTAGTGTGCTTTGCATGTGGCAAGAAAAACCACTGAAAGAAGAATTGCATAGCTGAGAGGAAGCAAATTGACGCTTCTTCTTCAGATATATTTGTCATTGAATGCAATCTGTCTATTTCTACAAGTTGGGTATTGGATACTGCATGTGACTCACACATTTGTATTCAAAACAATTGCAAAAGGTGAATCAGATCTCCGAGCAGCAAATGGTGCGAGACTAACAACATTAGCAATGGGAGATTATCATCTTATTTTGCCTAGTGGGATGGTTCTTGTACTAAATAATTGTTATTATGTACCATCTGTTGCCAGAAACATAATCTCAGTGTCGAGTTCAGACACTGTGATTTTGTCTCAAGTTTGGAAATAAACGTTGTCTTATGTATAAGGATAACATATGTTATGGTATGACACATCTTAACAATGGGTTGTATATACTTGAACTAAAAAAATATAGTATTGACAATCAATGACAAATCCAGCGAGAATTACTCATATCCTACCCGCCTATGACACTTCAGGCTAGGTCATGTAAATGAGAAGCGTTTACGTAAACTACATCAAGCAGGGTATTTAAACTCCCTGGAGTTAAAACCCTTTGATGTATGTCTCGCTTGTTTACACAGTAAAATGACCAAACCACCTTTCAGTGGGAAAGGAGAAAGACCCAAAGAACCATTGGAATTTGTTCATACTGATGTTTGTGGTTCATTTCCAGTAGAGGCAAGGGGTGGTTTTTCTTACTTGATCATTTTTATCGATGACTATAGTAGATATGGATATATCTACTTAATGAAGTATAAGTCCGATTCCTTTAGCATGTTTAAGGATTATCAGAATGATGTAGAGATTCAACTTGGTAAGAAGATTAAGAAACTCCGCTCACTCTGTGGTGGATGAAGTTGCTCGGTCAAGATTCAAGTATCATAGAGAGAGGGAGTGAGCGAATCATTGATATATTTTTCTTTTATGTTTCCTTATAAATGAAACTACCTTCATTTCTTGTTAAAGATTTCTTTTCCTGCTGAAAACAATTTAAACACACATCCAAAGGAACACAAGAATTTATAAGGTTCACTACTCAACAAGAGTAGCTACGTCTTTGGTATGGTTTGAAAACAATCCAATACCACACAATCCACTAGAAAATAATCATTTTGTGTGGAATACAATGAGTAGGATATGCCCTTACATTCGTGTAGCACTATGTAAACGATCCAATAGTGCGTTCGTGTAGCACTTTGTGAATAATCCAGTAGTGCGTGTGCTTCTAACACAAAAGATGTAAAACAATTTTTGTAACAATCATGTTACTGTGCTTTTGATCAACTTTCACAAATATGATCTTTCAAAATAATTCTTCACTTTATTACTCAGAAGCTGGTAAGAACTTTCTGAACTTCGTAATGATACTCAGTTCGATTTCCCAGTCCGATTGCTCAATATGGAAATCCCACTTTTTGCGTATTGTTAGTTTGCATAAATTGCTTTCACAAGCTGTTTTAGAGTCTGCGAACTTCCTTGAATCCTCTGCGAACTGCCCTGATTCATTTGCAAACTGCCTGTGTCCTTCGCGTACTGAGTTGCACCGCGTGGTGCGAGTGGTTCGTGGATCACCTCTTCTTCCGCGGACCGCCTCCGATTTGCGGATGGCTGATGCCTCGCGGACCACCTCTCATATGCGGTCCCTCTTCCTTTGCGGGCTACAGAGCCCCACAAACTCCTTCTGCGAATTGTCTCTTCCGTGGAAATGATCCCCCCGCAAACTACTTCCTCCTTTGCGGAATTTTTTCTTTGCAAATTCTTCTCATTGGCAGAATTCTCCTTCGCGAACTATTTTAGACTTCTCCAAAATCTTCCCACAGTGATGATCTCTTATAAAATTCGTTTACACTAATGATCTGAATAGGGGTCTTTATATAGGCAAATAGATCCGTAAAACCCGCTAGTCTGAATTGCCCAAATTTTCGATGCAGTACAACCTTCACCGCATATTGTGCTATGCGGTTCGCATAACACCTTTCTTCCCTTGCGGCGACCGATGTATTCCGCAAACGAATCACCGCCTCTCAATTGATCATGATATTTAACCTTTGATCGATCACCTTTAGCATTGTCAGATTTTTCAAGAAAGTATTGTAACTTTGTCTGTCTTCCAACAACATCTTTCTTTCCAATCAAACCTGAATACGATTGACAACACCTTTTCTCCCCCATTCCTTCATAAGGCTTGCATCACAAGTTTTTCAAACAACTTATGATATTTGTGAAATATAAATAAGCAAAGCATTGTCAGATTGTCCAAGACTTTTACAAAGTGAATTGATTTATCATTTTTGACAACAAAAGATAACACTATAAAAACAAACTTTTTTTACTTTCAAAAACCTTCTCCAGCCAACTTGGTCCCAACAGTGGAGAATATCTTAACCAAGCTTTCATCTATCATTTAAAGAAGTGTGGAATAATTTCCTAACTCACTCCTTATACACCTCTGTGGAATGGTGTTAGTGAAAAAAGGAATCAGACCCTGCTTGACATGGTCGGATCGATGATGAGTCATGCAACTCTACCATTATCCTTTTAGGGATATGCACTACAGATCGCGACATGTACACTAAACGGAGTACCAACTAAAGCAGTAGATTAAATTCCGTACGAGTTGTGGTATGAAAAGAAATTCAGTCTGTCACACATACGTGTATGGGGATGCGAGGCTTTTGTCAAGACTATACCTTGTGACAAATTAGCATCTCGGAGTATGAAGTGCATCTTTATAGGTCCTAAGGTGTCTAAAGGATATTACTTATGTAACTCTTCAAATAAAAAAGTGGTTGTAGTAAGACATGCTATATTTCTATAAAAGGAACACATTTTTAATGGAAATAGTGAGAGCAAGATTGACTTTGATGAAGTTGATGCTCCAGATGCACAAAATTTGGTACGGGAACAATCTTCACAAGAGATATTGGGAGAGAAAGATGTTCCCGAGACACAAGTGCTGCGTAGATCTACTAGAGAGGTTAGAGAACCAAGTTAGGTGACATTACTTTTAGAGAATGACGAACTTTTGACCTACAAGGAAACAGTAGACGACAAAGATATTGCTAAATGGAAAGGAGCCATGCATTCTGAAATGGAGTCCATGTATCGAAATCAAATTTGGATTTTGGTTGACTCACCAATAGATTTAAAGCCTATTGGGTGTAAATGCGTATTCAAGAAAAAGTTGGACATGGATGGTCAAGTGAGCACCTATAAGGCACGACTAGCGGTGAAGGGTTTCAGGCAACGTCAAGACATCGATTATGATGAAACCTTCTCGCCAGTCGCTATGCTAAAATCCATCAGAATATTATTTGCAATAGCAGCTGTAGAGACCCAAAACTTGACGTACATGGACATTACATTACTTTTGCGAAATACTTAATACATAACAAAAACAGACACCAAAGGACCGTAATAGTTTAGTGTATTTGGAAACTTGGAACATAATCTTCTAATCTTGGTGAAAGATCTTCAACATCTCCCATAATGATATTCCATTTTTTTTCTTACCTAAAACCTTTCTTTATATCCTGGGGAAAAGAAAACATATAAAGGGTGAGCTCAAATACTCAGTAAGAGTAAGCATGAAAAAAAATAAAACAAACCATATACATTTGAACTTCAAAACATGAACATAAAGTTTAAACATCAAAATCTTGAGTTCTGAAATAAATCTTGGCAGTACGTAAGACATAGATCATAAAAGAACATCAATCATGATAAAATAACATGGGAATAAAACATTTAATTGTGGAAAAACATTAAGCACATGATATGATTTCCATAGTAGCCAAGACATTGCTGCTATGACCATCTTAGTGGATAAAGTCCTTTTCTGAATCGAGTTCACTCCTCGTTTCAGTCCTGTATCACTGAACCGGATTAACTTACCGTTTCAGCCATGTCTATCTCATGAGATATAAATCTTTACCCAATGCATTGGAGGGAGATATAGGTCCCACCCATCTCATAATGAAATCATTCTTACTTGTGCCACAAAATAAACTTAAAACATTTATCATAACCCAAAGAATAAAATGAGTTTCATAAACATCATCCCATCATCACATAATCCATATAAAACAAATAGATATTTCATCATAAGAAAAGTGAAACCATGTAAATCATAGTGACATTATACTTGAAACATACACATATGAAATAATGTCATCTTAGATGGAAAATGGTTTTGATAAAACACTTGAAATGAATTCTTGAGGAAAATATCCTTTTTTCTTCAAAATCATTTTTTTTCCACAAAATTCCATGCAATTTTAAAATAAAAGTATTTTATTGAAAATAGTCCTAAAATCTTGTAGAGTAAGCTTCATGAAAATGAGGCGTTATGAAACCGTAAAAATCCGTTCACGCCGTATAAGTTAAAAATAACATTCTTCTCGTACTTTTGTCAGAAAAGTAAAAAGTTCCCCGTGTGGTAAACAAAAGTAAGATTCCTTTCATAACATGTGGTAAATTTCAAAAATGGGTAAAAAGGACTTTAAAAATACATGAAAACATTTTTAGAAAAATGGGCATGGATGATAGCAATAACCCCAGTAAATACTTACGAATAACAATCTCGGATAAGAACGAGATTGAAATAGTTATCCCTTACCTTAGGTCTGATATGCTTCGTACGTATCCGAACCTCCTGTATAATGATTTAAATAATGTCATTGACTTATTACAGAATCATATTCATTGTTATAATATCATATATGGTTCACTTATGACTTTATATTACCCGTTCTTTTGTAAGTTTCATGTTAAAACAGCGTTTTGGGTAAAATCGTTTTATTTATCGTACGTGTTTGGACTTGTTGTTCTTGATATTATTATTACTTATATCTTGATTTACTTACTTCCAGAATGTAAATCATGATTTATATATCTTATATATATTCAGTATATATATATATAATAGATATATAAATGAAATGAAATACACTGTTCATGGAGACGGTAGGCCGTACGTACGCATGAACGCTGTTTTCGTTTCCTTATTGAATTAAATGGAATTAAGTAAATGAAACATATATGTACATAAATCCAATATCATTATTATGTAATATCTTTTATGATTATTTATTATATATACTTTATAATCATACTTGAATGGTTAATCATGGAAAATGAATCTCATCGCGTTCGTGGAGACGGTAGTCCGTACGTACGCACGAGCGATGATATCATTCCCATGATCGTGGAATTGTATTGAAGTGTATGTATAATATTTCAGAATCAATATCACTTTACAATAATCATATATAGTTATTTATTTGCATCATTATACCCATCCAAGTAAGGTGGTGGTGGAAAACAGATTACACCACGACGTGGAGACGGTATTCTGTACGTACGCACGCGCGGTGATTTCGTTTCTGTAGGATGGATAGAAGATGAAATTGGGTTGTTTCATATTTATAATAACATATCAGTATATGAGTGATACTGATGTTATTAATTTATGATGAAACAAATAAAGAAGAAAAAGTAGAAGAAGAAATAAATTGGAAAGAATCGGTAAAGGATATTACCTCTTCTTTGACGCGCCCCTTCTTAACCTCCTCTTAAGGCACTAGGGTTGGTCTTTTGAGGAGACCAGAACCTCTATAATGTTTCTAGGGAAGATGAGAAGGGAAATGGGCAGGGGTTGGCCGAGCTTCAAGGCTCAAAAGGGTGTGAAGAGAAGAGAGAGAGGGTGCCCTTTTTATAAGGGAGGAGAGGGGCACTTTAGGAAAAACTTAAAATATTATTTTATAATAAAGTTATATTCGGTTTATAATAGCTCCAAATTGATTTATTTCGAAGCGAAAGTGGGGGTGGGTCGAAATCCTCTCAACCAATAGGTTTTAGACAAGTTTAGATTACTATTTTAACTTTATCATTTAGATTTAACAAAGTTAAATAATTTAACCTTTACCGTGTCTTCTTGTTTTCTTACACTATATGGTTAATAAACTTACTATAACAAGCCAAACGAACCCCAAGTGCTTCATTATTAATATATATAACCTTATCTAAGTTATTTGGCCGAACCATAGATTTTTAGGAATATAGTAACAATTAATAATATAATATTTGTTTTAAAAACTATTTTATGTCAATTTTGACACTATTTGGTAATTGATTTTTGTGAAAATCATAACAAAATGATTAGTTCGAACAAAGTTAATTAAATCAATGCTAACATGTCATATTAACCTAGAAAATTAGTGGAATTCATAAAAAGTCTCAAATTACATTTATTTGGGTATTTATAATATCAATTATTTTAATATTTCATTATTTAGGTAATTACTGCATCATCATTGTGTCATAAATAAATTAAATTATTTAATGTCTAAAAATTATAAATAAAATACCATTAGGTAGGAAATCTTTTTAGCTTTCTAATGAATATTTATAGTCGAATTTATCTTATGTATAACCCTATATTAAAAATGTTTTAGTTATTAAACTTTGATTTTAACCATTTTAAATCTTCTTTAAATAAAATAATAATAAATGTCCTAATCCAATCCAAGTGGACCTAAAGGGTAATATTTTATTCCTAAGGTTGTTTTTGGTCGAATTACACTTATCCAATAGAATTAGGACATGTGTTAGGGTAATAGTAATATCATTTTTACCATTAATTACCCTATTTACTTTTAACCGTGGTAAATAAAAGTAAAAAATTACTATTCACCAAAAATTATTTTTATCTTATTGAACCACATTTTACTCCTTGATATTAACCGTCTCTCGGATTTTCGAAATTTCACTCACAGAAGTGGTAAAATTAAGTTTTATGTAAATTTTCAAATTCTCATAGTAGGTGGGTAATAGACGGTGAAAAGTTCAATAAAATTTTTATATATTTAAAATTATTATAAAATGACTCCAATGAATTACATTGAACTTATATAGGTATTATGTATCAATTTTGACCTAAAATAAATTTAAATAAAATATATAATTATTTAAATAAAAAGTCGGTTTTTAAATAGTAACCCAATGTTTTCACTATTCATCAAAAATTGAAAATTTTCAGAAAAATACAAAAAATTCACCTTAGGCTAATTTCGATATTCCGAATCAAAAAATGAAGTCCATTTCGAAAGATAAAATTTATAAAATTTCAAAAAGTGGGTATTACTATTCATAACGGCTAGTTTATATAACATATCGTTGTTTAGTGAAACTCGGTATTGCGTACAACACACGCTATCGTGGAAGGTCGCGATTGCGTGTAATGCAAGCCAAGCCAAGGATGCGTGTAGTGCAATCTCCTTTTGGTGTAGCGTACAACACAAGACATCAATGAAATTAAAAAGAATATTTTTCATAAAATCTCGGGGTGTTACAACAGCCTTCCATGATTATTAAATTTTGAAAATGGATATCGAAACTGCTTTTCTAAATGGGAAGTTAGTTGAAGATGTCTATATGACACAACCTGAAGGGTTCATTATGTCAAAGAGTGCCAATAAAGTGTACAAGTTGCATAGATCCATTTATGGATTGAAGCAAACATCACGATCATGGAATATTCAATTTGATGAGTCCATAAGAGAATTAGGTTTCATTAAAAATGAAAGCGAGCCGTGTGTCTATAAGGTTAGTGGAAGTGCCATTGTTTTCCTTGTATTATATGTGTTGACGACATATTATTAATGGGAAACGAAGTGCAAGTTTTATAGTTAGTGAAAACTTAATTAAATGATTGTTTCTCCATGAAAGACTTGGGTGAAACAGTGTATATTCTAGGGATCAAGATTTATCGAGATAGATCTTAGAGGCTGTTTGGGCTAAGTCAAAGTACATATATTGACAAGGTACTCAAAAAGTACAATATAAAACAATCCAAGAGAGCATTGTTGTCAGTGTCACATGACATTAATCTCTTCAAGAAGATGTGTCCACAAACACAGGAGGAGATTGAAAGAATGGGTAGAATCCCTTATGCTTCAGCAGTGAGATCTATCATGTATGCCATGATATGTACTAGGTTTGATGTTGCCTTTGCTTTAAGCATGGTGGGCAGATATCAAAGCCAATCTAGGAGAGATGCATTGGGCAACTGTAAAAACTATCCTAAAGTACTTGCGACGTACAAATGATATGTTCCTGGTGTACGGAGGAAATAAGAAACTAGCAGTGAGGGGATACACTGATGCTAGCTTCCAGACAGATCGTGATGATATGAAATCGCAGTTAGACTATGTCTTTTTCCTGAATGGTGGTGCAGTGAGCTGGAAGAGCTCGAAGCAGTCCGTGGTTGCCGATTCTACAGCAGAGTCTGAATATATAGCGGCTTCCGATGCAGCTAAGGAAACAGTTTGGATACGCAACTTTGTTTTCGAGTTTAGCATTGTGCCTAGCAGTGCAAACCTTGTTACAATATAATGTCATAATACTGCGGCAGTGGTGCTTGCCAAGGAGCCCATGTCACACATGAGGACAAAGCATATACTTTGGAAGTTTAATCTCTTGAAGAATTTTACTCAGAGAGGTGAAGTCGCGGTTAACAGAATAGCCACAGAGGATAAAGTTGCAGACCCCCTGACTAAAGCCATGTCTCAGCAAAAGCATGATACTCATGTGAGAGATAGCGGGTTGAGAATTGTTAATAGTTGACTCTAGTGCAAGTGGGAGTGTTGTGAGTGGGTGCCCTAGACCCAACTCATTTATATACTTTGATTATCATTACATGTATACAGTTTGATATATACATGTGTTTATTCTTACCATAACAGTATTGATACTTCTGCATCCACTGTTTACATGATAATGTTCTTAGATTACGTGTCGTATCAAAAGATTATAGCAGTTCCCAGCTATAATGTAAACCTAGAGATACTATGACAAGAATCTTAAACATATGTCCTATGATCTAGATACATCATACTGACAGGATACAGATGATGTCTGATTATCAGGTGTTGGAGGCTCATAAACAATTGAGACTTCTTCTCATGAAGTTCGCACTTGGCGATCTCAAGTAGATGAGATCATGAGGATATACCCTCCAATAGGAACATATGTTTTGTGTGTCATTGGTTGTTTCTATCTATGAACATGTGTATTGGTCTCCGGACTTTATATTGTTATCAATGTGTACCATTTGATCGCGTACTTTGATGCAAGGTAAAAACCATGACATTGAAGTCGTGGCGAGGTAGCTTGTGTTGGGTGCGTCATTGGTGGTATGACATTGGTTGAATGATCAAGATAGAATTTACCATTCTGAGTTGAGGAAGAGATATCTCGTGGGCCCAGGTTGATCAGGACGATAGTGCCTTCATTAAATCCCCGACCACGGTATAAGAAGGTAAGTCTGTCTAGTAAGGTCACAAAATATATAAAGCAACAAAAGGATGACACAAGTGTGTATCCTGGTTTATGAGATATCGCGAGACAAAGAAATCATATTACATAGAACGTGTTCGTTGGAGGTAGTCGTAGCTATGACATTCCTCATCTCCTTATGGGCCATGATGAGTCGCTAGACTCCGCTCTTGGTTTGTGGGTTGGACTCACTGCTATCAAGATGAGAACCTAGAGGGTCACACACTAAGTGTATCAACAAGTTCCACCTATTCAGATGAATGAGTGTTTGGACGAAGTGAGCCCCATGTGCGGGGGTCGGTGAACGTCCGTGTATGATTGATCGCAAGTAAAACCAATTCAATTGTATTATTCAAGTTTAGAATAATTATGATTGAATTTATTCACAAGTTTGATCATAAAAGTGAATACGAGGAAATATAATTTTTCGAACGAACATAGGAAGTTCAAGGTTCGTTAAATTATTTGGCGAGCTTACAGGATGTGTTAATGGTTCATATTTTATACCTATAGGTTATACTTTCCAAAATTGCACTTTGGTCCCTGGAAATTAATAACCTTCATTTTAGACCTTGAATAGGAAACTCCACCATTTGGACGAATTTAGTGTGGTAATCTCTCCTCTCCTCTCTTAAATTCTTAGAGAGAGAATCCGAAGAAAGAATAAGGTCGGATCGATCCCGTCTTCTCTATCGAGTCCGTATTCTTCACGTGATCGAAGGGACATCGTAAAGCTCTTCGATTTCCCACGCTAGCACCCTGGAAACGTAGATCGACGATCCAGGAGTTGTGGTGCACGCGGGGACGATCTAGAGGATGCCTATCTTGGTGTCTTTGAGCCATGACACGTCGATGGTGAGCGAATCAATTTGACGAAGGTACCGTTACGCTTTGGTGCATGTGTGATCGATCTAGAGGATGTTTAGTTTGGCGCCTTTGAGCCACGACACACCATTGGTGAGCGAATCAATTCGACGACTTCAAACGAACAAGGTACCGTTTACGCTTTCGTTTGATTTTATTTTTCGTTCTTGAATTGAATTACACGCGATCCTTTAAGAAATTCGGGCAAGGGGTTTTGTGGATTCAGTTTTTTGAATATGAATCCAAACCCAAACCCAAAATTTTAAATTGCGTGTTTTTCAGGCTTCTGTTGCGCCCCGGGTTCCTTCAATGCTATGTCCGTGACATTCGTCCCACTCGCACCAAGTTTGAGATTTGTTCGATTCGATGCATTTTTCTTGGATATTCTTGTATACAATGTGAGCATTGTTGCTATTTCTGAGACTTTGGATGCTACATTGTGTCCGTAGATGTTGCCTTTGTTGAGACATCACCATTTGCATCTTACTGCTCCACCAACTACCTCAACCATTGATCCCGAGATTTGTCTTTTGTTTATCGTTACTCCATTTATTCCTACTTTATCATCTCCCCCCAGTGTTGGTGATCTTTGATTTGGTAATGTTCCTTCAGTACCACCTTCATAGCCTCCTCATTCCGAGCTTGGTAGCTCTTGCTTTGGCTGAGTTTATACTGAAGGGAATATGGCCTCAGGCCATATGATACCGTATGTTACGATGTATGTCGTAGAGTACGATATACATATGGAAAAAGGCTTGTTTTGTGCCTATGGGTATATCATATTATACGATATATGGATATCGTATTATACGATATATGGATATCGTATGCTTGGGCAAGTCGTATTGTACGACCTAGTTGAATTGTAGTGCCATGAATCATATGGTATGATTCATTTGGCACCGCTACGATTCACTTAAGGCAGTGGAACGTTATGAAGTTAACATTTGAATCTCCTAACTTATTGGCTATCATTGATTAAACGTAACACATGAGAAAATGCATTCATGGGTTGAATGCATGAATGGGTGAAGCTTTACTCATGTGTTTCATAATGTTGAGTAAATGCTGTGATAACCAGGGAACGTCTCAAGGGCTATATAAAGGAGGCTTGACCATGAGTCTTGTGTGACTCCTTGAGGAAGTCTCAGACCGATACTCTTTCCCTCTTAAAGCTCTCTTCTTCCATCCTCAGCTACTCGAGATACTAGCATATTGTGGAGGATACGTGTTGCGGAAACATCGGGAGTTGCAAACGCCAGAATAGGTTTACAGATAAAAAAAAAAGATAGAAGAAAAAATTAAATAGGACACAGAACTTTACGTGGTTTGGGAAATGATTCCTACGTCAACAGAGAGGCAGAAACACTTCACTATGAAATTCGGGAACACAATGAAAGGGAGTATTTCAGAGTTTCTGACACATAGAAACCCTAGCCCGAAGTGGCCTAATAATGAAGATGAAACACTATTCCACCAATTGCATAGAAAGTCCGCTACGCTACAGTGAAAGGCGGTTGAAAGTCTGTATCGCTACAGTGCCACGACCACCCAAGTCCAAGCTGCTACAATGGCTGGTGGCTAGAAGTCCGCGAAGCTACAATACCGTTATCTTCAAAGTCTAGCCTGATACAGTAGTCGTGCCAAAGTCCGCACTGCTACAGTACATTGTCAGTGTTGGTCGGTCAACTCTGCTACAGTGTTAGAGTTGCTATAGTGCCCCCTAAATTTGGACCGAAGCCCTTCGGCCCCCGAACCCCCGGAGCAGGGGCGTGTTGCCCCCTGCAACCCCCAACTAGCTCACTGTGGAGCTCAACTTGCGGAGTTGCGACCTGGTTCACAGTATGGGCTGCAAGCATTTGGCCCAACAACATCCAAAGAGGATCGGGTTACACCAATCCCACAATAAGAAGGTTCTTCCCAAACCGTTTGAGTGATTCGGTATAGCCCGTGGATACACCACAAAGGGAAGAGTATGAAGGCTGTTCCTTGTGATCCTCATCAAACACGGATTGAAGGCAACAACAATAGCGAACTCTGGTGTAAGGTTCACATTCTTCATTTCCGTTGCATTGATTAATTGTTAATCGATCCTTAGAAACCTTTTAGTGATATCTGAGCCTTACCATGCATTTTGATTTGTGAAATCATGTTGCAAATGAATTTTTTGAAATCATATTGCATGTCGTATTCTATATCGTTAGATATGATAGGATAATTGAACTACGGCTGGCCATACAATATAAGATATTGTAGGCTGTGATTGAGTCGTGATTTGCGATATATTGAGATATTGTATGCCGCGACACAATGCAATTCTTTGTTTTTTGGTGTTCGTGGCATACAATATACCAGGAGTCATATCAGACGATAGTGCTGAATAATGCTTGGAAAATAGAGCATTATATCACTAATACGATACTGATGCCAATCGTAGAATACGATTGCCAGGCGCTGAAAGTTTTAACCTTATGTGGGCTCCTATCGCAAGTTGTGATTACCGGGCATGTGCTGAGTTAATCCTACACAGAGGCTTATCGCCTATTATGATAGCCTGGTGTGGTGTTATCAATCCTAAAATATGATTGATTGGACTAGGTTTAGCATGCCACGACTTTATCATATAGGCATATCGCCGAATACGATATAAATAAAAAATTTGATTTTTCAATATTTTAATTATGGATCAAATAATGTAATTTATAAATTGTTTGTAGATTATAGAAAAATGTATTTTGAGATATTTATTTAATTTATAAAGGTGCATAAATTAATTAATTATAAAGTGTTTATAATTAATCAATTAAATGTTTTTGAAACATTTATTAAATAAATATTTCATAATATAAAATGTTGATATTTAAATACCTTTTTCAAATTTATGACATGCCTTATAGTTTAGAAATCAAGTGTTTATTTAGAAATAATAAGTGTAATTTATAAAATATTTATAAATTACAAAATAAGACAAAAATTTGGAGTTTATATATTATGAATTGTGTTTTAAAAACTAAAATTAAAACAAATATAAGAGAGGAAGAAAATTGAATGAGTGAAAATTTTATTGCAATTTTCTTCTTTCTCATATGTGTAACCCATGAAGGACTGCATTGCCCTTTCATAGGCAGTGTAGTGAGGGGTAGGGGGCATTGGTGGGGGCATAGTTATGTAGTGAGGGGTAGGGGGCATTGGTGGGGGCATAATTATTTACGACGCATGACGCACAATGACGACAATGGTCTTTGGCGCAAAAGCGCATTGCGCGGCGCACGACGCGTGATGATATTAACTTGCGGCCCACAAATGACATATAAGTATATAAAAACAATAACAAATAATAAGTTAGATAACAAAATTATCAGTAATAATAAAAATATAAAAAACAAAAAAATATTAATAAATTTTAGGAAAAATTTATTTTGAAAAATAATATACTGTTAATAAATAACCTTGTCATTCAAATAACAAATCATTGCAATTCGACTGCGGGAAGAATGTTGAGGATGTGGTGAAGTTGCTGGCTGTGCTGGGTCGCGATATTTGATCGATGCGTCGTACAAAGTCGGGGGGGGGGCATCGCTTGACTTACAACAAAGTGTTTTAATAAAGTTTTTTAATAGGGTTTGGGTTGACTGGTTAAAGAGTGAAAAAAAACAAAAGGTTTGCGTTGATCGCCATTGACTGCAACAAGAGGAATCGGGTTTAGGTTGGCTGGTTAAAGAGTGAAAAAAAACAAAAGATTTGCGTTGATTGCCGTTGATCGCAACAAGTGGTTTATCTCTTGTTCTCTCTCGTTCTTAGAGGGAGGGAGGAGGATGATCTCTCTAGGGTTTGATTGAATTCTAGAGTCTTGTTGTCGTGCACAACTCTATATCTTTATCAACAATTCTCTCTAATATATTCCCCATGTCTAATAATAATAATAATATTATTATTATATCAATAATAATAAAAAAAATCTATAAATTTTAGGAAAAATTTATTTTGAAAAATAATATACTGTTAATAAATAACCTTGTCATTCAAATAACAAATCATTGCAATTCAATTGCGGGAAGGATGTTGAGGATGTGGTAAAGTTGCTGGCTGTGCTTGGTCGCGATACTTGATTGATGCGTCGTACAAAGTTCGGGGGGGGGGGGGGGGCGTTGCTTGACTAACAATAGAGTGTTTTAATAAAGTATTTTAATAGGGTTTAGGTTGATTGGTTAAAGAGTGAAAAAAACAAAAGGTTTCCGTTGATCGCCATTGACCGCAACAAGAGGAATCGGGTTTAGGTTGGTTGGTTAAAGAGTGAAAAAAAAACAAAAGATTTGTGTTGATTGCTGTTGATCGCAACAAGAGGTTTATCTCTTGTTCTCTCTCGTTCTTAGAGGGAGGGAGGAGGATGATCTCTCTAGGGTTTGACTGAATTCTAGAGTCTTGTTGTCGTGCACAACTTAAGCAGTGATAGTTGTGGCAAATTCAGGAAAGGAGCAATGAGAAACGGTAAATTGGATACTCTGGTATCTCAAAGGTTCGAAAGGTCTTGCCTTATGTTTCGGAACGGACGTTCCGTTGCAATGGTGCGTTGACGCGAACTTTGGAGGAGATGCAGATACACTGAGAAGTACCACGAGCTTTGTGTTCCGGTTGATATGCCGACTAAGGTCGTAGTCCAAGAAAATCTGAGGCAGGGCTGTGTCTCAGTGGGACTTGGGTGATCGGGAAGAAAGGGAGATTCACTTGACTGTCGCTACGGGAGAAAGACTAAAATTGCTCAAGTGATTCGAAGGATTTGGTGGTGAAGCCACGAAAACAATTCTCTGAAGATTGTTGGGTGATACATGTTTTCTAGATAAAGTTTTGGAAATTCCAGAAGAAGTGATTCCAGAAGTTCTAAGATCGAAACCAAATGAAGACATTTCAGCGGAACCAGGGAGGTTCGGAACCAGAGACAGGTGGAAGTTGCGGTGATAACTGATTTTGGATGAAAGTGCGGAAGCAGCGGATGACTCGTGTAAGATTAACTTTGTTGAATGCGTAAGAACAACTCAATGTTTTTTCAAAGGCTCTGTAAGATTCTTCAGAGGGCTGTGTCAGAGTAAAATAATTGGTTTGCACTGTTCACTGAGGATCGGAAGTTGAGGCAGTGCGGCTACCAGTGGCTTTGATTGAGCGGAGGGACATCTATGAAGATCGGAAGGTAGTGACACTAGAACTATTAGCTCGACTTGTCTATAAATAGACGAGTGGGATCACTTGTTCACCTAAGCTTGTAATCTCGTAATCATTCCTTTGTCTTCTATTATTAATAAAAGTAGCAGTGTTTCTCCCATGGAGTGGGGCTAAGTCCAAACCATTCAAATCCCTTCGTTTTTTTGTGAGTGTGAGTTCTTGTGTTCTTTCGCTTATGCGTGTGTTTCGGAAGATCTGTTGAGGCAATGGCGATTCAGTGCAAGACGTTGGAATGTAGTTCCCTCGTCCGGACGTTGACATTGGGTGCTGCCAATTTCAGAACGTCTGAACCTTGTTCCGTAAGTGAGGTTCCGGAAGGCGAGTTCAGGAACTTGGGGTTCTCAGCACAACATTTCTCCTCCTCCGCGCGCACGCGCGCGTGCACACACATATTCAGTTTCCATTTGTGAAGTTTTTTTTTCCCTTTTGCAGGTGCATAAAACACATCCACTTCCTCTTCCAGTTGCCCAAAGGTCCATTTTCTAACATTCGAACAACCTGATGTTCATCTTGATTTATATCCTGTTTTTTATCTCTTCTCACGGTAGGTATTCTCTGGAAAAATTTGGTGGTTCCGTTAGAGGATTTTAGTGAAAATCTGATTCTAATATGAACTGGTTATTGATTAAAGAAATCAATTCAAATTGTTTGGAAAGGTATATTATGCTTGCTTTTGTTTGATTTTCTCTTGTGAGCTGATTCTAATATGCATTGGTTACTGATATCAGTTTTGGCTTATTGAATTTTATTTATGTGACATAAACGTTTGGTATCAATTCAACATTAGCTTGGGAAATGCTTTTGTTTTACTTTATATATCTGTAAGGGCTCCCCTTGTCAATTTCTTCTGGTATGACAACTTAGTACGGTAGTAGGTTGGATCTAGTTACGAGCTGGCTTATCAAACAATTTTCATATTGATTTAGCTTTTGCATGGTGGGGGGTGGGGTGTTAATTCTAAAATTGCTTTGAAAGTTTATGTGCATCTGTGTGTGTACAGTCAGTCCTTGCTGGAGATGGGGACCAAAGACCTAGACTTTGTGCAGCTGAATCAGTTAATTGGGAGGAAAACCGGAGGAATATCAGTTTATCCTATGACATCATCGGTGCGTGGCAAGAAAGAACCATGCAGCCATATAATTGTTCGGGGCAAAGCCATGGCTGAGCGGACTGGGGATTTATTTAACCTGGTATATGTGGTGTCCTCTTTTTGAAAATCAACGTGTATTCATTATTTATGGGTGTTTTCTTGAATCACCAAAGTAGCCACATAATTGGATTTTTTGTTTATTTGTTGTAGGTGAGCCGCATTCTTCAAGAAGTCCAGTTCACTGATCAGCAGCGTTTTAAGCAGTTTGTTTCCCAAAGTAAAGCAAGAATGGAGGTAATTTGCAATGGGTTGACAAGCTCTATCTTGAACTTATTTATTTGCTCTAATGTATGCCTCTACACTTCATGGTTACTCTCAGAACAAATTGAGGGGTGGTGGTCATGGAATTGCAGCTGCAAGGATGGCTGCAAAGTTGAACATTGCTGGGTGGATTACTGAACAAATGGGTGGTGTTAGGTTAGGCATGTTTTTCCTTACTTAAATGTTGCTTTATTTGTTACTTGTATATACTAGAATATCGCACATGAGTTATTTATTTATTATTATGTTCATGAAGTCAAGATCTAGAAATTCTTATTATACTTTGTGCTTGCTGACCTGTTGATTACAATTTAATTTTGTTTTCATTTGATTGAAAATCAAATGGCTGCCCATGACCAGCTGCTGCAATGCTGTGTATGCCATTTTTCTTTTTGTTCAAGCTTTCTATTTGGGTTTCCTTTTCCTGTTTTTTGTTGATGGAAGTTGAATTAATATTGTCTCCCCTAATTTTGTTTGTTCCATCAAAGTAGAATTCACCTATTTCAAACTGAAGATTTAATTAAATCAGTTAAATAATTTTAATGGATCGACAAAATCTTCTCGTTTTCGGGAGAAAATTGGAGCGACTCCGATTGACGAGAAGATGACTGAGACTAGATTAAGATGGTTTGGACATGTTAGAAGAAGACTTAGGAATGCACCTATTAATAGAGTAAGGTTAATGACTAATTCACTTATTAAAAGAGGTAGATGTAGACCTAAAACGACCCTTAATAAACTATTCAAGATGATCTTGTTCTAAATGGTTTCAATGAAAATATGGTCTTTAATAGAGCTAATTGCCGATATAGCTGACTCCATTGAATTGGGTTTAGGGCTTGTTTTTTGTTGTTGAATTTTTTTCCTGTTTTGGGTGCTTAATAGTTACCTCGAGTTTCTGCAAAATCTGGAGGAAAAAGTTGATCATGATTGGGAGGGCATCTCTTCCTCTCTAGAGGAGATCCGTAAATCCTTGCTTTCAAGGAAGGGCTGCTTAATTAACATGACTGCTGATGGAAAAACTCTTGGGAATTCTGAGAAATATGTCCGCGGATTTCTTGAGTTGTTGCCTGATGGTTGTGCACCTGACAAAATTTCATGGAATGCTCAGCTTCCTCCCACGAATGAAGCCATTGTGGTTCCTACTCGGGTGAGACATTTAAGCTATGTCTAGTTTTGGAAAATATTTTCTGTTTTCATTTTTAAAAAATACATTAGAAAATGTTTTGAAATATGTAAATGAAAAACAAGTTTTAGAAAATGAAAAATGTTGGATTTTTAGGGAAAAATGGTTTTCATGTTTCCTAGAAAATGGAAATATAACAAAAAAGGTAAATCATATACTTTCTTTTCTCATATTATCCAAAATTCTTTCTAACAAAATTTTCAATGCATTTTTGGAAAATAGAAACAGAAAGTGTTTTCCAAAACTAAACACATCCCTATCTTTCGGTGTTTTCTGTTCTGTGCCCTTTCTTTTGATGTTTCATTTTCAACTTTATTCGCATGCTTATAATATGCTACAGGTCAACTATGTTGGAAAAGCAGCTAATATATTTGACACTGGTTACGAGCTCAAGGGGAGTGCTTATGTTATTTCTAGACACATTAGCAACACATGGTTATGGGACCGTGTGCGAGTGAGCGGCGGGGCTTACGGCGGCTTTTGTAATTTCGACACCCACTCAGGTAGGGTTTTCCTGTTGGTGGTTTGTTGGATGCAAGGAAAGTTGTCGAATGCTAATTTATTCTACCCTTAGGTCTTGTTTGGCATGTGATGAGAAAGGAAACTGAAAACAAGGCAAGGGAGAGCATTTTGTCTCAAATGGCAGAATTTTGATTTTCCAGTATATTGCATCTGGTTTTGAAAAACTTCTCCTATTTTAATTTTTCAAAATTGTATTTTAAAAAACATTCGATTATATAAATGGAAATCATTTTTAGAAAATAAAAAATGAGTGTTTTTTGGAAAATGAAATGCATTTGGTGGTGAATGACATACTTGTTTTCCCCTACCATCCAATTTTTTTTAGAAACTAAAAACAGGAAACAAATTCTGAAACCAAATGCAGCCTTAGAAACTCATTTTCCATTTTTCATTTTCCATTCCCTTTACCTCACCATGTTTGGTCTCTATCAAACGCACCCTCAATGCAGGAGTATTTTCTTTCTTATCTTATCGGGATCCGAACTTGCTAAAAACACTTGATGTATATGATGGAACGGGGGGGTTTCTTCGTCAGCTAGAAATGGACAATGACACTCTTACAAAAGCTATCATTGGGACCATTGGCGATGTGGATGCATATCAGCTACCTGATGCCAAAGGCTACAGCAGGTGAGTGAAATCTCTCCATGATCATAACAATTATATTTTTCTTTGCCTCGGAAGAATGCTTACATCTGTCGCACATCAGTGGAATCTTTCTTCAGAAAATATAATTTCATGATGTGCATGGTTTTTCCAGTTTGTTGCGATACCTGTTGGGGATCACTGAAGATGAAAGGCAAAAGAGACGCGAAGAGATACTGTCCACCAGGTAAAAACTTGTGTTATCTAATGTGTAGATCCCTGTTTTGTAGCATGTCTTGATGGATCTCAAAATGATACCATGATGTTTCCAAATCACCAGAGCCCGACTTGAACAGTAGTTGAATTTAGTTTGATTTTTGTCAAGCTGTGCTCAATTTTGAGTTGCTTGAGCTATATATTGAGCTAAATTTGAGTATTATAATAACTTAATCGAGTATTTATCATTTTAAAATAAAATCGATGTCATTATATATACCTTTTAGCCCAGTTTTGTAAGGACCATCCCGGGGTGGAAATCATGAGGTTTTAGGTTTTATGGTTTGTGTGGGTCCTTGGTATCATTACTTTCATCTTCAATGATGACATAAAACCACAATTTGATTCTGTTTTGATCCATATATGGAAACGGTGATGATACTAACTTTGAGGGTGTCTGAATTTGAATGACACAGTTTGGATGAGTTCAAGGAATTTGTGGATGCAATTGATGGTGCTAAGGAGAAAGGGGTTGTGGTAGCGGTTGCATCTCCAGATGCTGTTAGCGCTGCAAACAAGCAGCGCCCTGGCTTTTTCCAAGTGAAACAAGCCCTCTGAGAAATTCAAATGCGATACACCAAACCTCAGGTTTTTTATTTATTGTTTTTCGTTTCATATGAATGGTTAGCCTGTAGATCAGCAGCTTGTTTGTAGGGTTATTTTATCAACAAACAATTCAGTGACCTCTTGAGTTGTGGCTTTGTTTTTGAGTGCCCTTTAAAAAGCGTGTGGGATGGCGGTAGCAGGGGAGCAAACGCATCGCAAGTACTTTATGATAAAGCTTCCAATCCAATGCATCACATTTATGTGGCACAATGTGATGCCTTGGATTGCCAACTTAACCATCAACCATCAATGAAGAATTTTTGGTCCTTTGGAGTTCTTGTTTTTTAGAAAAAGCTTAGACTCCAAGGGATCAAATTCCTTTCAAGTACATCAATTTCTTAATTTAACACATCACATAATATGGCGCATTGGATTGAAAACTTGATGGTACTGTATTAGAGAGAATTTTGGACGCTCAATGATGCAGCGCCTTAGCAGCCACGTGCTGAGGTTTGGGTTGAGTATAAACTGATTGAAGTTGTAATCGAGTCAATCTGTTTTACCTGAATACTATCTGGGCCAGGTTCAGATTCACTCATCATAACCCGTGTAACAGGTTTAATTTTTTTCTGAAATAATTGGTGTAATGTCTAGACTAGTAGGTTCATGTGCAGCCTTGAAATCCATCCAGAGGCAGGGGGTTTGATCCTCCCCTACTGTAGTTTTCCCTGATTTTTTTTTCCGATTTTTATATGGGTTATATGGGTTGGATTTGATTAAACGGGTTAGACAGACCAACTTTTAGTTTGGGTTAAACGGGTACCCATTTACTTAAATGAGTTGGGTTTGGGTTTGGGTTAAAACGGGTTCGGGTTAGGTTCAGATTGAGGCTAACCCAACCCGTCAACTTGAATTGCCACCTCTTTGTGCACCAGCCCCAAGGCGCCAAGCCTAGCGCGCACCCCCTTTGCACGCCACTTTTGATTATATCGAGCAATTTGGGTATCCAATCGACGTGTCGATGATTCTTGCGGATTTTAAATCACTTAAAAATTGTTGTCCTAAGATTTCATATGAATCAGAGATTGGTCAGTTTTGATTCCTGCACACATGATTTGCCCATTAGTATAAAAATGGTAATAATGGCAAATCATACCTTAAGCTATACCGATCAATTCGGGCATCAGATTGATGTGCGGTTGATTTCAACAGATCACAAATAATTTGAGGAATGTTCTAGATTTTCACATCAATCAGAAATCGTTTGCTCGTTTTTGACCCCCTGACGGGAGATATGTCATTTTAATAAAACTAGACAATGTTACCCGTCGTTTTCCATCATACCAGAAAACACGAGCATCTGATGGATGTGGCGTTGATTCCTCCAAATCAAAAACGACTCTGTGATTATTCTCCCATGATTTCATGACAATCCAAGTGCGTTTGTTTGGTATTAGCCCCCTTTATGTGATTTGTCTCTCAACTCTAAATATGAGGGACAAATGTCACTTTCGATCATATCGAGAAATTTGAGTATCTGATCGACGTGTTGATTCCTACAGATTATAAATGATTGTTGCCCTAAAATTTTATGTGAACTAGAGTTTGTTTGGTCGGTTTTTACCCCTATACACCTGATTTGTCCATTATTACAAAAATGATAATATTGTCAAATCATACGTTAAGCCATACCGACCAATTCAGACATTAGATTGATGCACAATTGATTCCAACGGATCACAAATGATTCGAGAAATGTTTTAAATTTTCACGTCAATCAGAAGTCATTTGCTCGTTTTTGCCTCTTGACGGGAGATGTCATTTTAATAAAAGTAGACAAAGTTACCAGTTGTTTTCCATCATATCGGGCGACGCGAGCATCCGATGGATACGGCGTTGATTCCTACAGATCAAAAATGACTTCGTGATCGTTCTCCCATGATTTCATGTCAATCCAAGTGCGTCTGTTTGGCATTGACCCATTTGACGTGATTTGTCATTGAACTCTAAATAAGAGGAACAAACATCACTTTCGATCATACCGAGCAATTCGGGTATCCGATCAATGTGCCGATGATTCCTACGGATTATAAATGGCTTAAAGATCGCTGTCTTAAGATTTCATGTCAATCCGAGCTCGTTTGGTTGGTTTTGACCCCTACACACATGATTTGCCCATTATTACAAAAAATGGTAATTAATGTGAAAATAAATTTTTAATTGTACCGACCAGTCCAGACATCGAATTGACGCACAATAGACCACATATGATTCGAGGAATGTTCCCCTAGCTTTGCACGTCAATTTGATGTCGTTTGCTTGGTTTGACTTCCAGATGGGAGATATGTCATTTTAGTAACACCGAACAACGTTACCTATTGTTTTTCATCATATCGGGCGACACGAGCATCCGATGGATGCAGCGAAGATTCCTATAGTTCAAAAATGACTCGATGATCATTCTCCCACGATTTCATGTCAATCCAAGTGCGTTTGCTTGGTATTGACTCCTTTTACGTGATTTGACACTTAATTTCAAATCAGAGGGACAAACACCACTTTCGATCAGTTTTTGAGTAGATAATTTTATTTCAGGAAGCACAGTCAATCAAATACTTGGGAGTTTTCAATTAGTTTTATAAAAAATGAACCCTAAGCCCAAAAGAAGTGATGAGGAATTCAACTAACAGACAAACAGGGAAGAAAAACCCATGTTACTAGAAACAACATTCTTTCGAATAAAAGAAGACAGGGTTCTCGGATACAATCATCTCTCAAATGTGTCTCCATAAAGTGAATCAAAATTAAAGAAATATAGGGAAAATGTAAAGAACCATAAGCAGTCATCAAACATGTGCAATACAATTATTCTTTATAGGTAGGTTGAAAGGTTCATGAACAAAATCTTCTTACAAATTCAAAACAGTGAGAAGAATAACTAGAAGGTGCAGGAGGTGAATGATTGAACTTTGTAGAAATAGTTTCTTGATAATGGAAGGCTGCTCGGGCTAGGTCAATCCCATCTCCAATAAAAAATTACTTCAACATGAAATTTCTGCACCCTCCTTCAATATCATATCACAATGATGAAGTTAACACAAAGGAAATGGATTTAAAAATAGACTAATAAACATATCCTTGAAGTGACTCTTATCACTTTCTATGTCACTCATCTATTCAATGTAGGTCCATTGAATCTCCACAATGGTATGTAGTAGCTGCCCTCTTTGAGGCTACCCTCTACAACACCGAATCCACCCTCTTAAAGGCCAGATCATAGAAACGAAATACACAACATAATTAACAATATGATTATTAAATACCTCTTCTTATATCACTGCTCCAATCAATGCAAGGAAGATCACCATGTTTCTACGTTACATGATACAACCTAAAACTATAAAGAGAAAAACCTCTTAACATGCATCATATTCCAGTCCATGAACTTTAAATTTGCTAGCATATGATTATTGTCTAATGCCTGCCATCAGTTTGAACCTTTGGATGACATGAAAACAATGAAACAATTAGCAAACATAATACAATGTCACTACAAATGCTTTCCCAATAGAAAAATAAAATCATAAACATGTTTTCTGTATTTTATAATGACAAACATGACCCTGTCATTTATCTCATGGAATTGATATATAGAAATTGATACCGAATAAACACTATAGATCAAACCCAGGGATCAGAAAAAACCTCAATTGCCATGCCAATTAATTATGATGTTTCCCAGATTTGTAAAGAAAGAAAGATTCTTTTCTCCTCTTCCATATAACTGGAATGGTACAAAATATACGATATTGGTTCTAATAATCGTTAAATAGATAAAAGGGAAATTTTAAGAGGATGATAAAATGTCATTCATGTTTTCATGCCTTCATTTTGATGATCGTCTTGGTAGAGTCGCGGAATCTCAACCCATCAAAATCACGCAACAAGTTTTTCTACAAAGACAGTCATGTTTAAAGATAATAGTAAATATTAATGCAGATAAAATTTATAACAAAAATCTCAAAATCCAAAATTTCAATATTAGCATTAAAGTAACAATTCAAAAGACAAGAATTATGTTGAATATGAGGCGGTGGTGAAAAAATATAAATAGAAAGTGAAGAAACCAGTACCAATCTCAACTGGAGAATCAATACGGAGGTGAAGAAATAATTACCAATCCAAACTTCTTCATTTTCTGTAAATATCTGAAATGATATGTTTCATACGATGTTATTCAATCCATTTATTGTTTAATATATATTTAATGCATTGTTCTGTTATAGTATATGCATATAAAACATTGAGCAACATGCATGGATATAGAAGAGACTACAATATATGCATTTTACAATATACACATAGATTTTTTGATTTTTATAGTATACGTAAAAACTGTCCATATACTGTTGCATCCCACATCGGACTAGTGGTTTGATGTGATTTTTATACATGGTAGGTCCGGGGGAGGGGAACAAAGAAAAATAAAATCTGCAGACGCGGAGGCTCGAAACCAGGACCTCCTCAACTCACCACCACAGGTACAGCAGGGGCAGAACCACTGAACTGCACCCTATGGGGCATCTGATGTGATTTTTATTATTCACTATAAAATAAGGTCAAGGCTTCCCTTAGAGAGGCACCTTGGGGATTAGGTCTTCACTCTTTTACTTAAACATGGTATCAAAGACTATTCTAACTCGATTCCTCACTCCCCTTTTCCTCTCGCTCTAGGTTTTTTTTTTCCGTCCCACGTCCGGGGCGGCGACTCCCAGTAGAATGAGTTGGCCGCCCCCCGCCCCTCTGCTGCTCCTCCAAGGCAGCCTCCGTCGCTAGTGCATCCTGCGGTGCTGACTCCCTGTGCCGCAGTCACCCTCCCCTTCCTGGTCTCTCCCGTCCACTGCGCGACGGTCCCCGACGGCTCTCCTCCCATTCCTGCGCGCGACGACCCTGGTGCGCTCAACGCCGGTCATCCGCCTCTCCTACCAGGCCGCGACCTCTCTTCTGGCGGACACTCCGCGTTCGTCACCGACTTCTTCTCCGGCGCGCCACTACCTTGTGCGATGCCCTTTAGTCGATGACCCCGACTCCCGCTCGCGACCCCTCCCTTCTCGTCGGACTCCCACGTCGGCTCCTCCTGCGTCGGCGAATCCCATGCGCCGACAACCCATCCTTGTGCTTCGCCCTCTGCGCCTCCGTGGTTCTCTCGGCGCCTCATCGACCGGCCCCGCCCATGCGGCTTTCCCGGCACTCTGACGACTGGCCCGCCAGTGCGGATTTTCCGGCTCTCCGTCGTCTGGCCCCGCCTCTGGGGCTTTCCCAACACCTCGTTGGCACATCCTTTTCAGCGGCTTCTTCCATCATCCATCACCTTCCTGAGGGGGAGGCTGCAATTTATCTTTTCTTTGTTTTCTCTTGTTTTGTATTCAAACTGGGTATGTCCAGCTTGAGGGGGAGTGTTTGCAGCGTCTGTTGATTGCTTTGTTTTTTCTTTATGTGTACAAGCTTGGTACACCTAGCTTGAGAGGGAGTGTTGGAATCTACATCCTACATCGGACTAGTGGTCTGATGTGGTCTTTATTATTCATTATAAAATAACCTCAATGCTTCCTTCAGAGAGGTGCTTTGGGGATTATGTCTTCACTCTTTTGCTTCAACACATACAAATTACATTATACATGTACTAATTTAACAATATACATATACAAATTACTGTAAACATAATACAGATTTTACAATATACATATATAGAATACACTGTATATCTTACACTGTTTGCAGTTCTCTAGTGTACGCAAATTACATTATACATAAACAAATTTAACAGTATACATATACATATTAACGTAAACTTATTACAGATTTTACAGTATATATATATAGATTACAGTGTATGTCTTACATTATTTGCATTTTTATGGTATATATCCCATGTGGTACACATGGATTCTAAGAGGATATGGAAAAATGACTGACCTATGTCCAATTGCAGCATCAATAAAATATATATAACAAATTGCAGCATCAATAAAATTGTTTCATGGAGTGTAAGAGAACTTAGACAAGATAAATAAATACAATAAATCTATAAAGTACAGTACAAATTTTCACCTCTATGCATGCTTGAATGTAAATAAAGACTGTCAAATAAAATGGAATGCCATTGAAATTTTTTTAAGGGACTTTTGTTCCAATCAAAACTTACAATCAACTGAAAAAATTAAAGATTATCATATTACCTGAACATGGAAAATTTGTGAATACATTACCTTGAATCTTACATCATGTGTCGGGAAAAAAATAGAAAACTAACGCCAATGGTAACGCAAATTAAATAAAATTCAAAGCAAGATAATGGGATTGGAAATCTCATTGTACCGTAGCAAGCTTGAGTATTTGATGTCAAACCTAGCCCTAAGTTGCCCAACACCATGTTATGTACGTTTTGTTTTCTATGACCATTGAGTCAAATACAAAACAGGTATGATCATAAAATTACAATACAACTGAATGGAAAAAGAAATGCATATCTTATTACTCGCAACAATCATATATGCATAACAATAAATTCTTTCACAAATCCAAAAATAAAGTGGATGAGATTGAATTGAATACTTGATTCTTCAGTGGACCCATTTGATGATTCATGTGTCCCTTTCCCACTTGAATCTATTACCCTCGCAAGGGAATCAAAGATTTATAGACTGCTTCCTCAAGAGGAAATAAAAAACGGAGGGCTTGAGAAGGAAATTATTTTCTTCAGGAGGAAACAGAAGATGTACGCCATCATGAGGGGAAAATGGTTAGGGATTTTAGTTGGAATGTAGGAGTGGATCCCAGAATACACGCACAACAGAGGCGGTTGCTGATACTTAGCAATAGCGACCGCCATAGGCGGTCGGCCGCTTCAACAGGCACAAATGCCCGATTTTGTAGTAGTTTAAATCCTATCAGCCTCCCTTAGGGAATATTTCTGGGCCATTTATGGCCGATAATGCAGACAATGACGCAGACAACAGTGCAAATCCAGGTAAATGATGATGCAGCGCAGAACGTAGGCAAGAGGCCTTTGGGTCAGGATGAAGGGACATTCAGACCGTTAAATGGCGAGCCTTCAGGTTATAAAAAAAGTAATGGGACAACTAGAGTCAACCCTTGGAGGAGGGTTTGATCTGTCCTTGCTAGTTTAGGGTGTCTATTGTTTCGTTTCTTATAATATCCAATACCTTAAATAAATATAATTAATAGTAATTAATAATATTAAAAATATAGTTAATAATTAATAATATAATTTACTAATTAAAAATTAAAAATTAATTATTTATATAATTAAAAATTAATAATATAAATAATAATAAGTAATAATATAATTAATAATTAACAATATTATTAAAAATTAATAATATTAGTAATAATATAATTAATAATTAATAATAAATAACTAAAAATAAAATTAACATTTAATAATTAACCATATTATTAATATAATTAATATGATAAATAATAAATAATAATTAATATTATAATTTACCAATTAACCATCAAAATTTAACAATTAATAATAAATTTATTTATTTAATTACTAATTAATAATATAAATAATAATAAGTAATAATAAAATTGATAATTAATAATATGATTGATAATATAAATAGTAATAAGTAATATGTAGTTGAGGATTGACTTAGTGGTAATCATTTTGTAATCTTGCATGAAAGACCTGAGTTCAAATTTGGGTGGGAGAAGAATTTTCACAAGTATTGTAACGATAATATTGTGGTGGTACTGTAGCAGTAATACTATACATCCGTTTAGCAATAATACTATACATCCGTTTGGGGCCACAGATTCGGGCCTTTGAGCTACGGGGCTTTCGAGCCATCATCGACCGACAACATGTGACATGGTAGGACCAAACGAACTACTCGACGCAACAGACAGATGGTGTAGCTTGGCGATGTGCAGGAGTTGCCGGGTGGGTGGCCTCGAAAGAGGAATGGGTGTGCCAACGCCTATTGACCAGCTTTCCATCCTCATGGATTTTCGATATAGGACAAAGAGGTGCTCTGTCACGTGACTATCTATACAGTGAGATTAGTCTGACGACATGACACAACATGTAGGCGATGCGGTGGGGTGCCACACAAACATCGCTAGATGGGTGGCTCGAAAGACCTGAGTTCAAATTTGGGTGGGAGAAGAATTTTCACAAGTATTGTAACAATAATATTGTGGTGGGTACTGTAGCAGTAATATTATACATCCGTTTAGCAATAATACCATACATCCGTTTGGGGCCACAGATTCGGGCCTTTGAGCTACGGGGCTTTCGAGCCATCATCAACTGTCAACATGTGACATGGCAGGACCAAACGAACTACTCGATGCAACAGACAAATGGTGTAGCTTGGCGATGTGCAGGCGTTGCCGGGTGGGCGGCCTCGAAAGAGGAATGGGTGTGCCAACGCCTATTGACCAGCTTTCCATCCTCATGGATTTTTGATATAGGACAAAGAGGTGCTCTGTCACATGACTATCTATACAGTGAGATTAGTCTGACGACATGACACAACATGTAGGCGATGCGGTGGGGTGCCACACAGACATCGCTAGATGGGTGGCTTGAAAGAGAGAGATATGCTTGCATCTATTATCTGACCATGATGCATCGGAGGGAAGCACAATGATGCAACAATTCTTGGCGTGGGTGGCACAATATTCAGACCGATAACACGGTGAGATGACTGCTGAAAGAGGGGGCGGTGTGTCGTAAGGTCGGTGACGCAAAATGATGCAAACTGCTCATTCGGACTTTCAGATCATCTCCTTGAGGGGCTTTCGGGCCACATTCAACCGGACCTTCGAACCATCAAGATCATGGGCCTTCAGACCCACTAAGGTGCGTGTGTGTTGTTTGCGGTTTTGTAATCCTTTCTACCTATAATATATAATAATAAGTAATAATATAATTAATAATTAATAATAAATAACTAAAAATAAAATTAACAATTAATAATTACAAATATCATTAATATGATGAATAATAATATAATTTGCTAATTAGTAATTAATAATTAACAATTAATAATATAATTACCAATTAATAATATAAATAATAATAAATAATAAATAACTAAAAATAAAATTAACAATTAATAATTTACAATATTCTTAATATAATAATTTAAGATAAATGTTAATTAACAATATAATTAATAATATGGTTAATGATAAGTAATAATATAAATAATAATATGTAATAGTATTTTTAATAATTAATAATATGAAATATAATTTATAATATTCTTAGTTATATTATTAATTATATTGATTAATGTTAAGTATATTGTTAATTATATTACTAATTATTCCACTAATTAGATTATTTAATAATGTAAATAATAATTAACAATATAATTATCAATTAATAATTAATAATATAATTAATTATAGTCTTAATTATATTGTTAATTATTTTGTTATTAATTACTATTAATTATTCAAAGACAGCCTCGAACTATGAGTTTGAAAATCCAAACACATGGTTCGTTTATTAAAATAAAAGAAAGACCATACAAAGAAAGAGAAATGACGTGAAAAGAAGTGCCACAAAGAGCCAGGCAATAGGCTGCCCAAGGACTAGAGAAACAAGAATAAGGAAAAGACCTCCCTAAACCCGCAAGACACTTCATCTATCAGAATGAGATGGACCACCACCTTGATCTCTTGGGTGGCGACCCCTCCAGAATTTGGGCTTTTGCCAAGTTTTATTATCATTAACTTGAGGACCAACGTTGTCATCCAATGCGGTAAGACCCTCAGGAGCCTGAGGATTTCGGAATAGAGCTGCTCCTTGGAACATGTTTGGCATCTGGTATTTCCTTGACAATCACGGTGCCTAAGGGCTGTCTTTCAACCCGAATTCCACGAGTCTTGTTACCCTCCAAGAATGATTCCCTCTTATTTGATCTATTCTAGTTGTCAAGAATGCTGAAAATTTTCTGTTTTCCATAACCAATATGAGTGTTTGACATGTTATCTTGTATTGTGATCTTTATCTGTCTGTTGGAGACCCATTAACCAGCACTGGGGGGACCACCACATGGCCTTGTTGCTTCGTTGTGACATTGGCTCCAACAACCATTCCCCGATCACCGGACCCTTGGTAGCATCACCACTGCTCACATTATTTTGCCGAGTGGTATGTGATGTGACCAAAACAGCCATTTCCATGGATGTTTTGCCATGTTGACTTTATGCTGCAAAACTTCAGGTGATCCCCTCTTTTCAGTCACCTATATAACAGCAGCATCAGAAGCCCCAAGTGTCTTCTGCACTCCTGCCTCGCCAGGATGTACACATCCAGCCTTCCGCAAAACAGGTGGACAGTCAGATCCACTCCCATTGGGGCTATCGTCCCTGGCAGCAAGAGAACAAACTGTTGTATTTTTATCCCTGGGTTGGTCCAGGTGCTGAGATGGAGAACACACCCGAGCAGGGATTCCAACCACAACCTGGGTACCCATAGGATCGAACTGCACTTTGAAGGAGGTTTCAACCTTATTGTCGACCATTTTTCTGCAGACAACCTTTTCCCCATGCAAACCAGGCTCCTTTGCCCTTAGTGACCTGAAGGGAAGAAGGCACCTGCTTGGCTTTCCCTCTGCTACCACCAGACTTCAGGTATGGGTCTTCTTGGAGGTCGGCCTCAACCAGTTCTAGCTCACTTTCAGAGGACCAAGACTCATGAGGGGAAGTGCAACCCTCATTGACATTTTCGGATAAAAAAGAAGAATCACTACTAGAATTCTGGGCATTTGCGCGCACTGTAGCGGGAGAGTTTTAGCGGCCGCCATTTGGCGGTCGCTAGAAGGGGTATTAGCGGCCGCCAAATAGTGGCCGCTAATATTGAAATAAAATTCGGCGGGATTTTTCCCGCCTTTTGGTTGCAGGTATTAGCGGCCGCCATTTGGCGGCCGCTAAAGGGTGTATTAGCGTCCGCCAAATGGCGGCCGCTAATACTGAAATAAAAAACCAGCGGGATTTTTCCCTCGTCTTCTTCAAGAAGACCTGCAACACCGACGCCGCGCCGCCCCCTGCCGCCCCACCCCCACCTCACCTGCAGCCATCCCGAACACATCAAGAACCTCCATTGACCCTCTGGTCTCCCCTCGACATCACCCCACCACAAAATGACTCACCCTAACCGACCCGAACCCTCCCCGGCCGCCGTGCATCCTCCATGGCCAGTGAGCCAAGCTGGTGGACCACATCCGTGGTGTCTACTGCATCACGGACAGAAAATCGCGTTTTTCTTGGGTTGATCTTTAGCGGCTGCCATTTGGCGGCCGCTAAAGGCTTTAGCGACAGGCCAAAAACGTCCACCGTTTGGCGGACGCTAGGCGGCCGCTAAAGCCCTTATTTCTAGTAGTGAATGATTCTGATCAGCAGTGTTCAACCCAGCATTGGGTTAAGAAGACATCTCAAGGTCCCTTTTTTGACCCGTCCTTTGCACCCGCCTTTGAACTATTAACTATGGGTTCACATTCTTCCTGATCTTGCAAGGCAAGGAAAAATCAGAGTCTCCTTCATGAGGCTCACATTCTCCGGATGAACCCTTCCCAGGATCCATTTACAACCTTGAAGTAGCTTTGTGAACATATAAAGGTGTCCTTTGTCAGATAAATGTGCCCTTTATCAGCGTTAAAACACACTGATAAATGACACTTTTTATTAGTGTTTTTTTTAATGCTGATAAAAGGTACTCTTAATCAGTGCGTTTTTTTAGCGCTGATAAATGATAACTTTTATCAGTGATTTTCTTTAGTATTGATAAAAGTTATCCTTTATCCACACTTTATTTTTAACACTGTTAAAGATCCTGAATAAAATAAAATAATTAAATAAATAAAAATTAAAAACGAGTTTATTAAAAAAATATTAAAATTTTATTAATTAAATAATTATTGATAAAAATGAATAAATTTAATGTATTATATAAATTATAAATACTAATAAACAGTATATATTAAATATATAGATATGTAAAATGAAATAATTAAACAAATAAAAATTAAAAATAAGCAAATTAAGAAAAATATTAAACATTTTATTAATTAAATAATTACTGATAAAAATGAATAAATTTAATATACATATGTATACATTATAAATATTAATAAATAATATATATTAAATATAGATATATTTGAATGTATATAATATTTCCTAAATATGATTTATATGATACAAAATATTTATTCTCGGCATTAAATAAGTCATATTTAGTGAAGAATGGTTTATGATTAAAAATTAATATGAAGTAAAAATACTGACTAATTGCATAGAGTAATAGATGTAATTGAATGTTTGAATTTTTTATTTAACATGTATCAAACGTGTGTTTTCACATACATATACGTAATTAATGCATTTTTATATATAACGCACACACAAATATTTACGTAATTAAGGAAATTTTATATAGAAACACACCTAATATTTATGTAATTTATTCAAATTTTAGTATTCATTTTAGAATTTCATTATAACATGATACATATAATATATTATGTCTTTAATCGGTAAATTTTGTTTATTTTTAATTTCATTATAGTTAGGTATTAATTTATTTTTTATTTTTTTGGGAATTTATTCATTTTATATTATTCATTTATATACATTTATTTACTGTGTTTTAATATTTTTATTATGTATTCATATTTATTTCAATATATATCCATATTTTTTAATAATTTATATTTAATTAATAAAACTTATCCATTTTTTTAATATTGTTAGTGTACTCATTTTTAATTATTCAATTTCACTCATTTTTAACATTATTCTCTTTAGATTAAATATTCATTAATAATTTTAAAAATATATTTAAAATAAATATTTGTAAATGTATATTTACTATATTTATACATTTATAATTATAAATAAATAAATATTATTTTTTTAAAAAATATTTATATAAATATAAATAAATAATTATATATATTTAAATAATTATAAAATTTTAATAAATTTATTTAAATAATGAATATACTTAATATATTTATATTTATATATATTTATTATATATATATATAATTATATAAATATATGTAATGATATAAATATATAAATATTATTTTTTAAAAAATATTTATATAATTATAAATAAATAATTATATATTTAAATAATTATGAAAGTATAATAAATATATTTAAATAATGAATATATTTACTATATTTATATTTATATATATTTATTAACTATATAATATATATTAGGTTCTTTACGGTACAACTACATCAAAGACACGCACATACACCCACTGTTAAGGTAAACCCAATCCATAGCCTCCCCCACAGGGATGGACCCGAGAATACACGACATTTTTTTATTTATATAGTATATATTATACATATCATTATCCAGCCGCATACCGCGACTCCATCCGAGCCCATCCAATGGATCTCCTGGCACCACCCGCACTGCAGGCCACCAACTCACGCCGGCTGAGCCTCCAAACCCCCCGTTGTTGAGCGGGGGCATCACCATCATCATCGGGGCATCAACCACCCCTCCACCCCCTTGATCATCAGTCGCAGCAGACGTGCCGTTGTTCATTCGGTCAGTAGCCGCCACACAACCCGCGTGAGCCCTCCCACCTACATCGTCCAGTCCGCCGTCACTGTCGTCAACTCCGTCACACCGAGTGAAGTCCCCCACCGTCGTCGTTCAAGCATCGTCGCCTTCTGTGCGCCTTCGCCGCCATCAACCGTTGCACCAAGGAAGCCGCCCCACCGACGTCGTCTCGTTGACTCTGCCGCACCGAGGAAGCTCCCACCGTCGTTGTCCAAGCCCTGCCGACATCCACAACCAACCCTCCGTGCGGAACGCTGACACCGCGATGCCTGTCGTGTGGGAAATAAATCCCTTCACCCCAATTAAAGGGGTTTCGTCCGGATTTGATCTCGGGCCACATGCAGTATTACGGGGTGCCTATCCCACTAGGCCGAACCCCAATTGGTTTATTAAATATATATATAATTATATAAATATATTTACATTTATTTATTTATTTTAAATTATAATTATAAATCTTAAAGTTTTAGTGATGATAAAGATGCATTTTATCAGCGCTTATTAATTCAGTGCTGATAAAAGGGAGTTTTGTCAATGTTTTTTTGGAAGTGATGATAAAAGTGCCCCTATCTATTTAAAGACTCCGAACCAGTAGTGATATCCGAAGCTTTCCGCAGAAGCCGCCTGCTGCTGGCGCTTCTCCTCGTCGAATCCAAGCTCGAATCAAAACTCGAATCAAAGCTCGAACAATTTCAAGGCTTGAATCCAAGGCTCGAACGATTCAAGGGTCAAACGAATCCAAGGCTCGAATGAATCCAAAGTTTTGCGATTTCTCCACTCTCTCGGACGATTCCAAGCTTCAATTCAAGGTAAGTTATTTTCTCCTCCTCACTCGTCTTGTTTGACGATATCTATTTGCATGTTTTTGTTCATTATCTCTTGCTATTCATTATCCATTGTCGATTTCCCTTCTAGAATGAATTTCTAATTGGGGGTTTCTGTGATTTTGAGTTTGTATTGATCCTTTAAGGGCTTTTCTTGATGCCTTGTAGCGTATTAAGAATTCCACACACCGATTTGATCCTTGTAGTGTTTTAAGTTTAAATGTTTTGAACTTCCTTCCATGGAAATAACGCACACAAAGTATTTGTTAAAATGCCACCCATGGTTTTTATTTAATAAATCGAAATGGATCCCATGTAATGATTTCTTGAAGTTCAGGTGCAGTTTGTTTGAGTTTTTTCTATTTCAAAGCTCTAGTGGTATTACATTCAGATTTTTATTTTATGCTAAATGTCCTGAATTTTATCTCTGTTTTTTTTCTTGATATCCTATATGAACATCTATATATATATATATATGAACACATTATTTCATGTATATATGTAAGTATGTAGTCATATGAAATATAAATATGATTCATTCAATAAAGTAGACGATAATTTTTTTCTTGGTTTCAAAAATGCATTGTAAGAGAGACTATTAATGTGCGTTTTTTAAAATTATGACTTTGAGGCATGTTTAGAACTTTTTAAAATTACTTTGATTTTCACTTTGTTATTTTGAATAATATTGAAAGAAAGAAGTTTTTCATTGAAAATTAGTAGTAGTATCAAGTGTTATGGCCTTGTTGGTACCATGAAATGATTTTTATAAAAAGTTATCACCATTTATGGAAGCTGTCTATATTAGTTTTGATGTGGTAAGATTTTTTTCTTTTAAATACAGAGATCATATTGATGGGTGTTGGAAGAATGTTTGAATAGACACGTTTAGGTTATGTTTTTTGTCGATTGATATGTTTTCTGAAAAGGCGACCATACCTCCCATCACTATCATAATAGGGATTATATGCATCTTAGTGAGAGATGAGAGATAGTTACAATGTAGTCTTGATTAGATTGTATGGGTCCCCACTTGTATCAAAGTCCATAGGGGAGTCCAACAAGGTAGGTTAGTTGTGGGTCTCTAGTAGGTTATAAATATAGGAATTCATCATCATGTTTATAGGCGGTTCCAACCCAAGTTTGTCTAGAGTCACCTCATGGGATGTTTTGGAATTTCCCAAGATTACATCTGCTTCATTTACTACTGTTTACATGTATATTATTTTTGACTTACTCTATATTTAATATTGATCCATTATAATGTGATCGATTTTTTATATTTTTTATTTGGTTGTATTGATTTATTTATTTTTATGACCAATGTTTTATTTTATTATTACATGTTATTCTTCATGAGTATGGTTATAAAGAGGCATATTCAAGAACCCTAGAATATTTAGAGTCTACAAGTATCTTCATTCAATAAAATATCAGTTATTAAGGTGAAAATATTTATTAAGAGAAGTTATGGAGATTAATGATATTTGATATACCATTAATATTAAATGTATTAATTCCTTAGGTTGTTACATCACTTTTTCCAAAAAAATAGAATGGAGGTTATCAAATTCTATATATGTTGGAATAATTATTAGAAAATATTTTTAGGTATTCATCATTTTAGGTCTACATGTATTGGTTCCACTCCTAGGAATCTTTGATTACCATCCATGTATATAAAATAACTCTTTATTTATTAAAATGTTTTATCAATACATTTTTATATCTTCTAGTTGATGGAATGAGAGTTTATTATTATTGTTTATCATATTTGGGTTTCTTATTACTCCTTAATTGCTTATATTACATTTTCATTTGTTTAGGGGATTTAAGAAAGACTTAACTCATTTTAATAGATGTAGGATCGGTCTTAGTTAGAGGATTGAAAGTATTAAAAGTGAGATTTCTCCTATAAATATAGAATCCATAGAGGCCCCATGAATTCATATATCATAACATGTCCTCGCCGAGACCCCTTGAATCACAGACAAGAACGTGTATGCCCCCTCAAATCTCACCTTTAATAGGTCACAAGTTAATAATTAGTATTAATGGTGTAATTCTCACATATGAGAGGCATTACGCTGAGCTCTAAAAAAATACATGCTTATCCAAATGATTGTATATTGTTTCGCAAGGACCATGAATGTAATGGTCTGGACCTCTCCGATCCATTACTTTGTGAAAATCTAGTGTTTGAGGTGTTCGGGGAGGTCACAATGACTCATTTCAAGAGTTTGCAAAAAATCTAGTATTCTAACGGTAGCTCGCGACGGTGAGTCGCAACAGTGACTCAAGATCAGTGAGTCAGGACGGGTGACTCAGGACTGGTGAGTCAGGACCGGCGAGTCAGGACCGGGGAGTCAGGACCGGTGAGTCAGGAGCGGTGAGTAAGGACCGATGAGTCCGAACGGTGACTCACACCGGTGACTTGCAATGGCGACTCGCTGATGGTAGGTTGCGATGGTAGGTCGCCAGCGGTGAGTCGTTCGACGACAACTCGCCCAACGGTGAGCCGTCCGACGGTGACTCATCTAACGATGACTCGTCCAATGGTGAGTCACCCAACGATGACTCATCCACCGATAGCTTGCACTGGTGACTTGCACCCGTAGCTTGCCATCAATAGATTTCACTTGTAGCTCGCACTGGTAGCTCGCCAGCGATAGCTCGCCACTGGTGACTCGTGACGGTGACTCACCCAACGGTGAGTCATTTTCAACAATTTGCCAAAATTCTAGATTTCACCAGTTTTTCCAGTTTCACCCCCTTTGACGTTTCCTTTGACACTAAATGAGTTGAATACCATATTTAATGGTTTTTGGAGCTGTTTCGAATCATATCTATCTTCTAAAAACCCGAAGCTTCCTTTTAACTTCCAAACAGTGTGGTCTTGGTCAAGATCCGCTTTTAATGGCTTTTAAAAACGGTTTCTCCCATTGTTTTAGGATCTGGCCTTTCTAAAGCCGAGATCTTCTGTTCCTTGTGTGTTTTTCCTTTTCTCTTGGTGCGCCCCGGACCCTTCTTCCCCGAGGAGTTGTGCGTTTGTGTTGCACCTTTTGGATCGTGTTTTCCCTGGAGGGTTTTCCTTATGCATTCGTGCCCCCTGTGTTGGCGCAATAAGGAAGTGTTGATCGTCTGTTCTTCGAGGTAGGGATTCTTTCGTCTCTCTTTTATTTGTGTATCATGCCATCTGAGTGTATGAATGTCTCCTTATGAAGATAGCAGAATACCAAATTAAATAAAGATAATTGAATCGATTTTAGATTAATGTGCAGGGGCTGGGAAAAAGTGACGCATGCTTTTGTTTTATTATTTTTTGTTGATATTGTGTTTTGTATGGGATAATCACCCACTAAAAATCATGGCTGTTGGAGGTCTTTATCTGCGCATGGGATGAGCTCTGGAATGAATGAAGTTTGTTTGTTTTTTGTTGAACAATTATATATGAATTTTGCTAACCACACACACTCAGCTAATAAATGGATGCCCCATGATCAAACCTTCTCTATAATAATACCAGAAGTTAACAAGTGAAATTAAAGAATGTATCCTTTTTAAATCTGAATATGTTTTGTTTGGTTTGTGTGGTGGTACAGTTGTGGGCTTGGCTGTGTGATGTGGGGTGGTACGGGTGGTGCAATGAAATCTCTGGTTGAGAGATTGTTTGATTGTGGAATGGATGGACAATGTTGTGCAACAGAGTTGCCATCAAGTTGTGCTATGTTTATGTTGCTTGATGTAATGGGTGTGGTGTTATGCAGCGGGGATGCCGAGTATGGTTGTGGTGAGGTGTGTTGTTGGGTGCGGCTGTGAGTTGGGAGTTTGTTGTGGTTGAGATGGTGGCTTGGACGGAATGATTTTGAAGAATGATGATGGTAGTGGTTGGTATGAGTAATTCGCCTGGAGTTTCCCCATGAGTAGCATGCAGAAAGCTTCACCCTGTGTCTCGCGATTGGTACTTTGTTATAACACGAATGAGTGTTAAACAGAGAGGGAATGTGAAGTGTGTTAAATTAGCAGACTCTTCGCCTTCTGCAATGACTATGGTGGTGTTGACTTTTTTCCTGTGTGGCGTGTTGCCAGTTGTGCTTAGTAGTTGCCTAGGTAGAGATGGAATGAATAAATGAACAGTTTAATAAAGAATGAGAATTGGTAAATTGAAGTGGTTGGGGGTATGATTTGAGTTTGGGGTTTATTGTGAAGCGCCTTTCATTTATCAACATCCGAAGTGATTGTTGCTGATGTTGATTAGTGCATGTAGAGGTAGCAGTTGTCATGAATCCCATAGGTTGGACTTGAGTGTTTTTTATTATATATATACATGTATTTTCCTTTGTGATTTCTATACACATCCCACCCTAGTTGAACACCATGTTCCAAACACCCCCATTGTTACGGGAGAGAGTGTCTTTTCCAAACATCCCGATGGGAAGATGGATGATTGACCACCCGCTCTTCTCTGCTCCCTCTTCCAGGCGGTGATTGCCCAAGTTTTTTCGGGCGGGTTGTGCTTCGTGAGGCCCAGGTGTGTGCGGGCGAGTTGTGTTTTCCAGGTGTCTTTGGGATGGGACGTGTTGTGTTTCCCATGTGTCTTCAGGATGAGACGAGATGTGTTGTGTTCCCGGGTGTCTTTGGGATGTGATGTGGTGTGTGACCCAGATGTCTGTGGGCTAGACGTATTTGTGAGACCCAGGTGTGTGTGGGCAGGATGTGATGTGGTATGTGGCCCAGATGTATGTGGGCGAGATGCGGTTGTGAGGCCCAGATGTGTGCGGGCGGGTTGTGATGTGGTTCTTTCAGAAGAGGTGTGAGCGCCAGGATATTTGTTGTTATGATGTGAGAGCGACTAATCAGTGAGAAAGTGGTGCAGAGTATCCTACTATCGATGTGCTTACTATATTACTTTACTTGACTTGCGTTACTTGGTGAGCGTGTCTTGGTGAGGTGGGGATGACTTGAATACATTGTTAGGTGCTGTTGGTTCTTCTGTTTTCTCACAAGAGCATTAGTACGCTTCTCCCACTTGTGCACGAGAGACTTTGATTTTCCTACTGAGTATACTTTTATGCTCACCTTACGTTATAAAACTGATTTCAGGTTTCTAGGAGGACTACGAGAACCTTGCTGGACATAACTAGCTCAGACGTTGGGACACTTGCTGTGTTGCCGCTTAACTTTACTTTTGGGTATTTACTTTGGAGTTTATTTGTATTTGTAGCAGTTTTGATTTAAACATGAATTTGAGGTGATTTTGGCTTTCTTTATATATATATATGTCTTGGAGTTGTTTTGAGGTTGATATATCTTATCTCCCGATCTTGTTTACTATAAAAGGATAATGCCTCACATTTTGTGAGATTTGTATACCCTTGGCGTTGGTCGCCACTTCGGGGCCTACTAGAGGTGGGACTCGGGGGTCATTATCTCTCTTTCTCTATTGCCAGCTCAGGAGGGGGTCATGGAAGAATGGTACCAGAGGTGATAGTTGAGAGATAGGATGAAGTTTAGAGTTAGGTACAGTGATGATTCCATGGGTTGGTAGGGAAACGCTATCAGACGATCTTGGTGCGTGACATATCAGGGAAGACCAGCTAGGACACGAGATTTTAAGGCCACCCGCGATCCGATGCAAGGACTTTGAGCCTACCGAACGACCAAGTGAGGTTACACCATTTACAGGGTAGAGACCCTAGGAAAGGTACATGCATCATAATGACTTGCGTTCTTGTCTGAATTGGGGTGTTTTGGGGAATTCGAAATGGACAACAAAATGAGTTAAATGAATTAAAATGAATCTTAAATAAAATTCCATACTGTTCGGTCTTAGGAATTCCTTGTTTACCCTTTCATCTATGGCACCCGGTCGTCGTCCGCGTGTGGCTCGGGCAGTTGAGGCTCAGCAGGATGATCTGGTTGATCAACAAAGGGTTGATCAGTGGAGGGTTGATCCTATGGAGAAGGACGACCAATAGAAGAGAATGTTACGTGCTTTCCAGCGGTAGACCTTGGGAATGTATGGGGACAGTGTTTCAAACATAGAGACAAAGAGCTGTTTCGAGGAGCTTCAGATCACCTTCAGTTTGATCCGGACTTCGACGAAGTAATGAGTTCCTTTGGTAGTGAGTTAGATACGGGGAGTCGTGGGTTAGTGGTGGGTGTTGTACTTGGGGGAGAGGAAAGAGATTGATGTTCTGTGGGTCGATTTTGAGGAGTTCCGAGCAGAATTCCTTTCATCGACCATGAAGGCTGAGAATAGGCAGAAGTTACTCTCCCTCCAGTAGGGGAGTATGTCAGTCTGAGAGTTGAGGATCAAGTTCAAGGATCTCCTTCATTTTGCCCCAGACCTCTTTCCGGATGAGGAGTCTCATGCGAGGCGCCTAGAGGAGGCACTTCGTCCTTCTATCCAGTACACAGTTACCCCTTTACATTGTCGACATATTTGGAGGTCCAGAAGATTGCAGATGTGATTGAGCGGATGCACTTGCGAGGAGGTCTACCGCGTGGGGGGAGCTAGTAGGGTTCTTCAAGAGGCAAGGTTACCACCAGCAGGTCTCAGGCACTAGGGCCTTCGAGGTTTCGACTGATGGGGAGTCGACCTCAGCAGTTTCCGTTTCGACCTTCTGGTCCTCGTGCCTTTCCTGTGGTCTTGGGGCCAATGTGTTTCTTTTGTGGAGTCTGTGGACATCTTCAGAGCTAGTACCCAACGACCATTTGGGCTCAGTGTGGTGGAGGTGGACAAGTTCCGCGCCAGCCTCAATAGCAGTTGCCAGCTAGGTCGTTTCAGCGGTGGGACAACAGGCTCATGCTCTACTGAGGGTAGACGGAGCAGGTAGAGGCCGACCTCAGGGTGTTCCTCAGGGACCTCGACCCAGGTGTGGTCACAGGGGCGATCATCAGTAGAGGGGCAGAAGAGCTGGGCGTGGTCAGTTGCACACAACAGAGGTAATAGTTCCTGCAGGGCCATAGATCGTTAGAGGTACGATCAATATGTTTAGTATCCTTGATTGTGTTTTGTTTGATTCAGGAGCTTCACACTCATTTGTTGCACCCATTCTATCTCATTAGCTGAGACTAGATATAGAGAGGCTCCCCGTGCCCCTGGTGTTGAGTACGCCAGTCGGGGGTCAGACTAGCTTGTTCGATGTGTGCTGGGATGTAGTCTAATGATGAGAGTACATCAGTCTCATGGGGATCTTTTCTTGCTACATATACAGTCATATGATGTCATTCTCAGCATTAACTAGTTTTATTCCGTGCATGCCGTTATCGACTGCTTCCGGAGAGGAGTCGTTTTTTCAGATGTGGATGGTCACCGTGTGGCTTTCGTCGGTGAGCAGAGCTGTCTAGTGGGCAGTTGGCGTGTGAAGCCTCTTCTTTCCTTGCTGGCTAAGCTATCATTGGAAATAGTGGACACTGAAGTCCCTAGGGTTGTTGGAGAGTTCTTGGATGTTTTTATTAAGGAGGTTGTTACTCTACCCCCTCGATGTGATGTTGAGTTCAGGATAGACTTGTAGCCCAGTGCTTCTCTAATTTTGATGGCTTCTTATTAGATGACACCTTTTGAGTTGCGGTAGTTGAGGATTCATATAGATGACCTAATGATGAAGGGATTTATTCAACCTAGTGTGTCGCTGTGGGGTGCTCCGGTGTTGTTCGTAAAGAAGATGGATGCTGGTATGAGGTTGTTCATAGACTACCAGAAGTTGAATCAGACAACAATCAAGAATCGTTACCCTCTCCTTGAGGATAGATGATCTTTTTGACTAGCTGAGAGAGGCGAGTTGGTTTTTTAAGATCGATCTGCGGTCTGGATATCACCAGTTGAGGGTGAAGGAGAGCGATATCCCGAAGACTGCTTTCAGATGCAGGTATGGGCACTTCGAGTGCGTAGTCATGCCTTTCAGTGTTACGAACGCACCATCTGTGTTCATTGGGCTTATGAACTCCATCTTCCATGAGTTCCTGGATTGGTTCGTCTCCGTATTCATCGATGGCATCTTGATCTACTCGAAGTCAGGGTTGGAGCATATCGAGCATCTCAGGACCATCTTGCAGGTCCTTTGACGCCACTAGCTCTACGGAAAGTTGTCTAAGTGAAAGTTCTGGACACAAGAGGTGCATTTCCTTGTGCATGTCGTGTCCCAACAGAGTATAGCAGTGGACCCATCAAAGGTTGAAGTAGTTGTTTCTTGGGCATCACTCAAGAATGTGGCAGAGGTTCGCAATTTTCTTGGTCTTGTGGGCTATTACCGGAGTTTTGTACCCGATTTCTCTCGAGTTGTAGCTCCGTTGACAGTTTTGACCAGGAAAGACCAGACTTTTGTGTGGAGTGATCAGTGCCAGGCAGCGTTCGACTATCCGAAGGGGAAGTTGGTCAGTGCTCCGGTTTCCAGAGGAAGGGGTGATGTTCGAGTTGTTTAGTGATGATTCCTGTATGGGCCTGGGATGCGTGCTGATGCAACAACAAGGAGTTATATCTTATGAGTTTAGGAAGTTATGTCCCCATGAACGTAACTATGCCACCCATGATCTAGAGTTAGCAGCGGTCGTGTTTGCGCTGAAGTTGTGGCGACATTATCTCATTAGGGAGTGCTTTGTGGTCTTCACAGATCACAAGAGTTTGAGGTATATATTTTCTTAGCGAGATTTAAACTTGCGACAATGGAGGTGGATGAAGTTTCTTCAGGACTATGACTTTGAGATCTCCTAAACCCCAGAAAAGGGGAATGTCATGGCCGATGCCTTGAGTAGGAAGTCGTAGAAGGAGGTAGTTCGGGAATCTGAAGATGGTTGGAAGGTGATGGAGGAGTTGGCAACCTTGCAATTGGATGCAGGAATGGATGGCGGCAGAGGTTGTTTGTTTCAAATGATAGTGCGGTCTTCTCTAATGTAACAAGTGGAGTAGTCTCAGTGGGGAGACTCAGAAGTAGTGGTGATGCACGATCGTGTTGACCATGGTGACACTCCGGAGGGATGGTCGGTGGATGGTCAGAAACGAATGTTGTTTTGTGGAAGGCTGTTTGTTCTAGTGGCGATGCGTGAGGGAGTCCTCCGTGAGTTTCATAGCTCACCCTTTTTGGTACAACTGGGAGTTTCCAAGATGTACAGTGGCTTGAGGATGCAGTTTTGGTGGCCCGGGATGAAACGGGCAGTGAACGAATTTGTGGAGAAGTGCTTAGTGTGCCAGCAGGTGAAGACCGAACACTGTGTTCCCGGTGGTTTGTTGCAGCCCTTAGATGTCCCCGAGTGGAAGTGGGATGACATATCAATGGATTTCATCACAGGGTTACCGAGAGTTTAGGGATGCTATGATGCAATCTGGGTAGTAATGGATCGGTTGACGAAGTCGATTCACTTCTTAGCAACCAAGGAGTCGGACATAGTGGATGCCTTGACAAAGAGGTATGTGGATGAGGTGGTACAACTGCATGGAGTTCTGAGTTCCATTGTCTCGGATTAGGATACACGTTTTACCTCACGGGTCTAGTGGGGATTGCAGCATGCTTTTGGTACTTAGTTACACCTCAACACTACTTTCCACCCTCAGACAGATGGACAGATAGAACAAACTATCCAGATGCTGGAAGACATATTGCGGGCATGCGTCTTGGACTTTGAAGGATCTTGGGTTCCACACTTGCCCTTGGTAGAGTTTCCTTACAATAATATCACTCTTCCATTGGCATGACTCCATTTGAAGCTTTGTACGGAAGACCGTGTCTTTCACCTTTGTGTTGGACAAAGGTTGGGGAGAAAACTGTTCTTGGCCCTGAGGTAGTGCAGAGCACGACTTTGTGAGAGGATGAAGGCAGCGCAGGACCAACAAAGGTTGTATGCTGATCGTAGGAGGAGGCCCTTGGAGTTTGAGGTTGGGGACCACGTGTTCTTGAAGGTTTCCCCTCGACGTGGGCAGCGGAGGTTAGACAGAGGGTGTAAACTTTCTCTCAGGTTCATCGGACCCTTCGAAGTGTTGGGACGAGTTGGCGAAGTGACATACCATTTGGCGTTGCCATCGCAGTTGGAGAGAGTCCACAATGTCTTTCACGTATCTCAGCTTCATTGGTATCTACACGATGACTCCCACATCATCGACTAGGGAGAGTTGGATATCAAGCATGATGCGACATTTATGGAGCGACCAATAGAAATCCATGATCGTCAGTAGAAAGTGTTGCGTGAGCGGACTATTCCTTTGTTTCACGTGTTGTGGAGGCATGGTGGCTTGCAGGAGAGTACTTGGGAGTGAGAAGCGCAAATACGTGCTCAGTATCCAGAGTTGTTTTGAGTTTTGTTTTGTAATGTTTTACTTTGTAATGTGATGTTTGAACCTTATTTGTTATGATATGAGTTGTTTCCTTGTTCCATGATGTACGATAAATTCCCGACATGTGAAAATGAGAGGACCATATTCCTAATCAAGATGCATTAATTGCGATGCGATTAAACCTATGTGGGTGAGTCAGTACCACCTAGAGCGGATAATATATTAACATGGAGGATGATATTCTCTGATTCGTGTGTTCAGACAGTGTGGTTGTGCTTGTGTGGTGTGTCTTCTGGTCGATTGGGTTAGCAGATGTCGGAGGAATTGTTTTTAAATGTTGAGGTTTAACTCCAGCTTTCAAACAACACATGGTGGTTTATCATTGAACCTTGATGGCGGTAGTGGTGTTTCGAGTGTAGCAAGATCCTTGAGAGGTATCTCACATAGTGGCTGTTCGGACCCCTCTTTTCCTTTTGAGTTGGTTTTGAATTCTCAAGTGTGAGAATAATTTGAGAAGTATCAGATATAATGGCCCGGACCTCTCTAGTCCATTATTTTGTGAAAATCCAGTATTTGAGGTGTCGAGGGAGGTCACAATGACTCATTTTAAGAGTTTGCAAAAAATCCAGTTTTCTAACGGTAGCTCACGATGGTGAGTTGCAACGGTGACTCAAGACCGGTGATTCAGGACCGATGATTCAGGACCGGTGAGTCAGGACCGGTGAGTCAGGACCGGTGAGTCAGGACCGGTGAGTCAGAACGGTGAGTCAGAACAGCGACTCGCAACGACGAGTCGTTGACGGTAGGTCGCGATGGTAGGTTTCCAGCAGTGAGTCGTTTGACGATAACTCGCCCAACAGTGAGTCGTCCGACGATGACTCGTCCAACGATGAGTCACCCAACAGTGACTCATCCACTGATAGCTCGCATCGATGACTCACACCGGTAGCTTGCCAGTGGTATCTCGCATCGGTGACTCGCACCAATAGCTCGCCAGTGGTAGCTCACCATCGGTGACTCGCGATAGTGACTCACCCAACGATGATTCATTTTCAAGAGTTTTCCAAAATTCCATATTTCTCCAGTTTTTCTAGTTTTCACTCCCTTTGACATTTTCTTTGACGCTAAATGACTTGAATACCATATTTAATGGTTTTTGGAGCCGTTTCAAATCAAATCTATCTTCTAAAAACCCAAAACTTCATTTTTGACTACAAAACCGCGTGGTCTTCATCAAGATCCACCTTTAATGGATTTTAAAAACGGTTTCTCCTGTTGTTTTAGGACCTGGCCTTTCTAAAGACGAGATCTTCTATTCCTTGTGCGTTTTCCCTTTTCTCTTGGTGCGCCCCGAACCCTTCTTTCCCGAGGATCCATGCGTTTGTGTTTCACCGTTTGGATCAAGTTTTCCCTGGAGGTTTTCCCTGTTGCATGTGCGCCCCCTGTGTTGGCGCAATAAGGAAGTGTTGATCGACTGTTCTTCGAGGTAGGGATTCATTCGTCTCTTTGTTATTTATGTATCATGCGGGGTGGGTGTATGAATGTCACCTTGTTAATATAGCAGAATACCAAATTAAATAAGGACAATTGAATCGGTTTAAGATCAATGTGTAGGGGCTGAGAAAAAGTGACGCATGCTTCTGTTTTATTATTCTTTGTTGATATTGTGTTTTATATGGGCTAATCACCCACTGAAAATCATGGATGTTGGGGGTCTTTATTTGCACATGGGATGAGATTTGGAATGAATGATGTGTGTTTGTTTTTCGTTGAACAATTATATATGAATTTTGCTAACCACATACGCTCGACTAATAAATGGATGCCCCATGATCAAACTGTTTCCATGATAACCCAAGAAGTTAACAAGTGGAATTAAAGAACAGATTCTTGTTAAATCTGAATATGTTTTTTTGTGTGGTGGTACGTTTGTGGTTTTGACTGTGTGATGTGGGGTGGTATGAGTGGTGTAATGGAATCTCAGGTTGAGAGATTGTTTGATTGTGGAATGGATGGGTAGTGTTGTGTAGTAGAGCTGCCATCGAGTTGTGCTAGGTTTATGTTGCTGAATTTGATGGGCGTGGTGTGGTTACGCAGTGAGACTTCCAAGTATGGTTGTGGTGAGGTGTGTTGCTGGGTACGACTGTGAGTTGGGGGTTTACTGTGGTTGAGATGACAGTTTGGGCGGAATGACTTTGAAGAATGATGATGGAAGTGGTTGGTATGAGTAATTCGCCTGGAGTTTCTCTATGAGTAGCATGCAGAAAGCTTCACCCCGTTTCTCGGGATTTGTACTTTGTTATAACATGAATGGGTGTTAAACGAAGAGCGAATGTTAAGTGTAGCAGACTCTTCACCTTCTGAAATGACTATGGTGGTGTCGACTGTTTTCCTGTGCGGCTTGTTGCCAGTTGTGCTTAGTAGTTACTTGGGTAGAGATGAAATGAATAAATGAACAGTTTAATAAAGAATGAGAATTGGTAAATTGAAGTGGCTGGGGGTATGATTTGAGTTTGGGGTTTGTTGTGAAGCGACTTTCATTTATCAACATTCGAAGTGACTGTTGCTGATGTTGATTAATGCATGTAGAGGTAGCAGTTTTCATGAATCCCATAGGTTGGACTTGAGTGCTTGTTATTATATATATATATACATGTATTTTCCTTTGTGATTTCTATATGCACCCCACCCTAGTTGAGCATTATGTTCCAAACACCCCTATTGTCACGGGGGATGATGTCTTTCCCAAACACCCCGATGGGAGGATGGATGACTAACCACCCACTCTTCCCTGCTCCCACTTCCAAGCGGCGATATCCCAAGTTTCTTCGGGTGGGTTGTGGTTCGTGAGGCCCAGGTGTGTGTGGGCGAGTTGTGTTTCCCAGATGTCTTCGAGATGAGATGTGTTGTGCTTCCCAAGTGTCTTCAGGATGAGATGAGATGTGTTGTGTTCCGAGGTGTCTCCGGGATGTGATGTGGTATGTGGCCCAAGTGTCTGTAGGTGAGACGTAGTTGTGAGTCCCAGGTGTGTGCGAGCAAGATATGATGTGATATGTGGCTCAGGTGTCTGCGGGCGAGATGCGGTTGTGAGACCTAAGTGTGTGCGGGCGGGTTGTGACGTGGTTCTTTCAGAAGAGGTGAGAGGGCCATAACGTTTTCTATTAAGGTGTGAGAGTGACTAATCAGTGAGAAAGTGGTGCGGGGTACCCTACTATCGATGTGCTTACTATATTACTTTACTTGACTTGCATTACTTGGTGAGTGTATAGCTTGGTGAGGTGGGGATGATTAGAAAACCTTGTTAGGTGCTGTTGGTTCTGTTTTCTCACCAGAGCATTAGTATGCTTCTCCTACCATTGCACGAGAAACTTTGGTTTTCCTACCGAGTATACTTGTATGCTCACCCTACGTTATAAAACTGCTTTCAGGTTTCCGGAAGGACTACGAGGACCGTGCTGGGCGTTACTAGCTCGGACGTTGTGACAGTTGTTGTGTTGCTGCTTAGATTTACTTTTGAGTTTTTTATTTGGAGTTTATTTGTATTTGTAGTAGTTTTGTTTTAAACATGCATGTGAGATGGTTTTGACTTTCTTATATATATATATATATGTGTGTGTGTGTGTGTGTGTGTGTGTGTTTGAGTTGTTTTGAGGTTGATACATCTTATCTCTTGATCTTGTTTACTATAAAAGGGTAATGCCTCACATTTTTTGAGATTTGTACACCCTTGGTGTTGGTCGCCACCCTGGGGCCTACTTGAGGCAGGACTCGGGGGTCATTATCTCTCTTTCTCCATTTCTAGCTCAGGAGGGGGTCATGACAATGAATCACTCATAAAATGCCCTAAGTGTGGTGCAAATCGATACAAGAAATATGAATCAAGTCATTTGAAAGCTGTATGGTACTTTTCTATAATTCCATGGTTTAGAAGAATATATGGATGCTAGGAAACCGCGAGACAATTGGCATGACATGCATATACAAGAACTAAAGATGAGAACCTACGTCATCCAACAAATTATTCTAAGTGGAAGAAATCTAATTATGAGTGTCCTGAATTTGGAAATGAGTCGAGAAACTTTCATCTTGCATTATCTACACACGAAATAAATCATTTTGGTGTACAGAGTAGTACTCATAGTGCATGACCCATCATGCTGGTAAATTATAACTTGCTGCTATGGTTATGCATGAATCACAAATAAATTATGTTGTATCTACTTATATCTGGACCAAAGAAACCCGGTAATGATATTGATGTCTATTCGGATCCATTGATCGAAGATCTGAAATTGATTTGGGATAAAAGTGTTACAATGTATGATGCTCATATAAGTGAAGAATTCACATTGAGGGCCATGTTGCAGGGATGATAAATGAATTTCCTATTTATTGAATTTTATCAGACTATAACATTAAAGGAATGTTGGGGTATCCCATTTGTGAAGAATGCACACACTTAGTTTGGTTAACAAATTCCCCGAAGACTGTGTTTTGGGACATTGGAAATTTTTACCTTGATGGCATAAATATCGATCCTAAACTTCAATGGGAATACCGAACAAGGTACAACACCATCTCCACTAACGATTGATTAACTGTTTGATAAAGTAAAAGATATTAACATTGTTTTTGGTAAATCATTTTCAAAAAACCTTACGAAATTAAGTTGGAAGAAGAGATCAATTTTCTTTGAATTATTGTATTGGAATTGTTTGTATGATATAAATTTTTTTGATGTCATTCATGTAGAAAAATGTACTTGATAGTGTTATTGACATGCTACTAAATGTTCCTAAAAAATGAAAAATATCATCAATGCTAGGTTGGACATGATTGGTATGGGGAGAAGGGAAGAGTTGGCACTGATGAAGGGTAAGAGTGAAATTTTCTTCCTCCAGTAGCTTACAATCTATCCATATAAGAAAAATTTCAATTTTTCAATTTCTTTAATAGTGTAAAAGTTCCAGAGGGGTATTCATCAAATATCAAGAATGTTGTGTCAATGATTAATTTGAACTTACCAGGACTAAAATCACACGACTATCATGCTTTGATGAAAGATTTGATGCCTATTGATTTCCATTGCATTCTGCCTAAAAATGTACAACATACATTAACTAGACTCTGCTTCTTTTTCAAATCCATATTTAGTAAAGTTATAGACCCGATGAAGTTTCCAATCATGAATAAGGATGCTGCAGTCATATTATGTGAATTAGAGATATTTTCCCACCATCATTCTTTGATATAATGGTCAATCTAATGGTTCACTTGGTTGGAAAGGTTCAACTATGTGGTCATATCCATTACAGATGGATGTACCCCATTGAACGATATATGAATATTTTAAAGGGTATGTCAAAAATCGAAGTCAGCCAAAAGGTTGTATTGCAGAATGATATATTATTGAAAAAGTTATTGAATTATGTACCAATTAGCTATAAGATGTTGACAACATCGGTCTCCTAAAGTCTTGTCACATTGGACGCCTTATGGGAAAATGGATTTTCGAATGAGATGTTGTTACAATTACCTTCAAAGAGTGGGAGCAAACACACCTTTACATTTTACATAATTGTGAAGATATTGATCTATACGTTGATGCCCATAAATCAATTCTTATAAATTTGAATCCATTAAGGGATGAATGATGGATATCAAATACACATAATCAATGGTTTATAAGATGGTTCTGAGATCAAATTTATAAGGAGTTATCTGAAAATATGAATTTAATTGCTGAACGACTTCGATGGCTAGACAGGGGACCGAAGGAAAATGTTATTTCTGACATTGGTTTTGTAACTAATGATTATACATTCTACAGAAAAGAACATGATGACTGTAGTACGATGCAAAACAGAGGAGTTATACTTGTGGCGGAAGCGATGTACATATCTAGTTCCAAGGATAGAAATTCAATTTATGTAAATATGTCATATTTTGGCATTATTGAATAGATATACGAGTTGGATTATACAACATTTCAAGTATTGATTTTCCGTTGCAAATGGGTTGACAATAGGAGTGTAGTGAAAGTTGATGAAATGAGCTTTGTGAAGATGAATTTCAGTGTGGAAGGGGAAAAAGACGAGTCATTCATAATGGCATCACAAGTAGTGAAAATATTTTATATCTCATATCCAGCAAACAAGAATTGGTCGATTGTCCTGTTGGCAACTAAAACAACTATCGAGTCAGATTAAAATTCAATTGAGGTTGAGCCTTTCATTGAGAGATCACAATCAGTTCACATCGGTCCCAATGTAGACAATGGCTTATATGTTATAGGGGACCACAAAGAGGGGATTTGGATTATCGATAGAGGATCCAAATCCCTAAAACCTTTAAAAAAAGAAAGTTCAATGCGAATGTAAAAGTGTTGTTAATATAATATGTTTTTCCTTATAATATTATATGTTCTCTGCTGCATTAACATAATCTAAATTAAATGTTTGACTACTCATGTAGACAATGTCTTCTGCATATGATGACGTTACCAATCTTGCGGAAGAACAAACTATAACGAATGAAACCCTTTGTGAAGATGTAAAGGTAATGTTACGATATACTTTCTCTATTTTACTGAAAAATTATATAATGAAACGTTGATTTAATTTTCATTATTCTTTGCAGAGTTCATTTATTTTAGAAGATTTATGTCCATCTTTCATGCCTTTCTACACCAAAATTTTCACAGACTTCTTCTCCCTCAAAACCTTTTCACCCCTGTAGTGTTGATATTTATCACTTTCCTTCAAGTTCTCTTCTCCACCTTTACAGGAAGAGCAATGACACTACCTCCACTCAATTATAGAGGTAATCTTGATGTTTTCATAGCAAAATCACTATCCATAGAATTAATGTATTATTTCATATTTATGTTTAATTTGTTTATTTTTAGTATTACTCACATAATAATTGTTTTCTTATATAGGTGAATTCTTTTGTTTGAGTTGTGGTGGTTTGTTCAAAGCTGCTCATGCACGTGATAGATTGGACTTCGAGTCTGCAACTGAGATAATGACATGGAAATGAGCCAAGAATGTATACAACCATCATGAAATGATGAATTCCTTCTACTTATTTAATTAATTTTTTCATCATTTAATCTACTATTTGTAAGTTAATTTCCTTATCATTTTTTTCTAATACTTATTTAGTTTTTTTCACGAATTTTTTGGGAAATCATATTTTGCTTTCAACTATCCGCAACAAAACAAAAAAGAGATAACATGTTCCTTTCTGCTAATGTTACCAGGCTTTCCATTTCATTTCTTTGTCGAACTGCCAACACTGCATATTGAGTTGATGTTGTTAGCTGAAAAAACTTTTTCAGCTAAGAACATCAACTCAATATGCAGTGTTGGCAGTTAAAAAAAGAAAGAGAATGAAAAACATGGTAACATTGGCAGTTGAGATTGTTTTGAGACTTTGGGACGTATTTGAATTAGCTGCACCTCAATCTGACACACAGTGTGACCGATATGACTCTAACTGCTTCTTTTTATTTAAAATTGGCATTAATTTTAGTATAAAAAGAAACTGACATACTAAAAATCAAGAAAACACATTCAAATTGTTTTGATAATTTAGTAAAATGATCCATCAGTCATTTGTTACATATAGGAATCAACCACACCTCAATCTGATACACAATTGCCTGGTATGAAGTGTCTGTTATAAGTTTAAAATTGACATTTTAGTTCAAAAAGTGTCACTTATTGAAAACTAAGAGAACACATTTATATTTTATTGATAATTTCGCAAAACAATTCTTATTTCATTTTTGATGTGTAAAAATCAGTCTCACATCAAACTGACACATGATGTGACTGATATGGCTCAAAGTGTGTGTTTCAAGTTTAAAATGACATTTTAGTAAAGACTAGTGAAGTACTTAAAACAGAGAAAAAACATTTAGATTGTTTTGATAGTTTTGAAAAATGATTCATATGTCATTTGGGATGTGTAAGAATCGTCCGCACCTCAATCCGACACATGGTGTGACTAGTATGACTCAAAGTACGTTTATTTATTTAAAATTAACATTAATTTTACTAAAAAAGACAACTGACCTGCTCAAAATCGAGAAAAAACATTTGGATTGTTTTAATACTTCAAGAAAATAATATATAAGTCATTTTTGACATGTAGGTTTCAACCACACTTCAATCTGATACACTGTATGCCTTGTATGACTCAAACTATCCGTTATCAATTTAAAATTGACATTTTAGTTCAAAAAATTTCTCTCACTAAAAACTAAGCAAACACAATCTAATTGTCTTGATAATTTAGGAAAATGATTCATAAGTCATTTATGACGTGTAAAAATCAGTATCATATCAAACTGACACATGATGTGATCAGTATGACTCAAAGTGTGTGTTTCTAGTTTAAAAATGACATTTTAGTAAAAAAGATAAGTGACATACTCAAAACTAAGAAAACACATTTGGATTGTTTTTATACTTTAGGAAAATAATCCATAAGTAATTTGAGACGTGTAAGAATCATCCCCACCTCAATTTGATGCACGGTGTGACCGATATGACTCTAAGTGCATCTTTTTATTTAAAATTGACATTAATTTTAGTAAAAAAGACAACTAACATACTCAAAACTGAGAAAACACATTCATTTTGTTTTGAAACTTTAGGAAAATGATCCATAAGGAATTTGTGATGTGTAGGAATTAGCCACACCTCAATATGATATACGATGTGCTCAGTATGACTCAAAGTGTCCGTTATCTGTTTAAAATTGACATTTTAGTTCAAAAAGTGTCACTCATTGAAAACTAAGAAAACATTATTGTATTGTCTTGCTAATTTAGGAATAAAACTAATATTTCATTTTTGACATTTAGGAATCAATCTCACGTTAAACTAACACACGATGTGACCGATATGACTCAAAGTGCGTATTTTCATTTTAAAATGACATTTTAGTAAAAAAGGCAAATGATGTACTCAAAACCAAGAAAAAACATTCAGATTGTTTTGATACTTTAGGAAAACGATCTATTAGTCATTTTAGATGTTTAGAAATCAATCTCACCTCAATCCGTTGTATGGTGTGACTAGTATGACTCCAAGTGCATCTTTTTATTTAAAATTGGCATTAATTTTAGTAAAAAAGACAACTGTCATACAAAAAACCAAGAAAACACATTTGGATTGTTTTGATACTTTAGGAAAATGATCCTTAATTCATTTTTGATGTGTAAGAATCAATCTCACCTCAATCCAATACAAGATGTGCCCAACGCGACTCAAAGTGTCCATTATTAGTTTAAAACTGACATTTTAGTTTAAAAAGTTTCACTCACTAAAAACCAAGAAAATTAACTTCAATTGTCTTGATAATTTAGGAAAATGATTTATAAGTCATTTATGATATGTATGAATCAATCTCACGTCAAACCAATACATGATGTGAATGGTATGACTCAAAGTGCATGTTTCCAGTTTTAAATGACATTTTAGTAAAAAAAATGACATACTCAAAACTAAGAAAACACATTTAGATTGTTTTTATAATTTAGAAAAATGATCTATAATTCATTTGAGATGTGTAGGAATCTGAATCACATAAATATGACACACGGTGTGACCGATATGACTCCAAATGTTTTTTTATTTTAAACTGACATTAATTTTAGTAAAAAAGACAACTAACATAATCAAAATTAAGAAAACACATTAGGATTGTTTTGATACTTCAAGAAAATGATCCATAAGTCATTTTTTATGTGTAAGAATCAGCCTCACCTCAATCCGATACATGATGTGCCCGGTATGACTCAAAGTGTTCATTATTAGTTTAAAATTGACATTTTAGTTCAAAAAATGCCACGCACTGAAAACCAAAAAATGTGCTATGGTTGTCTTGATAATTTAGGAAAATGATTCACAAGTCATTTTTTATATATAGGAATCAGTCTCTCATCAAACCGATACACAATGTGACCGATATGACTCAAAGTACGTGTTTCCAGTTTAAAATGACATTTTAGTAAAAAAGAAAAACGACATACTCAAAACTAAGAAAACACATTCAAATTGTTTTGATAGTTTAGGAAAATTATTCATATGTGATTTGGGACATGTAGGAATCAGCTTCACCTCAATGCAATGCACGGTGTGACTGGTATGACTCCAAACACATCTTTTTATTTAAAATTGACATTAATTTTAGTAAAAAAGAAAACTGACATACTCAAAACCAATAAAACACATTCAAATTGTTTTGATACTTTAGGAAAATGACCCATAAGTCATTTTTAACATGTAGGACCTCAACTCAATCTGATGCACGATGTTCCTGGTATGACTCAAAGTGTCTGTTATCAGTTTAAAATTGATATTTTAGTTCAAAAAGTGTCACTCACTGAAAACCAAGAAAACATGCTCTGATTTTCTTGATAATTTAGGAAAACAATTTATAATTCATTTGCAACATGTAGGTTTCAATCTCACATCAACCGACACAGGATGTGACTGGTATGACTCAAAGTGCGTGTTTCCATTTTTAAATGATATTTTAGTAAAAAAACCAAATGACATACTAAAATCTGAGCAAACACATTCATATTGTTTTGATACATTAAAAAAAAAACCCATATGTCATTTGGGATATGTAGGAATCAACCTCACCTCAATCCAACACACAGTGTGACTGGTATGACTCAAAGTGCATCTTTTTGTTTAAAATCGACATTAATTTTAGTAAAAAAGAAAACTGACATACTCAAAACCAAGAAAATTCATCCAAATTGTTTTGATACTTTAATAAAATGATCTATAAGTCATTTTTGACATATAGGAATCATCTGCACCTCAATCTGATACACGATGTGCTCGGTATGACTTAAAGTGTCCATTATCAGTTTAAAATTGACATTTTAGTTCAAAAAGTTCCACTCATTGAAAACCGAGAAAACACACTCTGATTATCTTGATAATTTAGTAAAATGATTCATAAGTCATTTTTGAAATGTAGGAATCATTCTCACATCAAGCCGACACACGATGTGACTGGAATGACTCAAAGTGTGTGTTTCCAGTTTAAAATGGCATTTTAGTAAAAAAGATAAGCGATGTACTCAAAACTGAGCAAAGACATTCAGATTGTTTGGATACTTTAGTACAATGATCCATAAGTCATTTAGGACGTGTAGAAATCAAACTCACCTCAATCTAACGAACAGTGTGACCAGTATGACTCCAAGTGTGTCTTTTTAATATATAAATGTCATTTTAGTTTAAAACGCACATCACATCACCAAAACCAACCAAACGAGTCTAGATTGTTTTCTCATCATTCTATCTGTTATTGCTTAATTAATTTCCTCGTAATTTTTTTCTTATACTTATTTAGTTAATTTTCATAGGGATAATGCTTGGAGACGAACAAGAAATGGTGTGACGTGCAAGAATCAACCGCAACTCAATTCGATACACAATTTTTCTGGTATGACTGAAAGTTTAGTTTAAAATTAACACTTTATGTTAATTTATTTATTTATATTATTACTAACATAAGAATTTTTTCTTATAAAGGTGCGTTCTTTTGGCTGAGTAGGGGTGGTTTGTTCAGAAATAACTTGAGTCATGGTTAGGGTCAAAAGAAAAAGGAATATCAATATTTTTGAATGTATGTACTAATTTGTACTTATATAATTATATAAATCAATGTTTTAAATGTCTATAATATAGTTTTTTTCTTGTATTTGTGTTGTAAATTTTATCTTATTTAAATTCTATATTAGTTCTTGATTTTTTTTGATTTCTTGTGGCGTTTCTGGTGCATCTGTGTGCTATTACAACACATTGTAGTATGTCCCTTTATCAGTACATTTAATAGCATTGATAAAGGATTCATTTATCAATTCTTGTAGAAGCACTGATAAAGGGGTCATTTACCAGCGCTTATAGAAGCACTGTTAAAGGTACCCTTTATTAGCACTTCTAGAAGCGTCGATAAAGGACCTCTCTATCAGCGCTAAATAAAAGCACTGATAAATGTTGTCTTTTATTCATGTTTCTAAATGTGCTAATAAAGGATCCCTTTATCATTGTTTTTTTAACACCAATAAAAGTTTAGATATTTTAATCTCTCTCCAGTAGTTAGCGCTTCTCTAGTATTGATAAAGGCCATTTTTAGCACTGTTAAAGACCTGTTTTGTAGTAGGGCCAATTTCCAAAGTAATCTCTAATAGAATTTTTGGGTGCCATAAGAACTATATTAGTCCTCTAATTCTAACATATATCTGAGTAATTGAGTTTTTGACAGACAACGAATTGAAGGAAGGGTCACAGTCTTGAATCTGGAAGAAGTCAGACTTCAAGTTCACTAGACCATACCCCCATGCTTTGGACTTCATTGTCTCTGCTGGGAATACAATGTGGAAAAACCCATTTCCTAGGGATTTGATTCTCTAGTCATTGAATACCCATATGTCAAGTAGACGTTTCCTTAGCTCAGAAATGCTCAGACGATTCTCCTGACACAGTGATGATAAATGCGCAATAATAGAGTGCTTATATTCCTGAATCTCATGGGAAATAATGCCATGGTTGGCTTTGATGAAGGACATGTCCCCTTTCTTTGTTATCTTCATAGAAAGAAGACTTGACTCATTTTGGAGCCCCTCAAAGGATCTAAGATTTGTGACAGACTCCAGAACACACAAAGTCCCTGATACAATGTTAGGGCCTGCATCGAGTGGATTACCACTCTTACTTTTTATTCAACAGTGAGGGCCTCCATCACTACTTGAACCCCTGAAAATGGAGAGGCATTCAAAGGTCCGAACAAATAATATGAAATAATTAAATAAATAAAAAATAAAAAATAAAAAATAAAAAATGAGTTTATTAAAAAAAATATTACAAATTTTATTAATTAAATAGTTATTGATAAAAATGAATAAATTGGTTATACTATATATAAATTATAAATACTAATAAATAGTATGTATTAAATATATAGATATGCAAAATGAAAATTAAACAAATTAAAATTAAAAATATGTAAATTGAAAAAAATATTAAACATTTTATTAATTAGATGATTATTGATAATGTTAATATATAGTATATATTAAATATATAGATATATATTAATGTATATAAATATGATTTATATATTACAAAATATTTACAAGCTTTACATTAAATAGTCATATATTTAGCGAATAATGGTTTATAATTAAAAATTAATATGAATTAAAAATACCGACTAATTGCATAGAGTAATGGACATATAATTGAATGCCATTTGATTTTTCAATTTAACATATATCAAATATGTGTTATATTGATTTCACATATACGTAATTAATGCATTTTTATATACAATGCACACACACACAAAACTTATCCATTTTTTCAATATTATTAAAGTGTACTTATTTTTAATTTATTCAATTTCACTCATTTTTAACACGCATGCACTTAAAATTAGATAATCATTAATAATGTTAAAAAAATATTTATAAAAAAATATTTATAAAAAAATATATTTATAAATAAATATATTTAAAAATGTACATACTATATTTATAAAATTATATATTTATAATTATAAATAAATAAAAATATTTTAAAAGTATTTATTTCATTATAAATAAATAATTATATATATTTAAATAATTATCAAATTTATAATAAATTTACATAAATAATGAATATATTTAGTATATTTATATTTAAATATATTTATTAAATATATATATAATTATATAAATATATATAATGATATAAATACTATTTTTTAAAAATATTTATATAATTATAAATAAATAATTATATATTTAAATAATTATAAAATTATAATAAATATATTTAAATAAGGAATATATTTACTATATTTATATTTATATATATTTATCAAGTATATATATATATTTACAATTTTATTTATTTATAATTATAATTATAAATCCTTCATCAACGCTTAAGTAATAAGCGCTGATAAAGATGAGGATTTATCAGTGCTAGAAAAAGTGCTGATAAAATCCATATTTATCAGCTCTAAAACTTTAGTGCTAATAAAAACAAATTTTATCAGCATTTTTTTACCGTTGATAAAGTCCTACCTTTATCAACGCTAAAAAAACACTCATAAAAGTGTCAATTTAATTAAAAAGACCTCACCTGTTGCGAACCCTTCGCGGCATTAGAAACTTTCTATTGAAGCCAGCCATTGCCAGTGCTCCTCCTCAGTGAATTGAAACTCGAATCACACAAACCCACTCGAATCACACAAACCCACTGCCTCTAGTTGCTCGAACATCGTATGACATCCGGTGTTTGGTTGCAGTTAGGGTTTTCGAAGAAAACATCGAGATTTGAATACGAGGGTTTCATATTTTCTTCAACCTAGCGAGGTAGGCTTGTGTTTTCCTTTGTAGGTTCTGATTTTATTTCTGTATTTGTCGTTTCTAGATCTAGATCCAAGGGTTTTTGATTTTCCTTCGTAGGTTCTGATTTTATTTTTGTATTTGTGCTCCGGTTGTTGCATTCTCTTTTGCTTTTGTTTATGATATGTTGTTTGCTTGATTACTGTTTTGGATATCCTATTTTAGTCTTTCTAAATTGTTGTTTTGAATCAATTTACTTCGTTTTCTACATATATACCTCAATTTGCTTTGCTGTTCTGAATCAATTTCCTTTTTTGGTTCCGTGTAAATTGATTTAGCAAACCAATTCTCAGTCTGATGATGGTGCGAAGCAACAACAAAAACTGATTTTATGCAATTCATGTAAGGGAATTTATTTATTTAAATTCTATTTTAATATTTTTATGTAATGGTACTTCCTTAAAAATTTATTTTCTCAGAATTGTGTTTTTTTTATTTTAAGAGAAACATTTGTAAGGATGATACCATATTTATTTATTTTCAATGTCTCTTTATTTTCAAATTTAGTAAGGTGTTGTATTTATTTTACTATGTTGTGATATTCTTCTATAAGGGTTACATATATTTTTATCAATTTAAGTTTATTTTATAAAGATATATATACATATATATATGTAAATATATATCTTTCTATCTATTTATATGCGTTTTCAGAACTTATAATGTAAGGGTGCTTTTATAATTATTTATTCACAAATTATGGTTCTTGATTTCCAAAGTAGGAAGGAATTATATTTATTTTCATTAAAAATCATGTTTAAATGTGCATTTGTTTTTCAATTATGTGTATTATAAATCCCATGATATATATATATATATGTATAAATGTGTATGGGATAGACGTTGCAAGGGTTAGTGTGTTTTTATCCTTTTTTTATGATATATCTTGTTGATGTGTATTATTGCTTTATGCCAAATTCTTTATAGACCTCCCTAGAATCTCAAAGATGGGTCAATGCGTATTAGATGATCTCCCTAGAATCCTTAGGTTACTACATCATTTTTAAACTCATGTTACTTTCAAAAATAATAAAATTAGGTAACTATATATACATTTTTTTTGAAATAATTAAACTTTCAAAAATTTAAATAATTATATTTTATACTCAATTACCCAAAATAATAATAATTTATAATTAATATAATTTAAAAATTATTATTAATAGTATTTTTTTAGTTTCATTAGAAAAAATAGTATTATATATATATACACATCGAATAATATATTGTATATTTAAATAAATTTAAATATGATAAATAATATATATATATATAATTATATTCAAATAAAGTAACTAATATAATACATATATATATATATATAACATATATATAAAATATTTAGGTAGATTCACTTTATTTATCTATGTATCAAATGAGGAGTGACCTCCATTTTATAGTTTTTGACGGTGGAAGGCGTGAACCCCATTCAGGTTTATTGTCTATCGAGGTAAGTGTGAACGAAGTACACACCTCCATCGATCTATTTTTCTAATCATATAAAACCCTATCATTTTTTAATAAAATAAAACCTATTAACAAAACCAAGTTTTATCGACAAAAAAATATAAAAAAAATCCTCAACCAATTATTTTATTAAAGTTTTATTGGGATCATTGTGGATAAATTCAAGGATAAAAATGAAAGCAATTTATCATCAACTCTGCCCCAACATTAAATCAAATAAATTAATTTTAGCAACATACACTCGTCCTCTGAAATTACACTGTAGCAACCCAAGACCCCCGGGCTATGCAACATTGCAGTTGCATATTCTAATTCTTCCATCTCTACCCTCTCCATTTCTTTCCCCCCTTTCACTCTATCACTTCTTTGGTTGTGTGGAGTTTTTATCTGGAAGGAGTTGGTGGAAATTGAGGCGCCGAGTTAATAACTAATGTCAATGGTGTAATTCTCACAAATTTGAGGCATTTCCCCTTTTATAGAACACAATGAAGTAAATGGGAGGCATTGCCCCTTGTACTTCATTGTGTTCTCTAAAAGGGGCAATGCCTCTCATTTTTGAGAATTACACCATTGACATTAGTTATTAACTTGACGCCTCCATTACCACCAAATATTTCCAGAGAAAATCTCCACACAACCATAGAAATTATAGAGTGAAGGTGAGAAATAAATGGAGAGGGTAGAGATGAAAGAGTCAGAATATGCAACTGCAGTGTTGTGCATCCCGATGGTCTCGGGTTGCTACAATGTAATTTCAATTGATGAGTGTATGTTACTGAAATTAATTTATTTGATTTGATATGGAGGCAGAGTTAATGATTAATTACTTTCATTTTTATCCTCAAATTTATCCACAAGGATCCGAATAAAACTTTAATAAAATAAACGATTGAGGATTTTTTATATTATTTTTTCGATAAAACTTGATTTTTTTAATAGCTTTTATTTTATTAAAAAATGATAGGGTTTATATGATTGAAAAAAGTGGTCGATGGAGGCGTGTAGTTCATTCAAATTTAGGGAAATAATGCATATGTCATTTGAGACATGTAGGAATTAGCCACACCTCAATTCGATGCCCAGTGTGACCGCTATGACTCAATGTGTCCGTTATCAGTTTAAAATTGATAGTTTAGTTCAAAAAATTTCACTCACTGAAAACAAAGAAAACACACTTTTATTTCCTTGAAAATTTAGGAAATAGATTCATAAGTCCTTTTTGACATGTATGAATCCGTCTCATGTCAAACTGATACATGATGCAATCGGTATAAGTCAAATTGCGTGTTTCAAGTTTAAAATTTCATTTTAGTAAAAAAATGTGACGTACTCAAAATTGAGAAAATACATTTGAATTGATTTGATACTTTAGAAAAATGATCCATAAGTTATTTTAAATGTGTAGTAATCAGTCGTACCTCAATCCGACTCACAATGTACCTGGTATGACTCAATGCGTTCGTTATCAGTTTAAAATTGACTGTTTAGTTAAAAAAATGTCACTCACAAGAAACTGAGCAACGCACTTGGATTTTATTGATAATTTAAGACATTGTTTAATAAGTTATATTGTGATTTGTAGGAATCAGTCTCATGTAAAACCGATACATGATGTGATTGGTATGAGTTAAAGTGTGTGTTTTCAGTTTAAAATGAAATTTTAGTAGAAATGACAACTGACATACTCAAAACTGAGTAAACACATTAATATTGTTTTGATACTTTATGAAAATTATCCATAATCCATTTTCAATGTGTAAGAATTATCCGAACCTCAATCCGACACATGGTGTGACCGATATGATTCAAAGTGCGTCTTTTTATTTAAAATTGACATCAATTTTAGGAAAAAGGACAACTCACCTACTCAAAACCGAGCAAACGAATTCGGACTGTTTTGATACTTTAGGATAATGATCCATAAGTCATTTCTGATGTGTAGGAATCATTCACACCCCAATATTATGCACAGTGTGACCGATATGACCTTGAGTGAATTTTTTTTAATATATAAGTATCATTTTAGTTTAAAACGCGCATCAGATCGCCAAAACTGAGAAAAAGAGCCTAGATTGTTTTCTCTTCATTTAAATTATATATTAAATCGAGTTTGAACCTTTCATTGGGACATAACAATCAGTTCATGCCGGTCCCAATGTAGAAAATGTCTTGTATGTTAGTTGATACCATAAAGAGGGGATTTGGATTATCGATAGAGGAACCAAATCCTTGAAACCTTTAAAAAAAGAAAGAGAGTTCAATGAGAAGGTAAAAATGTTTCTTAATTGATTATGTTTTTCCTCATAATATTATATGTTCTCTAATGTATTAATATAATCTAAATTAAATGTTTGACTACTCATGCAAACAATATCTTCTACACATGATGATGTTACCAATCCCTTGGAAGAACAAACTATAATGAAGGAAACCCTTTGGAAAGATGTAAAAGTAATGTTATGAAATACTTTCTCTATTTTATCGAAAAAATTATATAATGAAATGTTGATTTAATTTTCATTATTCCTTAAATAGTTTGTTTATTTTATAAGATTTATGTCCATGCGTCATGCCTTTGAAAGAAGAGCGATGACACTGTCTCTGCTCAATCATAGATGTAATCTTGATGTTTGCACAGTAAAATCATTATCCATAGAATTAATGTATTTTTTCATATTTATGTTTAATTTATTTCTTTTTAGTATTACTCACATAATAATTGATTTATTATATAAGTGGATTATTTTTTTCAAGTTGGGGTGATCTGTCCATCTTTCATGCCTTTCTGCACCAAAACTTCCACAAACTTCTTCTCCCTCAAAAACTTTTTCACCCCTATAGTGGTGAATTTATCACTTTATTTCAATTTAACTCCACTGCCTTTGTAGGAAGAGTAATGTGTTACATCTTCTCAATTACAAAGGTAATCTTCATGTTTTCATAGTAAAATAATTGCCCATATAATTAATGTATTGTTTCATATTTATGTTTTATTTATTTATTTATAATATTACTCACATAATAATTGTTTTATTATATTGGTGGATTCTTTTTTTGGAGTTGGGGTGCTCTATCCATCTTTCATGCATTTCTGCACCAAAACTTCCATAGACTTCTTCTCCCTCAAAACCTTTTCACCCTGTAGTGGTACAATTATCACTTTCTTCAAGTTACCTCCATTGCCTTGGTAGGAAGAGCAATGACGCTGCCTCTACTCAATTATAGAGGTAATATTGATGTTTTCACAGTAAAATCATTTTCCATAGAATTAATGTATTGTTTCATATTTATGTTTAATTTATTTCTTTTTAGTATTACTCACATACTAATTGTTTTCTTATATAGGTGGATTCTTTTGTTCAAGTTGAGGTTATCTTTCCATCTTTCATGCCTTTCCACACCAAAACTTCTACATACTTATTCTCCCTCAAAACCTTTTCACCCCTATAGTGGTGCATTTATCACTTTCTTTCAAGTTACTTTCATTGACTTTGTAGGAAGAGAAATGACACTGCCTATGCTCAATTACAGAGGCAATATTGATGTTTTCAAAATAAAAGCATTGTCCATAGAATTAATATATTGTTTCATATTTATGTTTAATTTATTTCTTTTTAGAATTACCGACATAATAATTTTTTCTTATATAGGTTGATTATTTTGTTCGAGTTGGGGTGATCTATCCATCTTTCATGCTTTTCTGCAGCAAAACTTCCACATACTTCTTCAACCTCAAGACCGTCCACCCATATATGTTGACATTTATTGCTTTCCTTCAAGTTCCCTTCAGTGCCCAATCATAGAGGTAATCTTGATATTTGAACAGTAAAATCCTTATCCATAGAATTAATGTATTATTTCATATTTATGTTTTATTTATTTATTTTTAGGATTACTCATAATAATTATTTTTTATACAGGTGGATTCTTTTTTTTGAGTTGATGTGGTTTGTTTAAAACTATTCAGGTAGTGTTGGTAGTTCGATAAAGAAAGTCAATGGAAATCATAGTAACATTGATAGTTAGTATTTTTTTGAGACTTTGGGATGTGTAAGAATCATCCACACCTCAATTTGAAACACTATGTGACTGATATGACTCCAAATACTTCTTTCTATTTAAAATTGACATTAATTTTAGTAAAAAAGACAACTGAATCAATGTGTCCGTTATCAGTTTAAAATCAATATTTGAATTTAAAAAGTGTCACTCACTGAAAACTGAGCAAACATGTTCAGATTTTATTGATAATTTTGGGCATCGATTCATAAATCATTTTGACATATAAGAATTGGTCTCACGTCAAATCGATACACGATGTGATCCGTATGAGTCAAAGTGTGTGTTTCAAGTTTAAAATGAAATTTTAGTAAAAAGGCAAGTAACATACTCAAAACCAAGTAAAAAAATTCATATTATTTTGATACTTTAGTAAAAAAAAATCCATAAGTGATTTTGGAACGTGTAGGAATCAATCGTACCTCAATCCGATGCACGGTGTGACCAATATGACTCTAAGTACATCTTTATTTAAAATTGACATCAGTTTTAGTAAAAAAACAAACCAAACTACTCAAAACTGAACATATACATTCATATTGTTTTGATACTTTAGGACAACGATCCATAAGTGATTTTAGATTTGAATGAATCAGCCTTACCTCAATCCGATGCACGATGTGACCGGTATGACTCCATGTATGAGTTTTTATTTAAAATTGATATAAATTTTAGTAAAAAGGCCAACTGACATACTCAAAACTGAGTAAATACATTCAAACTGTTTAAATACTTTAGGAAAATGATCCATAAGTAATTTTTGATGTGTAGGAATCAGCCGCACCACAATCCGATATACAATGTGATCGATATGAGTCAAAGTGCATGTTTTAATTTTAAAATGTCATTTTAGTAAAAAAGACAAGGGACATACTCAAAACTGAGAAAACACATTCAGATTGTTTTGAAAATTTAAGAAAACAATCCATAAGTCATTTGTGATATGTAGGAATCATCCTCACCTCAATCTAATACACAATGTGATCAATATGAGTCAAAGTGCATGTTTTAATTTTAAAATGACATTTTAGTAAAAAAGACAAGAGACATACTCAAAACCAATAAAAAACATTCATATTATTTTGAAACTTTAAGAAAATATCCATAATTCATTTGGGACATGTAGGAATCAACCGCACCTCAATCTGACACACTATGTGATCGTTATGACTCAAAATGTGTCTTTTTATTTAAAATTGTCATCAATTTTAGGAAAATGGACATTTTTCCTATTCAAAACTGAGAAAACACATTAGGATTGTTTTGATACTATACAAAAATGATCCATAAGTCATTTGTGACATTTAGGAATTAACCGAACCTCAATCCAATACAGGATGTTCCCAGTATGACTCAAACTGTTCGTTATCAGTTTAAAATCGACATTTTAGTTCAAAAAGTGTCACTCATTGAAAAGTGATCAAACATGCTTGGATTTTTTTGATAATTTAGGACAATGATTAATAAGTCACTTGTGACACGTAGGAATATATTTCACATCAAATCTATATAATATGTGATCAGAATGAGTCAAAAGTTCATGTTTCCAGTTTAAAATGAAATTTTAGTAAAAAAGACAACTGATGTACTCAAAACCAATCAAACATATTCAGATTGATTTGATACTTTAGAAAAATGATCCAAAAGTAATTTGAGATGTGTTGGAATCATCTGAACCTCAATTCTGATGCACGGTGTGACCGGTATGACCCCAAGTGCGTCTTTTTATTTAAAATTGACATCAATTTTAGTAAAATTAACACTTTCTGTTAATTTATTTATTTATATTATTACTAATATAAAAATTGTTTTATTATACAGGTGCATTATTTTCTTTGAGCATGGGTGGTTTGTTCAGAAATAGCATGAGTTGGGTTAGGATTAAAAAGCAAAAGAACATTGATATTTTTGAATGTATGTAATAATTTGTATTTATGTAACTATATAAACCAATGTTTGAAATGTCTATAATATATTGTTTTTTTCTTATATTTGCATTTTAAATTTCATTTCATTTAAATATTGTATTGAAAATTGTTTTTGTTGATATCTGATAAGTTTCTGGTGCTTTGGTGTACTGTTACAACACACTGCAGTATGACCCTTTATCAACTCTTCTATGAGTGATGATAAAAGGTCCTTTATCAGTGCTTTTATAAGTATGGATAAAGGTATAATTTATCAGTGTTTTTATAAGCACTGATAAATGGTGCCTTTAGTGGCACTAAATTAAAGCGGTGATAAATAGTTCTTTTATGAGCGCTTTTAAAACCACTGATAAAGGTCCTATTTATTAGTTCTTTTTTTAGCACCAATAAAGGACCCCTTTATCAATGATTTTTCAGCAATGATAAGATATTAGATATTTTAACCTCACTCATGTAGTTAGCGCTTTTCTAGTGCTAATAAAGGTCATTTCTAGTGCTGTTAAAGACCTATTTTGTAGTAGTGACTCCTCCAACCCACATTGGGAATCTGAGCTGGTAGATGACTGGTTGATAAGTTCCAATGCACCCATATCTCTTTTTATCTACCAACCTAGCAACACATACATGCTTTCATGATGCACCACCTGCTTATCTGCACCACACTATTCTCTTAGTCCCATTGTACCACCTTTCTATTTGACTTTGGTAGCTTGAAGGCCCTGCTACCATTTTCACAGCCCTGATTGACGTCCTCAGATCCTTGTGGCCTAAAATCCTATTTATTCATGTGTTATAACACATGAATAAATAAAACAACACCCAACGAGTATCCTTAGGTGTTATATAAATCACTATCATGTGATGATAGTGGGTGTGTGTGATCACTTCATGTTTTTCCAAAACTCCTCTTCACTCAAAGCTCTCTTCATCTTCCTCCTTTGCATTAGAGGTGTTGGACTTACTAAATTGTTTCCAATAGATCTCAATATTTCATATATTTTAATGATTATAAAATTCCTATTTTTTACTAATAAACCCCACTTAAGTGTTTTCAGGCTATTATAGGTTTTCTTAAAGTAATATTTTGTTGTGGCATGTTTTGGTTAAACTTAAGTTTTTTAAGTTTGAGGAAATTTTTTCTATGGAGAATATTGTATAATGTGATAATTTATTATACGAGGTGATAAATTATCATAAAAACTATTATTTTTTATATGATTCTAGGATTTCCATTTTTCTATCAGAGGGAATCATCATACGAGTAGATAGATATCATTGTTCTACATTTAAGTCTTCAGACTAATTAGATTATCCAAAAAATCCTTACATATGATATTTATTATACGAAGAAGAAGAATCTCTTCTGAATTGTGCTTTTGGTAAATAAAATTATTGTATGAAGATCATTTTATCATACAAAGTGTCAATTTTTACTACGTGTTTAGAAAGTCAGTATGTTAGTATTTAATAATGGCATTTATCACACAAAGTAAGGATCTAAATTATAAAATATCATTCAAAGTGGGTTATCTTATAAAGTTTAAGATTTCTCTCAAAGTAAAAGTATTCTCTAAAGTTTCAACTAAGGCATTTTGATAAGTTTTACAGAGTTTTGAAGACAAAATTAATCTATGAAGAATATAATTCCCTATGAAGCTAAATTATTTTGAAATGAGTATTTTAAGGGTAATCTATTAATTCTTTTGAGGTTTTTATTACCATTTAATAAACTCGAATGAAGTCCACACATACTATACAATCTATCAGTAAGTGAAACGGTTGAATAAGGAAATAAAAATTAAATAATATGCCTATTTCCAAAAATGTCCTAGTTCTAATAAATACCATCGCTATAGTCAACAATGATTTACGCATTTATTATTTTCAGAATTATAGGTCACATGTGGGAATCATGCTTTTTATCTAGGATTATTCTATGTGCTCTTGACTATTGGAATATATAAGAAGTTTTTTTTAATTCAAAATTCAATATATATAGAGAAAATAGAAAATCTAGTGCTGTAAGATGAACACTTATGATACTCTATTTTTCTATACATTCAAGTGACTCTTTTCTTTATGCAAAGAAGAATCAAATTTCTAATGCTATTATTTGAATAACCTATCATATTTAGTTAAGATAATTTCTAGAGAAAATCTTTGAAGTTATATTCTTTCTCTAGAAGATCATGAAATTATTTATCAGTTTAATCTTGAAACTATGAGATGAAACTATATATATTTTTCTACATCTTTTGTCTATTATAAAAATGCAGATAAGTCTTGTAAAAAGTGAGATCCTGGTGAAATATCTTGGCATCTTTGTGTAACAAGTTTCAGTTTCTTGCATTCAACTATCGTGGTCCCTAGGAAAAGAATATGTATAGTGAAAATCATCAAGTTTGCAGAGAGAGCGTTGGTGGAGAGGATTAGGGGATTTCCTTCCCTTGAACTATTATAAAATTCCTTGTTTTATGTTATTATCTTTTATTAATTTAGTTTCTTTTTTTCTTGTGTTAAAATACTTAAGATCAGTTTGGGGACCAATTTATTTCAGGGTCATTTTCTTTAGAACTCAATTCAACCCCATCTTGAGACATTGTGTAACTCCTATATGACCAAAAATTGGTATCAAAGGAAAAGATTCTTGATTTATCAAATCTAAAATGTTGAAGTTGTGAAGATCATTTTCAAATGGATATAATGGATGACAATAGAGAGGGAATTACAATGATCAGATCTCCCTATTTAAATAGAGAAAATCATGGGTGCTGGAAGGATAAGATGACTATTTATTTGAAAAATATTGGTTTAAAAGTCTATCTAAAAGCTGTTAAGACTTACAACATTCCCAAAGAAGATTCAAAAGAATGGAATGCTACTGTAGAGGGTGAATATGATCTGAAATCCAAATCTACGAATACTATTATATGCGGACTTGATCCTGAAAGGTTTAATAGAGTTTCTAAATGTACTAAAACATATGAAATGTGGAAAATTATATCTATATCTTATGAAGATACTGATAATGTGAGACAACTTAGGTACAATACTACGAATCTAAAGTTTGACACATTTAGAATTATTGATGGTGAAATCATAAAATAAATGAATATAAGACTAATACAAATTGTAAATAATGTTTCTTCTCTAGGAGAATTGGTTCCCAACCCAGATCAAGCTCTAAAAGCTCTCATAGTCATTCCATACAAATTGAGTGGAATTTCAGCTACCATTATACAATCTATTATTATGAAAGATTTCAAAATAAAATATCTCACTAGCACACTCATGATGTACAAAGCAGAGATTTAAGTAGAGGCTGAATAACATAATATGATAAAATGAAATAATGTTGCTTTAAAAGAATATAATTTAAAGGTTGAGAAGAAAAATAAATAAATATATTTTTCATGATCATTTTATAAAGAAACTTAAAGAAATTCATAATCAAGTGATGAAATTGCTCAATTTTCCAAGAAATTCAAAAGGTTCTATAGTAGGAGGAGAGGATTCAAAAAATCCTTTAACAAGTATAAATATTTTTTATGTAAATACTAGAGAAATAAAATGCTATTAGTGCAAGAATATTTGGAACATAAATCTTTATTAACCCAAACTTAAGGATAATAAGAAGTATAAAAATAAGTATAAGATGAAATCAGACTATAATAAAGAGAAGAAAGATGTGAAGGCTATGCGGAGTGCCTTAGAGGACTCCAGTAATGACTTCAGTTCTGATTATAAAGCTGGAGTATCTAATCAGAAGGTAAATATGTGTTTTATGGCTCAAACTAATGAGGTAAATTCTAACAATTATTCTTATTATGAATTTGAATATGAGAATTTCTCTTATAAATAATTTAAAGATTACTATTCTATATAAGAAAACCACTATGATTCTTTGAAGAAAAAGAAAAATTTTATAAATAAATTATATGATACAATTGTTAATGAAAAGGAAACTTTAAATAGATAGATTTCATAACTCAAAGTTAAAATAGATGAGTTTGCTTCTAGTTGTTCTATCCTTGAAATAAAAGTAAAATAATTAGAGTTTTAATTTAAAAATATAATGGATTATACTAGTGATTTTACTAAGGGGGAGAAATATTTTAAAAAAATTCTTGGTAATAACTGTAAAGACACAGAAATTTCAAGGATTTTTTTTAATTTCTTTGGGATTTTACGAGTGTGCAGTTTCTGACGGCACCTGATTCCGAGGCCCGGTGTGCCCGGAATCAATTTCCGAAGTTTAGCTCGGGTACGTTCAGTGAACGAACGAGCATGTTTTTCTAACTTTTGAACCGGTACTCAGAATCGAAATCTGAGGGCACCGATGAAACCACAACGCCAGTAATTGCTTAGGAACACCTTTTCTAGAGTTGCGTTTGCTCGAGTGAGGTTATTAAAAAAATGGGTTAACTAAAGAATGAAATAAAAATTTGTGCTACAATTTTTATTTTCTATTCTAAGTAGTTTTAACCTATGCATGGAAGTTGAAGTGAAACCCACTACATCTTAACTCCACTTAGTAGGATAATAGTAAGGTGGGGACCACATGAGCCCCACCCCTTCAAATCCCTTAAAACCCCCCTCGTGCTTTTAATTGTGTAATACACCCGAACCCCCTTTTAAATGATATGTCAACTCTCGCAATTAATTGGACTGTTAAAGGCTCTTCAATTAATTTAATTAATTGAATGAGATCTTTTGAATTTCAAATTAATGTTGGCATGGGTGTGTGTGAATAAAATAAGACAATGTCTTATTTTATTGGGGGGTTGATTCGTGGTGTGGAAAAAGAGGGGGGAACTCTTGCGGTCTTGAAGAACTTCATCCTCTTCGCGAAGAACACCGAGTTTGCGACGAAGAACTCCATCACCGCAAGGGGAGATCGCCGTGCCGTCTTCTCTCCTCTCCGCATCCGGTGAGAGACGCCTTTTCTGGAGAACGATGACGCACCACACCCTTCATTGGGCGAACACTGACGATGCTTATGGAGCCTCGATCCGCGATGTTGTCTTCCGCGACGTCGTCTTCCGCGATGTCCTTTTTCCGCAAAGATCCTCGTTCGACGACTTCTTCCAGGTAGGGGTTTGAATTTTCGTTCGTCAATATTCTTTGCGTTCTTTGTTAAATATTTGGGACGCCTATTATCAATTTAATGGGAGGAGGTCGGACCGCCCGAACATGGATGATCCTCCTCCCCCTTTGTTGTTGTATTCGTTGTGGTTCAAACGAAGGTGGTGCGGTACAACGACACCGCGCGGAAATAAGGAAGAACATGACGAAGAAGCGCGGCTCTGTCGCGCCGCACCGTTGAGAACGAAAGAAGCCGCGGCCGGAGCAGGGCCGCGGCGGAGGGCCGCGGCGTCATCGCGCTGTGCTGGTCGGACAAGGGTTGCGGCCTAAGGCCGCGACGGTGCAGGGAAGGACGACCGGAATCACCAGCCGTCGGCGCTTCGGAGGGGCAGGACCACGGGGTCCTGCGGTGGCGGCACTGACCGACCAACCGGGCCGGCCATTTCGGAAGAACCGAGGGTCATAACCCCTGGCTGGCAAAGGAGAAGGCCCCCATGTGGGGGGGGGGGCTCCATTACAACAAGGGGGGGTAGCGCGCCCCCGTCTTCTTGCGTCCGCTCGGCCAACGCCGAGCCACCCCGCTCGACCAGCGCCGAGCCGCCCAGGCCGGATTGCCACGCGGGCCGGGCCGGGCCGCGCCGGCTGGGCTGGGCCGCGCCGTCCGGGCCGAGTCGCACCCTAATGGGCTGGACCCGGACCCGGGTCGGGTCGACTCGGTTCGGGCCGACCCAGGGGGTCTCGGGCCGGGTCGGTCCGGGCCCAAAACCTCCCTAAAAACGGACAGGTTCGTTCAAACACCCGTAACTTGGGCTATAGACCTCTGATCGACGCACCGTCAATTGTGATGCGATCCTTGGATCGATAAGGTCATTTAGGTATATTACACTCATGTTTTTTGAGAACTTTGGGTATGAACGGGTTGGTTCGAACACGAAACCAACCGGGCCCTCGGTGCGAAAATGCCTATAACTTGAGCTCCGGACATTCGATTGATGTGCCGTCGACTTTGTTGGATTCCTCTTAGTGAGATGGACCTTTTGGATTACTCCGCTCGAGGTTTGGAAACAATTGGAGTATGGTCGGGTTGGTTTTGACTTAAAAACCAACCGGACCCCTGAGACGAAAAAGCCAATAACTCTCAGACCAGGCGTCCGATTGACGCGCCGTCTATTGCGTTGAGTTCCTTTTGTCGAGACGGAACTTTGGGATACATCAAATCAGGACTACGTGTCAGTTGATGTATTGAACCCTTGGCTCATGGAGCGGACCCTCTCGGAAACGAGCATGCTGTGTGCGGGAACCCTAGAGCTGACTGCATTTGCGACGACAACCGTACTGGAATCCTCCGTGGGTTCGACAGTGAAGACTTTCGTACTGGAATCCTCCGCGGGTTCGACAACGATGACAACCATACTGGAATCCTCCATGGGTTCGACGACGATGACAACGTACTGGAATCCTTTGTGGGTTCGACGGTGAAGACTTTTGTACTGGAATCCTCTGTGGGTTCGACAACGATGACAACCGTACTGGAATCCTCTGTGGGTTTGACGGTGAAGACTTTTGTACTGGAATCCTCTGTGGGTTCGACGATGATGACAACTGTACTGGAATCCTCCGTGGGTTCAGCGGTGACGACTACTGTACTTGTATCCTACGTGGGTCCGACAGTATTGACCTCTGTTGTAGTATCCTACGTGGGTCCGACAGAGTAGCTGGACTAGTATCCTACGTGGGTCTGACAGCTTAGCTGGTCTAGTATCCTATGTGGGTCCCATCTATATGAATCAGTAACTACATCTGATCATCTCCTTTTTCTTTACAAATGATGTATACCTATGTGAGCTGAGTCTTGATTTTCAATCTTTATCATTGATGTGATTGACTTACTTTCCTATGTGGACTGGGTTGTACTTTCCTGTGTGGACTGGATTGTACTTTCCTGTGTGAACTAGGTTGTACTTTCCTGTGTGGACTGGGTTGTACTTTCCTATGTGGACTGGGTTGTACTTGAGCTCATGAGTTGGAGATGAGCTGGATTTGATGACTTAGGTATATGTATGGGCATATACCTAAGTAGAGTTGGATGATGCTTCGTGATTGTATCTTTACTTTGTGGTTTATCCTATGTGGATTCAGGGAGACCTTTGAGGGTCTCGGGGTCCCTACTGAGTAGCGTATACTCACCCCTACATGGGCTTCGCCTGCACTACGTTGCGTTGGTTGCAGACGACGGACATTACTGATCGTGGTTGAATCTTGTAGAGCTGGACGGTACCCGAAGGAGAATCTCACGTCGAGTCAGTGCCCGGAGGTGGATTTCATGACGAGTCGGTACCCGGAGGAGACGGACAGACGCGAAGTTCTGAGGAGGAGATATGTACCTACCCTTTAGGTAGGAAGCCAGAGGACGATCTAGGAGCGGCTTGTCACATTTCAGCTGTTGTCCTTTGAGTTGTACTTTACTTTCAGTTGTAGCTGTACCTTTCTTTTGGGCTTGTATTTATGGGCCCTTGTACTTTCAGCACGTTTGATTTACAGTTTACTTAGTGTTTACTCATGTTGCTCACTCTTTGGTGTTTTTTTTACTTTATAAAGGCAATGCCTTCCTTTTTATTGAGATTTACGCCTTTGGTGCTAGTCGCCAGCCCCTAGCCTTTGGAAGGTGGGCTTGGGGTAGTCATGACACGGGGCCCGAGGATGGGTCGTGACAAATTGGTATCAGAGGAGTTCAGTTCTACCGCAGAACTTAGGACTCTGATCTTTCTTCTATGTGAAGTAATAGTGTTAAGGGTATTGAGTGTGGTTATCAGTCCAGGGAGTCCAGTGTTGGTGCGGTGGCTGACGTATCCGTACACCAGGACCCCGACTTCTGATTTCCGACTCAGTGCACGAAAACAACGATTGCATGTGTGTTTCAAAAGTTTTCTTTGTGATTACTTTGTGTCAGCTCACCAGGTATACTATATTGACCGTGGCACACCCGTTTCTTTTCAGGATGGCCCCAAGATGGAATCCAGCTAGGGTTCTGAGATTTGTACGAGATGACAACCCACCAAGCGACGAGCCCTCGGTGTAGGGCCCTATTACAGCGGGGGAACCGGCGGTACTTCTACCCGTCGAGCCACCGATGCCACCAGCCCTAGCCGCTGAGAGTTCACGTCGCCTTAGTGCACTGCACGAGTTTTAGCATCAGGGACCGCCTAGTTTCCACGGGGAGACGGACCCACAGGCAGCTGAGGATTGGCTGGAGGCTGTTGTTTAAGTTTTCAGGTTAGTGGGGACACCGGCTGACCTCATGGTGATCCTTGCAGCGAGTCTCCTGCACGCGGCAGTAGACAGATGGTGGAGCCTGATGCTCCAGGTGCACGATGAGGCATCACTCCTTTGAACAGACTTTGAGAGCCTCTTCTGCTCAGAGTTCGTCCCAGCCACCCTCCGTGCAGTGTACATTCAGGAGTTACTACAGTTGCGGTAGGGCATCATGACCATGGCCCAGTACTCGGCGAGGTTTACTGATCTCTCGCTCTACTCCACAAATATGGTACGAGAACCGTTATTCCAGGCCCGGACCTTCGAACAGGGACTGAGACATGATATCAGGGCTTCGATGATCTCCCTCAACATTCCAACGCTGGTAGGGGTGTTGGAGAGAGACCTTCTAGTGGAGAGTTTTCTCGCCGAGCAGTCACCAGCGGCGGGACCCTCCACAGGACGACCCGTAGCGAAGTCTTCTGCAGCTGGAAGTAGACAGATGACATAGAGGTCCAAATGGGCGAGACCATCAGACGAGCAATCTCAGGATGCAGATTCGGTTGTGCGGGGCACACGAAGGAGAGTCATCTACACAAGGAGCAGGCAGTGCTACGCATGCGGCGGGCAAGGTCACATGGCTTGAGACTGCCTGACTCGTCCTGCTGATGAGCAGCAGGTAGTAGAGGGACCTCCCAGGTAGAGGTTCGACCATGGCGGTCCATAGGGAGCAGGTGGACGAGGTAGAGGAGCTGACCGAGCAGCGGGTGGTGGGCGACGCTTTGAGGCCCCACCACCACCACCACCAGGAAGACCACCCTGACTGCAGGGAACAGGTGGATAGGGGAGAGCTCAGCTACAGGTAGCTGAGGCTTACGACCATAAAGCTCCGGGAGCAAATGGACAGGAGCGGAACTAGCTCAAGACATGGGGACTTTTGTTCATGTTGCTTATATCTTTGTTGATGTTATGTGTCTTTGTACCTTGAGCTGTAGTAATAAAAGACACTTGTTCTTGTGACGTTTTGTTCCCTGTCCTTTTTATGTAGTTGATACTAAGAGGTTCTGGTTTAAAACTGTTGACTTGACCCTCACTTTTGAGATACCTACTGGAGGAGACCCAGTGACCACACACTGATGCCGACAGTGTGACTCAACCCTTGGAGGCGAGAGTAACGGTTGGATCTCTTGGTAGTAGCATTGAGGCCTTATGACGTCATCCTTGGTATGGATTAGTATCATCCATGTCGGGATTGACTGTATTAGGCAAAGAACGTGGTTCATCCAGGGGATGAGACCAGATTTTTTCTTATCGTCAAAGAAGAAATCTTAGCATCTCTTATAGGACTAAAGAAGGTTCAGGTCATCCAGGAGCGGATGAGGACAGCTCAGAGCCAACATAAGTCTTATGCTGATAGGAGGCAGAGACCACTAGTGTTCGAGGATGGCGACCACGTTTTCTTACGGGTCTCACCTCGACGTAGATTATATTGATTTGGCCGAGGCAGCAAGTTATCTCCGCGCTTCATTGAACCCTCATAGGTCCTCAACAGGGTAGGTGAGGTGGTTTACCGCTTGACCCATCCACCTCAGTTGCACCAGGTGCACGGCGACTTCCACGTATCTCAATTGAGGAGATACATGCTTGACCCGATGCATATCATCGAGCATGGGGAGCTGGACATTGGTGATGGGGTGACTTTTGTGGAGGTCCCGGTGGAGATCGAGGATCGACATGAGCGGGTCCTACATGGACGATCGGTTCCTCTAGTGCGCATCAGGTGGCAGCACGGGAACCTCCAGGAGAGCACATGGGAGCGGGAGGCTCAGTTGCGTGCTCAGTACCATTTTTGTTTCCCTAGTTTGTGTTATAGCTTTACGGGGATGTAAATCCCTGAGGTGGGAGTAATGTAAAGACACGGAAACTTTAAGGAATTTTTCTAATTTCTTTGGGATTTTACGAGTGCGCAGTTTCTAACGGCACCTGATTCCGAGGCCTGGTGTGCCCGGAATCAATTTCCAAAGTTTAGCTCAGGTACGTTCAGTGAACGAACGAGCAGGTTTTTCTAACTATTGAACCGGTACTTGGAATCGAAATCCGAGAGCACCAATGAAACCGAAGTGTCAGTAATTGCTTAGGAACAAATTTTCTAGAGTTGCGTTTGCTCGGGTGAGGTTATTAAAAAAATGGGTTAACTAAAGAATGAAATAAAAATTTGTGCTACAATTTTTCTTTTCTATTCTAAGTAGTTTTAACCTATGCGTGGAAGTTGAAGTGGAACCCACTACATCTTAACTCCACTTGGTAGGATAATAGTAAGGTGGGGCCCACACGATCCCTACCCCTTCAAATCCCTTAAAACCTCCCTCATGCTTTTAATTGTGTAACACACCCGCACCCCCTTTTAAATGACATGTTAACTCTCACAATTAATTGGAATGTTAAAGGCTCTTCAATTAATTTAATTAATTGAATGGGATCTTTTGAATTTCAAATTAATGTTGGCATGTGTGTGTGTGAATAAAATAATACAATGTCTTATTTTATTGGGGGGTTGATTCGTGGTGTGGAAAAAGAGGGGGGAACTCTTGCGGTCTTGAAGAACTTCATCCTCTTCGCGAAGAACGCCGAGTCTGCGACGAAGAACTCCGTCACCGCAAGGGGAGATCGCCGAGCCGTCTTCTCTCCTATCCGCAGCCGGTGAGAGACACCTTTTCTGGAGAATGACGACGCGCCACATCCTTCATCAGGTGAACACCGACAACGCTTACAGAGCCTCGATCCACGACGCTGTCTTCCGTGATGCCGTCTTCCGTGACGTCATTTTTCCACGACGATCCTCGTTCGACGACTTCTTCCAGGTAGGGGTTTGAATTTTCATTCGTGAATATTCTTTGCATTCTTTGTTAAAATTTGGGCCTCCTGTTATCAATTTAATGGGAGGAGGTCAGAACACCCGAACATGGCCGATCCTCCTCCCCCTTTGTTGTTGTATTCGTTGCGATTCAAACGAAGGCGGCGCGGTGCAACAGCACCGTGCAGAAACAGGGAAGAACACGACGAAGAATCGCGGCGCCGTCGCGCCATGCCATTGAGTCCGAAAGAAGCCTCAGGCCGGAGTAGGGTCACGACGGAGGGGCGCGACACCGTCCCACCGCGCCGGAGGACCACGAAGAGGTCGCGGCCAGAGCGGGGCTGCGGCGGAGGGGCGCGGCGCCATCGCGCTGCGCCGGTTAGACAAGGGCCACGGCCTAAGGCCGTGGTGATGCAGGGAAGGACGGTCGGAATCACTGGCCGCCGACGCTTTGGAGGGGCGGGACCACGGGGTCTCATGGCGGCGGCACCGACCGGCCGTTTCAGAAGAACCGGGGGTCGTAACCCCCGGTTGGCAAAGGAGCGGGCCCCCATGCGGGGGGGCCGCCATTACAATAAGGGGGGGCAGTGCGCCCCCCCTTCTCGTGTCCGCTCAGCCAGCGCCGAGCCGCCCCGCTCAGCCAGCGCTGAGCTGCCCAGGCCGGACCAGCCACGCGGGCCGGGCCGCCTGCGCCGGGCTGGGTCGCGCCTCGCCCTAATGAGCCAGACCCGGACCCAGGTTGGGTCGACCTGGTTTGGGCCGACCTAGGGGGTCTCGGTCCGGGTCGGTCTCGGGCCCAAAACCTCCCTAAAAATGGACAGGTTCGTTCAAATGCCCGTAACTTGGGATAAGAACCTCCGATAGATGCACCATCAGTTGCGATGCGATCCCTGGATCGATACGGTCATTTAGGTATATTACACTTAGTGTTTCGGAGAACTTTGGGTACAACTGGGTTGGTTCGAACACGAAAGCAACCGGGCCCTCGGAGCGGAAACGCCTATAACTTGAGCTCCGGACGTCTGATTGACGTGCCATCGACTTTGTTGGATTCCTCTTAGAGAGAAGGACCTTTTGGATTACTCCACTCAATGTTTGGATGTAGTTGGAATACGGTCGGGTTAGTTTTGACTTAAAAACCAACCGGGCCCCTAAGACGAAAAAGCCAATAACTCTCAGACCGGGCGTCCAATTGACGCGCCATCTGTCGCGTTGAGTTCCTTTTGTCGAGACAGAACTTTGGGATACATCAAATCCGGACTATGTTTCAGTTGATGTATCGACCCCTTGGCTCGTGGAGTGGACCCTCCCGGAAACGAGCATGCTGTGTGCGGGAACCCTAGAGCTGGCTGCGTCTGTGATGACAACCGTACTGGAATCCTACGTGGGTTCGACGGTGAAGACTTTCGTACTAGAATCCTCCATGGGTTCGATGACGATGAAAACCATACTGGAATCCTCCATGGGTTCGATGGTGAAGACTTTCGTACTGGAATCCTTCGTGGGTTCGATGATGATGACAACCGTACTAGAATCCTCCATGGGTTCGACGGTGATGACTTTTGTACTGGAATCCTCCGTGGGTTCGACGACGAGGACAACCGTACTGAAATCCTCCGTGGGTTCGACGGTGAAGACTTTTGTACTAGAATCCTCCGTGGATTCGACGACGACGATAACCATACTGGAATCCTTCTTGGGTTCGGTGGTGATGACTACTGTACTTGTATCCTACGTGGTTATGATAGTATTGACCTCTGTTGTAGTATCCTACGTGGGTCCGACAGAGTAGCTGGACTAGTATCCTACATGGGTCCGACAACTTGGCTGGTCTAGTATCCTACATGGGTCCCAACTAGTTGAATTAGTAACTATATCTGATCATCTCCTTTTTCTTTACAAATGATGTATACCTGTGTGAACTGAGTCTTTATTTTCAATCTTTATCATTGATGTGATTGACTTACTTTCCTGTGTGGACTGGGTTATACTTTCCTGTGTGGACTGGGTTGTACTTTCCTGTGTGGACTGGGTTGTACTTTCCTGTGTGGACTGGGTTGTACTTTCCTGTGTGGACGGGGTTATACTTTCCTGTATGGACTCGGTTGTACTTTTCTGTGTGGACTGGGTTGTACTTGAGCTCGTGAGTTAGAGTTGAGCTGGATTTGACAACTTAGGTAAATGTATGGGCATATACCTAAGTAGAGTTGGATGGTGCTTCATGATTGTATCTTTACTTTGTGGTTTATCCTATGTGAATTCAGGGAGACCTTCTAGGGTCTCGGGGTCCCTACTGAGTAGCGTATACTCACCCCTGCACGGGCTTCGCCCGCACTACGTTGTGTTGGTTGCAGACGATAGACATCACTGATTGTGGTTGAAGCTTGTAGAGATGGACGGTACCCGGAGGAGAATCTCACATCGAGTTAGTGCCCGAAGGTGGATTTCACGACGAGTCGGTTCCTAGAGGAGACGGACGGACACAGATTGCTGAGGAGGAGATCTGTACCTACCCTTCAGGTAGGAAGCCGGAGGACGATCTAGGAGCGGCTTGTCACCTTTCAACTATTGTCCTTTGAGTTGTACTTTACTTTCTGTTGTAGTTGTACCTTTCTTTTGGGCTTGTATTTCTGGCCCCTTGTACTTTCAGCACGTTTGATTTACAGTTTACTTAGTGTTTACTCCTGTTGCTCACTCTGTGGTGTTTGTTTACTTTATAAAGGCAATTCCTTCCTTTTTATCGGGATTTACGCCTTTGGTGCTAGTCGCCATCCCCTGACCTTAGGAAGGTGGGCTTGGGGTAGTCACGACACGGGCCCCGAGGACAGGTCGTGACAATAACAAAGAAAATAATGAAAAATATTGTATAGTAAGTAAGGTAGAAAAACCTAAGTTATATAAAAACTATTTTATAAATAGTTCTAAAAATAGAAATATATATAATATCATCTGTTTTCATTGTGACACAACTACTCATTTTTCAAATTATTTCTACCTAAAAAACCCTCATATATGTGGAATAAACAAGGCATTTGTTTCTAAAAAAATATCTAATTACAATTCTATTTTTTTTGGAAAGTACAAGTAGATTTGGGTTCCTAAATCAATTATTGTTAACACTGTTATACACAAGAGAATTTGGGTACCAAAATATCTTTTTGATTAATTTTTTTTCTATAGAGAACAAGGCACATCAATAACAATGCAAAATGGTTTATGGAAACTGGCTATTCATGACATATGAGTGAAGAATTTTCTAACTTTTATTCATTATCTATGATTGATGAAGGACATGTCACATTTGGTGAAAATTCCAAAGGAATGATTTTTGACATTGGATCTGTTTGAGATCCTCATTCAATCCTCACTAGTAAAGTACTTCATGTTGAAGGATTAAAACATAACCTGATAAGTATTCCTCAACTCTGTGATAATGGATATTCAGTTGATTTTTTTAACAATGTTGATTCTGTTTTGAATGATAAGTTACTTAAATTTTGGGCACCAAGAACTAAAAATGTTTATACATTAGATCTTAATTCTTTTTGTAAATAGAACGCGGACTGTTTGAATGATGAAATTAATTTTTATAAGCTTATTAAAAATGAAAAAGGATCTAAAATTGTGTCCCTGAGAAGTGATCATGAGGGAGAATTTGAGAATTATGAATTTAATTCATTTTTTTCAAAATATTGAATTAAACATACCTTTTCCCTTAGAAAACCTCAATAAAATGGTGTTGTTGAAAGAAGAAATATGACCTTTCAAGAAATTTCTAGAACAATGTCATGTGAATTTAGAATATCTACTCAATTTTGGGAAAAATCTGTCAACACAACATGTTATTTCATCAGTAGAGTTCTCATAATGCATATCTTGAAGAAAAAACCCTATGAGCTATAGAAGAATAGAAAACCAAAGGATGGATACTTTAAAGTTTTTAGATGAAAAGATTATATCTTGAACACCAAATAAAATCTTGTAAAGTTCTATATAGAGGCTGATGAAGGAATCTTACAAGGTTATTCTACTACATCTAAAACTTATAGAGTTTTTAATAAAAATTCTAGGTTAGTTATAGAATGTACTCATGTGAAATTTGATTAAAGTGATCCTTTTAATCACAAAAAAATCAAGTTGAGGGCTTGAGTGATTCCATGGGAAACTTGAGAATTGAGCCTATATTTGAAAATAAAAAGGAACATGTTTTAGTACATGATTATAAAAAATACAATACTAAAAGGGAAGAAACCGATGAACCCAAAAGTGTACTACCTAGACAACCTAGATACCTTAATTACCATCCTTTAGAAACTGTTATAAAAAACTATATGAATGAGTTAGGACTAGAATAAGTGTAGGAAATTTTGTTGAATTTTCTATCTTTTTATCCTATATATAACCTAAAACTATAGAATAAGGATTAAATGATGAGAGTTTGTTGGTTTCAATGCAAGAAGAGTTAAACCAATTCAAACAAAAAATTGTATGAGAATTAGTTGATAGACCTTCAAATTATCCTATTATTGGAACTAAGTGGGTATTCATAAATAAGAAATATGATCAAGGTGTAATAACTAGGAATAAGTCTAGATTAGTTGGAAAAAGTTTTAATCAAGAAGAAGTAATAGATTATAAAGAAACCTTTTCTCCAATTGTTAGGTTAACAAAATTAGAATTATTTTAGCCTATGCATCATATATGAATTTTAGATTATGTTAGATTGATGTTAAATATTCTTTTATAAATAGATATTTAATGGAGTAAGTATATGTTAAACAACCTCCAGGTTTTTAAGACCCACATTTTCTAATTTTTTTTAAACTTACCAAAGATTTGTATAGTATTAAACAAGAACTTAGAGTTTGGTATGAAAGAATAAGTTCATTTATTTTATAAAATGGTCTTACTGTGGGTTTAGAAGAACCAACTATTTTCAAGAAAAATTCATAAAAGGGTACTTTGTTTTGGAAAACTTATGTTGATGATATTATTTTCAGTTCAAAAATCAAAAGTTGTGTAATGAATTTTCAAAACTCACGAAAAAGGAATTTGAAATTAGCATGATATATGAGTTAAAATATTTCCTTAGATTTCAAATTTATTAAAAGGATTTTGTAAATGTATTTAATAAAATTAAATAAATTCAATATCTATTAAAAAATTTTGGAATCTGAATAGCAAGATATATTCAACCCCCACGAGTTCCAACATTAAACTTGATTTGGATAAAGATGGAAAACTGGTTGACAAAAATTGTATTGAGGAATAATTGGAAGCTTTATTTATCTAAGTGTAAGTAAAACTGATATTATGTTTTCTATTTATTTATGTGAAATATTTTAAGATAACCTAAAGGAATCTCATTTAATATCTTCCAAAAGAATTTTAAGGTATTTAAAAGAAACAATTTCTTTATATTTACTTTTTTCAAAAAATTTTGATTTTGTTTACTTCATATTATGATGCTGATTTTGGTGGTTGTAGACTATATTGGAAAAAAACTTTTGGAACTTGTCACTTTTTAGGGAAATATCTAGTTTCCTAGTCAACTAAAAAGCAACATTCTGTTGCATTATCAACTACTAAAGCTGTGTATATTATAACTAGTAGTTATTGTATTCAAGTGTTGTGGATGAAACACACCTTAATGGATTTAAAATTTAATTTTAATCATATTCCAATAAAATGTGATAACACTAGTGCTGTCAACATTTTTATAAACTTGATAATCATTAAAGGAACAAACATATCTATTTGAGACATCACTTCTTAAGAGAACACTCTTAAAAGGATTATATTTCTCCTGAATTTATTTGTACTAAAAATCAATTGGAAGACATATTTATTAAACCATTTCCGACTGACCTATTTTATTTTATTAAAAGAAAATTGGTTTTATTTTATTTTAAGTAATTCTATTTCAATATTAATTCAATATTTGGATATATATATCTTTAATATATTACGTGATATGTTATTTCACTAAATTTATTTTTAAAGCGCCTAGTTTATCAGATTACTAATAAAGTAATATGCACCATGTCCTATTTAATATTTATTGTATTGTATTTTATTTTATCACGTCACCTATGTAAGGAGACTCTATGTATTCCAAAAAGGAAATAATCAGTTACTCAAACCCTTATACCTTTTCTTAGACCTTTGAACCTTGTTTTTTCAATCTCAAACTCTTTCTACCCTATCAAACCCTTCAAACCTTACGCCATGTTCATTCTTGATGAGAATGGTAAAATCAAAGAGAGTTTTAGAGAGAGATTGAACAAGTTTGAAGAAACCGAATTTTTTGTGGAAATTTTTAAGTGGAGAGGATATATATTTTGTCTGGTTGGATTGTACCGAGTTGTTACTGAAGAATGTTATGAAATTTAAAAGATGAGAGTTTTTTTTTGATGAAAGAAGAACCAATTCATTTCATGAAAATTAATTTTAAGAGTTTTACTAGAATGTTGAGTTTAGATTTGAATATGCTGAATATTTGGTAATTTCAAAATTTGGTGGATAGGGATTCTTGATATCATCTGTTAACTTTGCTGAATCCCATTACTATCATCATGAAGGATGTTATGAGTTTAGCTTAGTGCTGTTAAATATCAATGATATAAGACCTGATGAGATTATGAATTCATTGTTTGGGTCTCCAGTAGTAGGTAATGAATCTATTAAATATTTGTAATTTGATATAAATATATTAGTGAAGCTTACTTAAACCAGAATCATTCAACGAAATGGTGATTTTTAGAAAATTCTAAAACTAGACATCCATCTCCTCTATATGTTGTTGGTTGATAAAAAGATAATTTTTTCATGGTAAATATTTAGGTATATGTACTTTTCCTACAATAAATTTTGGATGTTTTATCCATATGGAAGGATTTTGAATTTTCTTTTTGAAAAATCTAGAGTAGAGTTGAGTGAGGTCATGAAAACTAAGTTCCATAGCCTAAATATTATTTAATCTAGATTAGTAAATAAAAATGGACATTTTCGAAGATATTAGTTGAAAAAACTTCTACCTTTTGATGTTGAAGAGGAAAATGATGTCCCTACTCAGGTTGGGGGGGATGCTGCTACTGTTGCTGTTGCTACTCATGCTGAAGTTTAAGAAGATTTAGAGGACTCTTTGGATAACAAGCCTCAAGTTATAAGAATAATACTAAGGAAAATTTACCTTGTGGAATTTTTTTTTTTGATTGTTGCTCAAGTAAGGGTTGAGAAAAAACTTTCTCAGAAAATAAGTTCTACTGAGGAAGTTTCTATTAGACAATAAAGTGGCATCATTGATGCTCAAGTTGTACCTTAAGAGGCTATTACTAAAACTATAGATGTTGATGAAGCAGAGTTATAGAGAAACCAGACTAAGGAATCCCTTGGTTCTTCCTTTAGAAGATCAATATCTATAAAATTTATAGAGTCAAGGATCATCTCGTTCTATGGTGATGTTTACTAAAAAAATTTATATTCTATTTCAGAACAATTGATCTTTGTGAAATAGGAGACTCTGGATTAGTATCCTTAAGTTGTTAAGACCATTGGTGGAAGAATACTTCATATATCAGAACATGTAATGCTTTGAAGAGGAAGGATAATAATTTAGTCAAAAACCTTCTCTTTTCATGAAGACTAGAAGAAGAAGACCACTTGATGAACCTTCTCCAATTATGGTGCATAGAAAAAAATTTAGATCTTGTTGTAGAAGAGTCTGAGAGCTATGAGGATGATAAATAATTATAGAATTTTGTAGATACAATTATTTATACATTTAACTCTATGAAATATGAAGTTGATGATATGAAATGTTTGATAAATGATATCAATTTCTAAATCATATTTCAATGAGTTGAATAAGATTTTGAAATATCAGTTAGTTATATCGAAGAATATTCCAGTTGTTCAATATGACATTTCTTCATCATTTCATAAAGAATTCACATATTTCAAGGAGGAAATGAACTATTTGAAGAAAGTTGTTATCTCAAAGTTAGAATTATTAAATGGAATTCCTTATGTTTCTACCCAATCATATTTTGGAAAATATTTAATAACTATTGCTGATCATTTGAAGAATGTATCCTCAGATGTGCTGATGCTGGATGGAAAAGTTCAGGTGCATAAGTGTGATATGGTATCTTTGGACACCATTCAGGATTTTAGAAAAGATATGCTTTCTGAATTTAATGTTTTCAAATCTGATTCCCAAATATAAATGGAATAATAATATAAAAATATGGATAATTTTATTGGCTTTATTGAATATGTGTTTGCTTCTATCAAGGACACTTCAGTGGACACTCAAGATTTGATTGGGAAGATCTATACTTTAATTTCTCAATGGGAATATTCCTTGAATAATAATATACCATCTATGAAGGATTTATTGTAGAAAATTATAAAATAAGTTCAAGATATTTCTTCACAAAATTCTGATTTTACCTAATATGATAAAGAATCCAAACCTAGTGAAAGATTTTCTAGACATACCAGTGTGGATACAATTTCCAATGAAGTAAAGAAGTCTATCTCACAATAAATCATTTCTGATGATGGTATATAGGTGATAAAGAATTCGGTTGAGCTCTTAGATTTTACATGTAAGAACATTCAAGGGCTGAATGAAAAATTTTCTAACCAGAACAAAGTTTTCGAAGCCAATCTTTGCAATCTTAAGGAGTATATTGGAGCTAAAATCAAGAAATGAATTTTTTCTCTTATATACATATATCAAGATGATATTATTTCCAAATTGGAAATGTGAGTAAATGACATGTTTCAACTCAGAAGAAGGAGACCTCTTGGTGATAATCCACCTATTTTTAGAGATATAAGTGAAATGATTCATAGTCTATTTCCTACTCATCATGTGATTGAAAGATATAATACTTCTATATAAGTAGACATTCAGAGAGAATAATCTACCGCTAGTATGAAAATTACTTTTATTAGATTTACTTTTCCCTTATCTACCTATTGAAACTCCCTTTTTAATACAGGAAGAAAAAAAGATTATTAATAGCACTTTAGATATCTTAAAGTGTCAAGAAAATTTAAAGGAAGCAAATAAATCTAGTTAAATGGACCTAGGAAGCATACCTACACACAAGAAGGCCAACATAGGTCCTGCTAGTATAGCCTAAAGGTGAAACCCCTATGCTGAGGACCTATGCAGAGGGCCTACACCAGGGGACCTATATGGATGTATATGTTTTACACCCCTGTTTAGGGGATCTATGATAAGGAGCTACTCCCATGACCTATGGCAAAAAACTCCCTTTTACCAGGTCCCCTCCTTACATATAAATAGGACCATTGGTATCCCCATTTCAACAACTAAAAAAGTCAGAAGAACTCTCGAAGCTCTCGTTGCACAACTCCTTCACCTATTTCCCCCAAATTTTCTTACTTAGATCTCTAAAACATGAGAGAAGAGATAATTAAAAGGGACAAACAAGATCAAATTCCCTTCATGGTCTAAAATACAAGATACTTGTTTGAGGAACCTCCTTCCATAAGAAGAAGTCACCTATGAAAGTTTCTTTCCTTTAGAAAAGACTTGTGTGGGATTCTTCCAAGGACATCAAGGGAAACCCATGGTACTTAAGTTAAAACTTAACCAAAGTGTTTTTGTACTATTAGTCCATTTACTAAGGCATATCAAACTTTAACTGACTTATCCTTCCCATGTTAATCATTTTTCAGTTCCTCTTAGGACACACGTGATATACCTACACGACATACCTACACGACATGCCTACATGGACCACCTATGCGAGCTATCCTTTAGGCACTCTTTTAAACCACTAATGGCAGGGATTATTCTTCTTTGGATCCCTTTTCTAAAAGAGACCAAGTTAAAACCTCTATAAAGACCTTAAGATTTATCAAACCTTTGGAAAAGGCACATTAACATGTCTCCCATTTGGATTTGGATATCTATGGTCAGAGGTTTTACATAATTGTCCTTCTAGAGGGCAAGGATCCTCAGGGTGTATGTGGATTTGGATATCTATAGTTACATAGAACCTTACCCAGAGATGGTGTTGCAAAGTTCCTGGTTTTAGAGGATTAAGGTTTAGACCATGTCCACCCATTCTCATCTCTATGATCCAGATCCTCCGATCTCTATTAGGGAGGGTATGGTTCACACCTACTTTTCCTTTTGACAAATGAAAAGTATCCCCCTCCACTCTGAGACCCATTTTAGGTTATCCATCCTGGTGTGAGCCACTAGACTTTCATGTAGGAGGTTGTAGTATTGATCCTCTCTACTTCCTTCACCTTCACTCCTCCCTTACATTGGACCCTCGTCTAATGTAAAGTGAAGAGAGGGAATGTTCATTTATTTGACCTCTTCTACCATAGCCATGACCTCTCCCACCGTCTCCCCAGCCTCTTCCACCATAGGGAAGATCTCTTCCATCAGTGGAGGATAAAACTTGTGTGGTTTGTTGAATCTTTGACATCATCTTTTTTCTCACACCAAGCATGAATCACATGGGCTTATAGTCTTGTAATGATTGCAACACCCTCAAAATCCACCCGAAGGAACAAACTATGAGAATTATAATTCCCACCATAACTGGGATATGTAGAAAGCCTTCACCTATGGCCCAAGATCAATGGACATCCCTCTTAGGAGTCCAATCCTAATTCTATTAATCTAGGAAACCTCCTTAGGAGTAAGCCCAAAATTAATCCTCCATAAATGTCCATGAGTTAAGAAATCTCTCATGGACCCTGTTACAAGGGAATCCTCTTTAGGATTAATCCCCAACCTATTTTTCTCAAAGGTTCATATTTACTTATGATACTTATCGAATTATGTGGAATTTGATTCCCATCCAAGTAGGATACGTAGGAAACCTCCCTAAGTTTCAAACCCAACACCCAAATCAACCCTGTTCTCTCTAGGCCACATTCCCAGAAAGGTCTAATATAACTTGGAAACTCATATTTTTTATAGGTTACTTAGGCTCCTTCGGTATAAGTTCCATACTGAACTTTGACTAGGCACCTTCTTCCTATATTTCCTCGCCACATGACATTAAACTGTATGGTTGGGTCCTTATCACATGACCTTAAAAGGTATGATGCATCCCATTAAGTGGCACTGAACTATGTGGGTTATAATTACTTTCACAATTATATGTAGGAATTCAATTTATGGGTTAGATCCCAACATCAAAACAACTTTTGTCTCCCTAGATGATGATAAATTCTAGAGTGCCCCACTGAGTGACTTAAAAAATCAATACTGTCTTAATAACAACCAAATAATCTCTAAGCAGTATATGATAGGATGTCATTTATGGAGAACCTTGAATACATATAGATATATCTATTGATTAAGAACCTCAAATACATATAAATGACTCTGATTTCCATAAATGATAATAATTGATTGCAAATTTCCATGTAAACCTACATTATTCTTGGTAAATTAATAAGGATACATGAACATATCTTAAATCTATAAGAGATTCCCAAAGTAGACAATAATTCCCCTAAAAGGGTGAGATGAGCCCAACTTTCCATCCTCTAAACCAATGTGAGTTCTTAAGAATCATGGGTTAAAATCCTTAACAAGCACCTACCTTTGTAAAGTATGTCCCTTTGGATATAGAACTGTTGGGTATTTTTGGTTCTATAAAAAATCCATTGGAAACTGTTTGGAAATAGTGATTCCTAACTAGAACACACATTCCAAGGGAAACACTACCAATGGTTCTTTTGATGCTGAGAGAGATAAGAAGTTTCATGATGATATCATGTAATACTCAAAAAATCCATCTAGATACACCTCTAGTCTTTGTTCAGATGAGAATAAACTTTCGGAGTCTATTCCAAAACTTGGAAGCTTTTGACCCACCTCTACCTCTTCTTAGCCTAACCTAGACCCAAAAGACTGATATATTTCTTTAATTGGTGCACATTTTGGTTATATTACACCATGATGATGTAACATTATTCTTTAACATAATGAAATTCAGTGATTTGTGTTTTTTTCATTACTATATTCTTTACTTTTATTTCTCCAAGTTAATGTTAATATATTTTTTTTCATTTCAATAATTTATATTCTTCTGGTTAACAATTCAGTGTGCAACATTGAATGTATTATCTAACTCCACATATTCTACTTTTTGATATCACAAAAAGGGAGATAAGATATTTAATGCGAGATTCTACATTTAAAATTTTAAATACTTTTATATTTTCTATGATTTAATTTATCAAATATTCTCTTTTATTTATCATGGTTTTTGTTTTCATAAAAAATAGGGAGATTGTTGGACTAAATAATTTTTTTCCAACATATCTCGATATTTTATATATTTTGATGCTTAAAAAATACCCATTTGTTTTACTAATAAATTCCACTTAAGTGTTTTTAGGTTTTCATGTTTTTTCTTAAAGTAAATTTTTTTTTTCAGCATGTTTTGGTGAAAATTTAATTTTTCAAGTTTGAGGAAATTTTTTCTAAGGAAAAAATCATATGAGGTTATAATTTATCATATGAACTATTATTTGTCATAAACTACTAGGATTTTTGTTTATCTTTCAAAGGAAATCATTATATGAGAATACATATATATTTTTATTTCATTTCAAATTCAAAACTAATTATATTTTCCTAAAAAAGTCTTATGTATGAGATTTATCATACAAAGTAGAAGAATCTCATCTGAATTGTGATTTTAGAAAATAAAATTATCTTATGGACATCATTTTGTAACATGAAGTGTCAATTTTTCCTACGTGCTCAAAAAGTAAGTATACCGATACTTGACAAAGGCATTTATCATAATAAGTAAGGATTTATCGTACATAGATAAAAACATCACATGAGGAAAAAATTTATCTTACATAATATTGTTTCTAGTATGATTTTATTATGAAGATAATATTATATTAAAAAAGTATAAAATATCACATGGAGTGGTTTATCTTATAAAGTTGAAGATTTATCTTAGACTAAATGTTTTCTCTGAAGTTTCAACTCAGGCATTTTTCTAGATCTTATAGAGTTTTGAACATAACATTAATCTATGAATAAGATAATACCCATTAGAGTGAAAGTCTTTCAAAAAGGGTATTTTAAGAGTATCTATTCACTCTTTCAAGGTATTTATTACTATTTTATAAATTAAAGAAAAGTCCATGCCTAATTTCCTTTCTGTTGGGAAGTGTGATGGATGGATAAGGAAAGGAAAATTAAATAATATGTATTTTTCCAAGAATGTTCTAGTTTTAATGAAGACTATCACTACAATCAACAACAATCTCTACATTCACTATTTTCATAATCAAAGGTCACATATGAGAACCATTCTTATCATCTAGGAGTATTCTATGTTCTCTTGACCATTGGAATATATATGAAGTTTTTTGAATTCAAAATTATATATATAAGGAAAACAAAAAATAGAGTGCTGTAAGACAAATACACACAATACTTTGTTTTTTATGTACATTCAAGTGAACATTTTCTTTCCATGAAGAAGAATTAAATTTCTAGTACTATTTTTTGAAGAACCTATCATCTGAAGTCAAGAGACCTTCCTGAGATAATTATTGAAGTTTTATTATTTTTCCATAAGATCGTCTGATTTTTTTCAGTTTCATCTTTCAATTGTGAGCTAAAACTGTATATCATTTTCTACTTCTTTTATCTATTGTAAAGACTATGGAAAGGTCTTGTAAAAAGGAAGATCCTGATGAAATCTCTTGGAACCTTGGTGTGACAAGTTACAATTGCTTTCACTAAACCATAAAAATCCTTGGGAAAATGAAATATATAGAAAAAATCACCTTGATTGTAGAGAGAGTGTTGGTGGAGTGGACTAGGGGATTCATATTCCCCAAACCCTATAAAACTACTTTTGTTTTTTCACATCTTTTATGATTTTAGCTTATTTTTTATTCTATTAAAATAATTAAGATCAATTGTGGTGGGGGGGATTTATTTTAGGATCATTTTTTTACAACTCAGTTCACCCCTTTTTGAGACATTGTGTAACTCCTATCTGGCCATCAAGAATAACTAACATGCCGTGGAGGAAGGATGAATCTCATCCTCATGATAGATTATTCAACTTGATCCATGGATAGCTACAGAGGTGGGACATATTTTTTTCTACATATCAATGATCTTTATCAAGAACATTCAAATATATTCAAAGGCTATGAATATGATGCAAATTATCTTCATTGAACGATATGTGTTTATAATATTCCTTCATTTTAGTTGATGCATGTTTTCATATTTCTTGCATGGGAGATCATTGAGAAAGGGATTTAATCACTTTCTAATGTCCTAAAAATTGTTATTAGACTAATTTAAATCCTTTTAGTGGTATCAAATTAAGACCATGCATTTTATTTGTGAAATATTTCATGAAATGAAGAAGGAAATAAAAACAGATCATATTTTTAAGTTTTTTGAAAATTCTGGTTCACCTTTACATATGGTGGCTCTATGTAAAAGTCATAATTTTTACCCTTACATAGAATAGTCTAAATAAGGGTCATATCCACTTAACTGATCCATATAAAGGTAATATGATATTTACCTTTACATGAGTGGTCATATAAAGGTATCCCAATACCCACCTTTACATGAAGGGGTCATGTAAAGGTAGTCTAATTCTTACCTTTATGTAAATGGTTTATGTAAAGGTAATATACAACTTAACTTAACATAAATGATTTAATGTAAAGGTAAATAAGATATAACTTTGCATATCTTGCATGAAATAAAGGTTATATGCTTCAACCCTTACACATATTGTCCGCGTAAAGGGAAGTATACCCTTGGAATATGGATTTTGTGTTAGTGTAAACAAAAATGATTAAAAATTGTTTTTAAATGGTTTTAACGGTTTATAAAATGTTTATAAATCCTAATAAAATGTATTCTGGGAATATTTAATTTATAAGGAATTTATAAATTACTTAATTAATTATAAAACTTTTATAATTATTTAATTAAATTTTTATGAAAAATTTATCATTAAATATTCCTTAAATATTAAATTTTAATATTTGAAATACCTTTTAATCAAATTTTATGATATTTTTTTATGATATAGACATAAAATTGTTTATTTAGAAATCCTAATAAAAATTTATCATGTAAAATTAAAAAAATAAGTCTAAAATATAAAATGTCTATATTTAAGATTATGAATAGTTCATAATCAATTATTTTGAATTGTTAAAATTAAAGAAGTCTTATTTGAGGATTATTTGAAACACATCCAAGAGTTGATCTTGGTTTAAAAAAAATATTAAGTATATGATATTTAGATTATGTAAAATGTTTACATAATATTAATTAGATTATAAAATAGTTTATAATTCATAAAATATAATATATTTAAAATAAAATGCCATATAATGAAAAATATGAAATAGTTCATATCAGAATGAATATAAAGTGTTTTCATAATTATGAAAAGTCTATAATTTGTTAGCTAATTTATAAAATGTTTATAGTTATATTTTATTTATGAATTGATCATAAATGATTATCTCATGTTTAAATAATTTAATTAATCATTTATTTAGATGGTTATTCCTTGTTTATTCATAGTTACAAACTATTTATATTATGAATCATGCATGCATTAATTTAAATGTTAAAATGTTTCTTGGAAATAGAGACTTTCACTATATGCTGGCTATGGAAATGAATCTACGTTTTCATTTACTTTATCTCTCTTTGTTTTATATTAATTTTGAATTGTGCTTAGTTTAATTTGTATATATATTAAGAATAAACTCCTGTATAACATATAAGAGTACTAATATACCCTTTCATTTATTTCCTCCACTCTTGTATTCCCATAAAAACTGTGGAATAGGTTGTGTGATAGCCTGGACGACCCTGTGTACCTATTGTAATATATATATATATATTTATATATATATGATGTAGGTTTTGGATCATCATGTTTATATTAATAAAAATTATTTAAAGTGGGTTATTTCCAAGTAAAGAGGACTAGGTCTCGACTTGAAACTGAACCTCCTATTTTTATATTTTTTGTGTGTGGTTATTCAAGTTTTGATTACTCTATTTTAAAACTACCTTTCAAATCACTTTTCCAAAATGATAATTTGATATCTAACTTTTACCAGTGATATATATACTATTTTATATGAGTAGAATAATCTTGAAATATTAGGATAACATCAAGTTATTCTAGCTGAGTTTTGATCAAGCTCTTGAGAGGTTATTTTGAAACATTAAATTACTTATACCTATTGTATTATTTAATTGGGAATTTTCGAAATTGAAGGATTTTCCTTTTAATATTTTTAACATAAAAATTTATTGGATTCTCAATTCACTCCCCTCTTGAGCACTTCACTTCAACCAATATTTGGTATCAAAAGTTTTTTATTTATTATCCTTTGTTATTTTTGTATCAGACCTTGATCAAGTCACATGAACAAGATCTATATTTTATTTTATTATTAGAATTATGTAATTATTGATAAATCTAGATTTTAATGTCATGATACCAATAAAACACATTATTTTAATGGAAAAAACTATTCTTAGTGGAAAATCAAAATGAAAATTCATCTTGAGAGTATGAGTTTTGATATTTATAATGTAATAGAAGATCAATATGAAAAAAAGATCACATATCTAACTAGAGGGATTTAACTAAGGCTACTTATAAATATAACTGTAAATCCATGAATTATTTATATTATGCTTTAGGAGAGGATTAATTTAATAAAATATATTCTTGTGATACTGTTTTTCAAATTTGGGATACTCTTTCAGTATCTCATGAAGGAACTTAAAATGATAAGGAAATGAGATTGAATACTCATATGATTAAATATGATATATTCAAAATAAAACCCAATGAATCTATTTCTGACATGTATCTCAGTTTCAATGAAATCATTAACACCATGTTTTCTATTGGATAAAAAGTGGATGAAAAAGCTCAAGTTCTGAGGATATTAAAATGTATATATGATCAATAGAGAGGCACTACTATCACCATTAGAGAATCCTATGAAATTGGTAAATTTTCAGTCAAGGAACTAATTGTAAAACTTATGATGTATAGGGAAGAGTTAAAGTTAAACGCTGATGATAATGATGAATCCAAGAATTCAATTTCTTTTAAAGCATCTCAATCAAAATAAAATGAATTTATCAAAACTAATAGAACTAGTGGGAGTGAAGCTGATTTAGATAATGATAAGAAAATAAATAATCTAGCTAGAAGATTTAAAAGGTTATATAGGAAGAAAAAGATATTCATAAAATCAAATTTTAAAGGAAAATATAATAATAAAGGAAACTAGAAGAAGGGTGATAACTTTAGAGAAGTTACTTGTTTGAGTGAAAAAGAAAGGACATGTCAAAGATAATTTTCCAAAATTGAAATACAATAAGAAATATGAGGATCGAGGAAATAAACACAAGAAATACATGAAGAAAACATAGAGTTCTTTTGATAATAGTTCAAGTGAGTTATACTAATCTATAAATGATTCTCATGAAAAGGAAAATCAATGCTTTATGAGATTGACACCTAAGGTAAAAAATGTTATTCCTATTACTTATAAAAATGAAGATAATTATGAATATTAAATTTATACAAAAGTTTTATTTGAATACTTCAATATTTTGGAAAAAAACTTAAATGAATTAAAAGATAAATATAAAAACCTAAAGAAGTAATATGCTTTTTATTTAACTTTAAAATTTGATCTCTATATTGAAAAAGAAAAGAATGATGTGTTGTTAAAGGAAAACAATGAACTTAAATTGTCTAATGAAAAAATCAAGAATTACCTTGAAAGGTTCACTATGGGAAGATAAAATATGACCATGATATTAGGTAAACAGACCACCCTAGATATACTACTGAAATTGGTTACCATCCCGATCAAAGTAAAATTCATAAAAATAATTTTGTTCCTAGTTTTAAATAATATATTTCTTGAAAAAATTCATGCACCATTAGACCAAAGAAATTATTTACTTAACAAGTCTTAATTTTTATGTTGATAGATTTGTTAAGAAGGTATGGATCCCAAATATTTATGGGTTAAAATTTATGGGCCCATTAAAATATGGCTACCAAATTCATTTCTTAATTAATTTTTTGTAGGTGAAATTCTTGAAGAGTACCAATAAAAAATTATGGTATCTAAACAATGTATATTCTAGAAATATGAATGAGGACTTCTCAAGTTTCAAAAATCTTCTAAAATTTAATGATGGGCGTGACACTTTTGGTGACAATGCTAAAGGTAAGATTAATTTCCTTTAACAAATATGTAACTCTGAATATTTTTTAATTTATAAAGTTTTATATGTTGATGGTTTAAAACATAATTTTATTAGTATTTTATAATTATGTGATGATGGTTTTCATGTTATATTTGAAAACAATGATTGTAAAGTTTATGTTTCTAAGTATAATTTAGTATTTACTACCTTAAGGAATGATAATGTATATGCTATTAATATAGATTCTTTGATTTGTAAAATTGTTTCTAGCTTGAGTTATTTTCATAAAAAATATTGGTTATGGCATAGGAGAATAGAACAATACAATATATACTTACTTAAAAATCTTTATAAGAAATATTTAGTCACTGGTCTATCCAAACTAGAATTTCCAAAAGATAAAGTCTAAAATCCTTATAAAAAATGGAAACAACATACAATTTCTTTCTATCCAAAGAAAGAGTTTTATACCTCTCAACACCTAGAACTGGCTCACATGGATTTTTTGAACCATCTAGAGTTTCTAGTTTAGTAGGAAAGTATTATTCTTATATGATTATTTATGATTATTCAAGATTCATGTGGGTATATTTTATGGATCAAAAGAGTGAATCTTGTAGATGTTTTTCAAAATATGATAAGTCTATAGAAAAACTAAGTAGACTTATCATCAATACCTTAAGAAGCGATCGTGGCCATGATTTTAAGAATTAAGAATTTGAGACCATATGCTTGCAACATGGCTATAATCACAATTTCCCTACTCCTAGAAATCCTAAAAAAATGGAGTGGTTGAATGAATAAATAGAATACTTTAAGAAATTTTCTAAACTATGATTAATGAGTATGACTTACCTTTCTACTTTTGGACCGAATATTTCAATACAACTTGATATATTATTAATAGGGTTCTTATCATAACTCTTTTAAAGAAGACTCCATATTAATTATGGAATGGTATAAAACCTAAAGATAATTAATTTAAAGTATTTGGATGTAAAGTCTTCTTTCTTAATAAAAAAGATAATCCAGATAAATTTGATTCAAAGAGTGTTGAGGGAATTTTATTTAGGTTATTCAACCTATAGAAAATACTATATAGTTTTCAATAAAAGAACCAATGTTTTGGAAGAATCTGTACACATCAATTTTGAGGAAATAGATCCACACAAGCCTAAAAATTCTCTATAAGTCCTTGAGGATGATATTTCAAATTTGAATATCAATAAACCCTCAAATACTCCTAACCAATCTGCAAGTCCACATGCTGAATCTCTGAAAGCTGACCAATCTAACCAAACCAATCTTGGGGATGACTTGAAAGAACCAAGTATCTCTATTCCTAAAATTAGTAGAACCCATAAAGACCATCCTTCAGATATTATTAATATAGGCCTAGATAAAGGAACTACAAATAGAGATTCTCTTAGAAACCAGGTTAAAAATCAAACTTTCTTATCAAAACCTAAGCCTTAAAATATTACCGAAGCTATCAATGATGAATTTTAGGTCATAAATATGCAATAATATTTGAATCAATTTGAAAGAAACAAATTCTGGAAAATAATGGAGAGACGTAAAGGCTATATAACTATTGGAAATTAATGGATGTTTATTAAAAAGGCTGATTAATCTATCACTATAATTATAAATAAATCTAGATTTATTACATAAGGTTATTATCAAAGATAAGGGATTGATTAGAAATAAACTTATATACCTATAGCTAGACTTCAAGCCATTATAATACTACTTTATTATATAACACATCTAAATTTAAAAATATTTCAAATGGATGTAAATAGTGAATTCCTTAAAGGTTTTATTATTAAGGAAGTTTTTATTGAATAACCCCATGGATTTCAAAATCCTCATTTTCCTAATTCCATTTTTTTAACTTTCTAAAGAAATTTAAAGTTTAAAATAAGAACCTAGAGATTGGTATGATAGGCTTGACTATTTCTTGATTTCTATTTTTTTATAAAATAATAGATGATCCTACCATATTTATAAAAATGATTTAAAAATATGTTTTAGTAGTTTAAATCTATGTTGATGATATTTTTCTAGGATTGTCTAAAAACTTCTTTGTTGAATGAAAAATGAATTTGAAAGTATTTGAATGGGTAAGTTAAAATTCTTTCTTGGTTTTCATATTTTTCAAAATAAGGAAGGAATACTTTAAAATAAAATCAAGTACCCAAATTATCTTTTGATATAATTTGTCATGGATAGAAAAAAATTTAGCGACACGCCTATTAGTATAAACAATAAATTTTATTTCGATGAAGTTGGAATTCTTGGTGAGTAAAAAGTTTACAGAGGTATGATTTAATTCTAGCTGACTTGATATTATGTATTGTGTTTGTGTGTGTGATAATTTTAAATAAAACCCCATGTAATATCATATAAATATTGTTTAAATTATTTTTAAACACCACAAGAATAAAATTAGTTTTGGAATATTTTATTCCATAGGACATGATTTTGAGTTAGTTATTTATTTAGATACTGATTTTATTGGTTGTTATACAGTTAGAAAAAACACATTTGGAACATGTCACTTTTTGAGAAGTGAATTTGGAATGATTAACTATATATAATTCTTTTATTCTTAATTTTAAATATCATATTTTAATTTTAATATTAAATTAAGGTATTATGTTTATGTGGTTTAGATAATGAATTTTTATAATATTTAACATGATTATATTAAGTTACTGTTCATATTTTTCACATGGTTGATCAAATTGAATGTATGGTCGCTTGAACTATGCCTTTATTTTTTTATAATTTTGGAATTTTTTTACTATAAATTATTTTCAAGATACTATATGTATTTTTACTATTTAAGACTTTTTTTTATATTCCTATGCTTTATTTTTTATAAATACATAAGTGTTTTTTAAATAGACCTGAATAAAATATGAATCGTCTCTCTTCTATCTAAACCTAAGCCTAACCCGATTTCGACCAAACCTCAACCCTCTAACCTTTTAATATTAGCCTAGAATAGTAAGCATGAAGTGTTCACTTGAGGATAAAGCTCTATAAGACTTAGGAACTTCTAAAAGATTGATAACAATCTCCAGTGGAACCATAAAACCCATAAAACCACACCTTATATCTTGTGAAGTTTTTCTAGAAAAGGAAATGGATTTAAAGTTTTTTATATCAAGTCGATCCTTAGTATGGAGAGCTATCCTAAAATAAGTCTAGACCGAGTGGTTCATGAGTAGTTATAGTCCCTTCTATTTTCATTTGGTAAAAAAGTTCAATGTGAATATGATTTTTGAAGCCTATGAAAGATGTGATCACATTTGAACATTTATTGATGGTTTAGAGCATGTATTTTATTCAAATTTTTGGGATATAAGTCTAAAAGTACCACATAAAGGTGAGTACAATGACTGTGAAAGTTATTAACCTATAAATAATCATTATTTTGAGTTTTTGAGAGCCTTTTAAGAGATGAATGGTAATAGGAATCCTATAAGGCCAATTTTTTTGAGTTTAGTGGTGAGTTCTGACTGTCTCTTAAGTTTATTTAACATGTAATCATTCCTAGAAAAGGATATTTCAGCATTGTGAGGAATCTGGGCCTATTATTTATTTATCTGATGGTTAAAGGATTAAAAATAATTATTCCTAGACTTCTTATGAGGAATATGGATGAGTCGAGTAAGACTTATTCTTAGTTAAATTCATTACCTTATAAAAAGTTTTTATCAACTCTATTATATCTTAAGGGACTTGTTCATAAAGGGGAGAAAAAACCTGCTGTATCAAGTTGCAATTTTCTGAATTCAACCACCTGTAAGAGGAATAAATTTATATGGAATCCTTGTAAGAAGATGTGGGTTGAGGATGGAAAAAATTTGTATGAATATTAAAATCCTATGAATAATACAACTAAACCAAAGGAAACAATTGATCCAGGTTTGGAACCTGATCAAGTGGTTGAAGCTTACTATTTTTTTGATAATAGTGAAGAGGATGTGGAAGTTTATCTTAGTGAGGAAGCCATGTGGGATTATGAGAAAATAATGATTTAATCTATAGTGGTTTAAAAAGTTATAGGACCCATATAAGGATTAGTATCTCCTGAGGGGGAGAGTACTTCTAGATCTTTTCTTTTCATATCAAATCTTATAGATTCTGGAAGTGATAACAACGAGCCTTTGACTGCAGATAGTCCAACCATGTTTGAGATATGAGGAACATTAATATTTGGATATACATGTCACATACATGAATTATTTTAAAGTTATTTTTCATTTAATTTCTATTATTTCTTTGTTGTGGGGGGTTTTCCATACATTTTTGGAGTAAAGGGTAAGTTTTCATGATTTGGGCCAAACCGTGTGCCCATTTCCAGATTTAAAAAACAATTTTATTTTTATTTTATAAATATTTAATTTTTCGACATTTTTCACCCATTACACTCCCAACATGTCATACCCTAACCTATTAACACCACCATATCAATTTGGACCCTCTAAGAATCCATAATCATGGTGGATTTGAGTTTTTATTTAAGGAATTGAGCCATCCCATAATCCCATTTCTAGTTTAATTTTTTTATTTATTATCTTATTAATTTTTTACTCTTTTTTAGTGATTACACATCCCACTAAAATATAACAGCCCTAGTCACACCTCCATCTTTGGGTCTCCCTCTTTGGAGCTCATTTCCATTGCGTATTAGGGTGAAACTTCTCAAGCTTTCTCAAATCATCCAGATTTGAAGAGGTAATTTGTTTCCTTCATAAATACTTATTTTTTCACTCTTTTTCACCCATTCTAGTTTTTACATGACCTCATCATCCTTATTATAATCTCAATTTCATTTTTGGATATTTGTAAATTCAACTACTGGTGTATTTGGGGTGTTTTATTCAAGATATCTCAAGTAAGTGGGTTTCCTCTCATGTTCTTACCATTTTCTTAGGGTTTATTCCACTTTTATTGAAGTTATAAAATGTCCAAAATCTAGGGTTCATAACTAAAGTTTGATTTTGTGTCATTTTGGTGAAATCTTGTGGATTAGGGCTTGATTTTACTTCTTTTTGGTGTGGCAGTGGTGCGATTGAAGTTTCACACAACGGTTTGGAGTTTTTGGCACAAATGGTAGGTGATTCCTTGTGTAATCATTATTGGATGAGTTAGTTTTTATTGATTTACATTTTTATCATGATTCTATTCGATTGTGTTTGGTACAAAATTATATTTGGTATCATTTGTTAAGTGGTTGGTTTTTAAGTGGCATTTTTGTGCAAAAATGAATATTTTTGGTGTGTATTCAATGTTGTATTCATCAGGGCTGTTTTATGATTCATGGAATAATTTTAATAAATGATGTTATGGCTTCAAATTCTTGTTTTATGTGATATTGGTATTCTTTTGGTCTTAAAATAGGGTTTTTAGAAGGATTTTATGTGCAAAACATGGTTACACTCCTTGGAATTGTTTTGTGAAGGTTTTAAATGGTTTCTTAATTTATGTAAGAGGTGAAACTATGTTTATAAACTATTTTGGTAGGAGTGTACTTTTTAAATGGTTTATTTTAATGTGAAATATCTATTATTTTATTTGTATTTTCTTGGTTTTTTTTAAAACCGTTTAAAGGATTTATTAAAGTGTGAAAGAGAGGCGAAACATGTTGTGGTTTGTTTTAGCGTGAGTATGATTTCCAAAATGAATTTGAATGAAAAAGGGGAAAATGTAACATGTGTGTGGGATTTTTGGTGTGTTTGTGACTTGGAAGTGATATTTTCATGTGTAAATTTTATTTCATGGCTTGTGGAACTTTTTTGAGCACAAGAGGAAAAACCCAGGTATCTAGGTGGGTGGGCGTGTACTAATATGCTAGTGACCCCGTGGGGTTTGACCCTTGTTTCACGTGAAAAGTTTGATGATGAAAACACTAACTAAACTATGATGATGATGATGATGATATTGGGGGACCACTAGGTTATGGGTATGATCCCTACTAGTGGATTGTGTGCATGAGAACGGATATTTGTATGGTTACTTTCACTGAGTATGAGGTACCTGGGACCCACAATGAGCTAGTGCCTATAGTTTTTCCCCTTGATAGTGATCATTAGATATTTTATACTCACCATAAGTATACTGTATGTTTCGATGGAGAAATTTAGTAGCGTTTTCATTCTATTTAAAAGTATTGATTTCTTTTAAAGTATCCCACTTGAAAACTGATTTTATTTAAAGTTGCATCTTCTAAAGATTTGTACTAGAATTTCTTATTTACAAAACTTGCTAGATTTTTGTCTTATAATGATTATCACATGTAATATTATTGTGGTGGCATCCTATTGGGATTTGGATCACACCCTACTTACACCTTTGGGTGCAAGTAGACTTGGTTATCTTTGTTATAGGTTGGGTAAATCTTTTAGTGTCTGTGGTCCGGGTTTCTAGCGTCCTTCATGATGCAGTGTTTTAGAGATGGCCTGTGGTCATTTCCCCTTGTCATGAGGTGGTTCACGGGTTGTAATTTTTGGGTTTGTTTCTTTTTAATAGTCTTTAAACATTGTTTTAAATTGTTTAAATCAATTCTAAAATTTTGTAAAAGATAATTTGGTTTGAAAAATCTACATTTTTTTATTGGATATGTTTTTTTATGTTTATAAACTCAGGTAAATCATTACCAAATTTCATTTTATGATACTTGGGCACTTATGCCAACCTGTGGGGATTAGGAATGCCCTTCAAGTATTTCCACAGACCGGGTTGGGTGTCGGTTTTAAAGGCGATGAGATCTAGTTCGTGACAAAATGATATCAAAGGAGGTTCACTATTTGGATCATGTTATTTGGGGAAGATCCGAGATATACCAGATCTAGGGTTGTCTGGAATTGACATTCCAATTACGATTTGGGTTTTTGGACAACACACTTGGTGAAAGGATTCAAGTCACCAGGGGAAGTCTGGTTTTATCTGAGTCCCTTTTTTTTCATGGGTCATCGATGAATGGGAAAATGAAAATAGAGTCAGTTCAATGTTCTTTGGGAGCTCAGAGGGCCTGGAAATCCATGTGGAGAAAGGAATATTGTACTAGAACACTCTCCATGATGGTGAAGTGATTGTAGCATGGCCTCCAACCATATGTCCAAGTCACCCACCAAAACTAGTTTCCTCTTACATTGCCTTGTGTATTTTTGTTTTGGAATCTTGGAAGTTTGGTTTTAAAATTATAAATAAGACTTGATTTAAGAAATGTGAACTTTTATGAAATGATTTTTCATTAAAGTGGAAGTGTCTTGATTTCTAAAATGGTGGAAATGAATTTTCATAATTATTTTAAAATGTTAAATGGTGTATTTACACCTCTTTTAAAAGTATGAATTATGTTAGAGTGGGTTTTCAAAATCTATTCCAAATAGACCTTACTGGATTATTGACATGTGTTTTGAGTTGAATGAATTCTTTTTGTAATTTATGTGTGGGGTTTTAAGATAAATTTTTATTTGGTAACTAGTAAGCATTTGAAAAGTTTTATGAATCATTGGAATATTGTTTAAATAAGAAGATATAGGGTTTTAAATGGATGGGTGTTGATGAAAGGGTGTTTTTTTCATAAAACTAGGAGTATTTTGAAATAGAATGAAATGTTTTGAAATTAATTTATGGCTTGAAGGTGAGTTTTTATTTTAATGATTGGGGATTTCTGAATTTTTTTTAAGATGTAAATTAGGTTTTTATTCCATGGTTAGCGGTTTTGAGAAAATGGAAAGTGTTAGTTGAATGTTTTGGTTTTGAAAAGTGGAAGGAGTTTTTGTTTTAACCTTTGGTATTTATGTGAGCGACCAGATGCATGGAGTTATATGGGATGATGGATGGTTAATGGCATGAATATATGAGTGCTGGGATGGATATGAGGAGGGTTCCTGGTGTGGCACGAAAACATGCATGTGTGAGGCCCATAGGATACCATTGGTGGGTACGCTAACCACCGACCCGTTTATTTTCAATGAAGTGACTTCTTTTAAAGGAAAACTTGATGTATTTATGACCATTTTGGGTGGTGTGTCTTATGTGTTTTTTGAAATTTTGTTATTGTGGGATGTTTTGAGTTCAAGAACCCCTTTTATTTGAATGATGTTTTGGGTTTGTGTTTGGTTAGTATGTTGGGATGAAGGGCTGGTTAGTGGTCTCTTCTAAGAAAAGTTTAGGAGGCCCTTGTGGGGGGATCCCCTCATGTGTTCGGTTCTGACTAGTGATTTTTTGACCAATGGACCAACTTGGATGGGTCCTTGGGTCCTCTCATTGGATAGGGTACACTCTCATAAAGATTTAATGCATGACTGAAGTGTAGCCTAGATTTCTTCTCTATTGGAAAGTCCTACAGTTGATCAACACAAGGAGTATTTTTCTCAAGATTTAAAGGTTGAGTCCACACAATTTCCTTTCTTTGGTTTTTGGATCCTCTTGTAGTTGGATATTGGTAATGGAATGTATAAACAGACCTTAGTTCCTTAAATTACCTGAGTCTCCAAAGTTGGAAGCGGTCCAGAGTTGTCGGTGTAAAATGTTGTCTAAGAGAACCTCTGAGTCTTTCATCAATCTCTCTTAAATGAGGGTTCATGTTAAACCAACAATGTGGGGAATATGGTCAAGAGAGGATGATATGGACATTTGTAAGAAATCGTGTGCTGTTTGGGACTCAACATAAGGTCCCTTTCCATGTATTGTTTATATCAGTCACAATGGTCATGTTCGGTGATACCATGTGATGTCATGTGCTCATTTGACTATAAAGGTGAGGTTGTACAATATTATGTGAGTCTTTTTTTTGTCAAAAGTGTGTTTCCTTTTAGGAAATTTCGACATCCTTTGTTTAGAGAAAGCTATTTCCATATATCATTTATTCTTTTCATTTCTCATTCAAAGAAACAAGGGGTGATGTGTGTGTGTACTCTACACACTTGTTTTAGTGAAATGTCAGGTTTTGGAAAATTGAGTTTAGAGTGTGTTGTGTCTTGTTGAACCCATTTGGGATTAGGGTATAGTTTTCATGGCACCGAAAGTAGAAGTTCCGTTCGGGGTGTTTCTAAAGCCTAACTATGAGGCCAAATATGCTTCAATCATTTGAGCTCTATCCATAGATCCCAGAGTGAATTTGGCGCATAGCCAGGGGAAATCTCGGGGTCGTTCAAACCTTTGGTCAAAGTCCTATCCTTAGTATGAAATATGTGAATAGTTTAAACCTTTAGTGTCATCGTCTTGTTCCAGTTGTTCTCATTAGGTGGTAGAGGTGGGAGGATCCTGTTTCTATGTTATAGCCTAAGTTCATGTTATTACATTGGGTTTACTTTGATTTTTTAGAGAAAAAGATGAATTTTGGGCATGGAAGATTGAAGAGCACAATTTGCGCATGGTTAGTAGTAACTGTGTGCCAACCTAGGAAACTGTGCAATAAGAGATAGTAGCTACCGCACGGTCTCCGAACGACCGTGCACCTCGGCCCATATAACCATGCAAAGTTTCCCCTTTAGACAGAATGCTCTGTATGGTTAGCCCACGGTTTCCCAAACTATGCGGACTAACCGTGCGATCATGCTAACTCTTTAAATTTTGGGGTCTTTTCATGCTGACCTGTGCTAGCCGGTTAAGATGGCTGGTTCTTATGGTGGGGAGACCCACTATGGATATTATGTAAGTTCTTTTGGAAAAGTCTAATGAAAGTCTACCCCTTATGTCGGGGTGCCTGTTCGGGCCTCCCCTATTAGTGTCACAATTCTGTCTTGGGAAAATTTATGTTGTATCTTATGGTGGGGAGCCCATTTGTGTCTCCCCATATCAGTAACTCGATTTTTTCCTTGGTCTTGTATTGGAAATAGGTTGTATCATTTGGAGATATTTAACTAAAAAATTTCTCCTTGGGTAAACATTGGGATTGGAGTGCGCCCAATGGTTTGGTTGAAGTGAGACTATGGTAACCTTGTTCGATGTTGTTGTTCGTTCAGGTAAATTTCTTGAGTCTTATTCGGATAGTGTTTGAGGTGTTTTGTAATGAGATGAAGTTTTAATGTGATTGATCATTTTAGGAAGTGGTGTATGTTTTTTTGGTGAGATTATTCCTTCCTTTATTGATCAATTGGAGGTATTTTGGCCTTTTGGGGGTGGAAAAAACTTGGAAAAGGAGTCCATTTCATCCTTTCGATTGGGTTTGGTTTTTTGCTTTTGGCCTTGATCTGGATTTCTGAGGGCGGAAAGTTTTATGGTGGGGAGAATTTTCACATACATGACTTATTTTAAAGGTATTTTTCATTTAATTTTCATTATTTCTTTTTTGTGTGGGGGTTTCCCATACATTTTTGGAGTAAAGGGTGAGTTTTCATGATTTGGGCCAAACTGTGAGCCCATTTCCAGATTTAAAAACCAATTTTGTTTCTTTTATAACTCTTTCATTTTTCAAATATTTTCACCCATTATACTTCCAACATGGCCTCCACTAACCTATTAACACCAAAATATCATTTTGGACCCTCTAGGAAGCCATAATCATGGTGGATTTGGGTTTTTATTTAAGGAATTGGGCCAGCCCGTAAGCCCATTTCCAGTTTAAAAAACAATTATTTATTTAATATATTATTCATTTTTTACTCTTTCTTTGTGATTCTACCTTCCATTATAACCCAAAATACCTAGAATATCCCCCATATTTTTTTATCCCTCTTTGGAGCTCATTTTCATCACAGATTAGGGTGAAAATTTTCGAGCTTTCTCAAATCGTCCAGATTTAAAGAGGTAATTTGTTTCCTTCATAAATCCATAATTTTTTCACTCTTTTCCCCCATTAAAGTTACTACATGACCTCCTAATCCCTATTAGAACCTCACTTTCATTTTGGGATGTTTTTAAATGTATCTACTGCTGTAGTTGGGGATTTTTATTCAAGATATCTCAAGTAAGTGGGTTTCCTCTCACGTTCCTCCCATTTGCTTAGGGTTTCTTCCACTTTTCTAGAGGTTTTAAAATTTCCATAAGCTAGGGTTCATACCTAGGGTGTTATTTTATGTCATTTTGGTGAAATATTGTTGATTTGGAATTTATTTTACTTCCTTGTGGTGCGATGGTGGTACGATTAAAGTTTCGCACAATAGTTTAGAGTTTTTGGCACAAATGGTAGGTGATTCCATGTGTAAGAATTGTTGGATGAGTTAGTTTTTATTGATTTATATTTTTAGCATGATTATATTCCATTTTATTTGGTGTGAAAATTATATTTGGTATCATTTGTTAATCAGTTGGTTTTTAGGTGTCATTTTTGTGAAAAAATGAATATTTTTGGTGTGTATTCCATGCTATATTCATTGGGGGTTGTTTTATGATTCATGGAATAGTTTTAATAAATTATGTTAGGATTAAAATTATGGTTTGATGTAATATTGATATGATTTTGGTCTTCAAATATGGTTTTTATAAGTATTTTATGTGAAAAACATGGTTACACTCCTTGGAATTGTTTTCTGAAGGTTTTAAATGGTTTCTTGATTTATGTAAGAGGTGAAACTATGTTTCCAAACTATTTTTGTAGGAGTATACTTTTGAAATGGTCTATTTTAATGTGAAATGGAAGTTATTTTATGTGTACTATCTTGTGAAGGTTTTTTAAAATTGTTTAAAGGATTTTTTGAAGTGTGAAAGAGAGGTGAAATGTGTTGTGGGCTGTTTTGGTGTGAGTATGATTTCCAAAATGAATTTGAATGAAAAAGGGGATCATGTGACATATGTGTGGGTTTTTTAGTGTGTTTGTGACTTGGAAGTGGTATTTTCATGATCAAATTGTATTTCATGGCTTGTGGAACTTGTTTGAGCACAGGAGGGAAAACCCGGGTATCTTGGTGGGTGGACGTGTACTAGTATGCTAGTGATCCCATGGGGTTTGGCCCCTGTTTCACATAGCAATTTTGACAATAAAAACACTAAATAAACTATGATAATGATGATGATGATTTTGGGGGACCACTAGGTTATGGTTATGATCCATACTAGTAGATCATGTGCATGATAACAAATATTTGTATGGTTACTTTCACCGAGTACGAGGTACCTGAGACCCACAACGAGCTAGTGGCTATGGTTGTTTTCCCCTTTCTAGTGCTCATTAGGTATTTTATACTTACCGTTGCTAGAAAATATATTTGTATAGATAAATTAAGTATCTTTTTAATTCTATTTAAAAGTGTTGATTTCTTTTAAAGTAGCCCACTTGAAAACTGATTTTATTTAAAGTTGCATCTTCTAAATATTTGTACCATCATTTCTTGTTTACAAAACTTGCAAGTTTTTTGTCTTATAATGATTATCAAATGGAATATTTTTGTGATGGAATCCTACTGGGATTTTTATCACACCCTACAAACACATTTTTGTGTAAGTAGAATTGGTTATCTTTTTCACATGTTGGGTAAATCTTTTAGTGTCGGTGGTATGAGTTTTCAGCATCCTTTGTAATGTGGTGTTTTGGAGATGGCGTGTGGGAATTTCCCCTTGTCATGAGGTGGTTCATGGGATTTAATTTTTGGTTTTGTTCCTTTTTAATAGTATTTAAACATTATTTTAAGTTGTGTAACTCAATTCTAAAAATTTTTAAAATATAATTTGGTTTAAAAAGTCTACATTTGTTTTATTGGATACATTTATTATTTTATGTTTATAAACTCGAGTAAATCATTCCCAAATTTTATTTTATGATACCCGGGAACTTGTGCCAGCCCATGGGGATCGGTAATGCCCTTTAGGTCATACCAAGGACCAGGTCAGGTGCTGGTTTTGAAGGCGACCAGATCTGGTTTGTGACACTACATTTTGTAGAGAGGACAAGTATCCTATGACTCCTATTATTGATTTGGATCCACCTACTATAGATAGTGATGGTGGGGATGACCATAATGCCAGAAGTCCACCCAAACATGGTGGAAATTCCATATCTCACTTACCCCAATCTCCAGGGACAATTGAACTGGCTCCCCCTTTTCATTTTCTTGATTAATAAGGTGAGATAAACCTATAAAATGAAGATATATTATAGAATATATCTATTTCAACTCCTACAGAACTAGCTAAGCCTTCTTCCCCAATTCACGATTCATATACCTCTATCCAAGGTGATATATTTTTTTATTCATCACCTAGAACATAGATTATACCTGTATAAGATTATGATAGTTTGATTCAAGAGATTGAAAGGCCTAAGTTTGCCTTATCAGATGATGAAGGATCTATATTATGACCCTTATATTTGGTTTTCAGTGAATAAACACCTATCCTTACTCCATCTCAACTAGATACTTCTACTTCTTTTATTTATTCAGTTGAATTTTTTTATTTTATGAATAAACTACTGAAAGTATTAAGGAAATATTTTTGGTTCTAGGAAATGTTGGTGAATATGGTATAAAAGATGATATTTCCTTTACAGTTTCAAGTATTTTTTCTTATATAAATCCAAAATGTTTCTCAAATTTGATCATATTAATCATGATATTAAAGGTTTTAGAGACCAAGTTAAATATATATAGGTAGATTTGATAATATATTGATTAAGCTAGATTAGAGATATATCAATGCTATCACATGTTCTATCAGAGCCCCTTCTTATCCTTCTTCTACACATGTGTCTATAGATGAAGTTCTCATTCAAAGAATTTTGCATGAATAGATTCAAACTCTTTTGGAAAATTTCAAAGATGAAAATAATTTGATATAGATTGACCTTGTTACTCATGGGGAGAATTTGTTTGATATGGTTAAGGCTAATATTGTTAAGAATACTAAGGATAAAGATGTTATAAAAGGTTACATCAAGTTACTACCTTCATCACATTTTCACAAAGTCAGATCTAAAGTCCATGTTTAGATCTTTGGCTAGATATTTAAGGTTGACTACTTTAACCCAGGCCTTTAAGTCAACTGTGGAAAATTTTATGGTAATGATTCCTTTATTGGATCAGTTATTGACTAATAAGGATGAGTTCATGATGATCATAGAGAATAGGTCAATAGATGTATCCAATATCACTCAGCTTTTAAAGTCTTATATTTACACCACAAACACTATAATTCTAGCTCCTACACCTCTTCCCATGATCTTTGCTTCAACTAATACCACTCCAGCTTCTACCATTCCTGCAACTCCTTTTGGTCTCAGTTTTACTTAGGATATTCATTATATCAGTCTTGTTGAAAAAGGTATTCTGATTCAAAAATATTCTTCTTCTCCCCAAATAACTTCATAACCTTATCCCTTGCCCTCCAAAGAAAAAGGTAAAGCTCCTCTTGACCCTTCCATGATTATAGACTCTACATATTTTAATTCCAATTAAGGCCTATAATAGGGATGCTGTAATTATTCATAAATTTTTGAATTTAATGAAATCTATTTTATTCAGTCTTGGATACCGATATCTTGCATTTTATCTATTTGTTTTTATGTATCTTGATAACATCATCTAATGTATTTTTGATGTTTACATTAGAATTATCAAACTTTATTCTTCAATATTTTTGATAATCCCAAAAGGAGGAGTAAAGAATGTATGGAATGATATGATAAGATACTTTATTTATTTATTTTTTCCATGATTTATGATCATAAAGGGAGAAATTGTTGGCTTAGTCTAGAAATTACTTGTTTCAATGATCTCAAATAATGGTTATTTTATTATTAATTAATTTTGTGTTTTATGTTAGTAAATTTTATTTTCTAGTTATATATGAAAATATTCCAAAGTATTATAGTGACTATAAAGCCAACTATCGACCGCATGCATACACTCAATTGACTACATGAATAGACAAGGGACAATGAGTAAAATGAGTGAAATATTTAAGTACCCAATCGATTGTGAGTACTGGATCAACTTAAAGAAGGATTCAATCAACCACATAAATCAATCATGAACTCATCATAATTTTTCTAAATATTGAAGTGACTAGATGACCAAGTGGATTGACCAAAATCTTAATTAATCAACCATAGATGAAATCTTAAAAGATCCTCAACCGAATGCAAGAGAAACTGACCAGTTACAAGGCTAATTGAAGTGACCACAAGTTGTTCCTAATCAAACACTAGATGTAATCAAACTACCACATAATAAATTTGGAATTTTGGAAAAGTAGTATGCAACCATATAATGACTTCAAGTGACCATATGCTTAAATAAAGTGATTGCATGTTCAATGGATTGACTGCATGACTTATTAAGAGAATTAGTTGGAGTTTTTTCCCAAGTTCTGAATAAAAAATAATGAATCAAATTAACATGGTAGACTTAAAGTGATTGAATCTAATTGGAATTATATTTTATTAATATATTCCAATAGATTTATCAGAAGAATTAAATACAAATTCAAAGCATTTAATACTCCCAAATGTCATTCTGAGTGTGAGTGTCTTTAATGACAACTCTTTAATAGATATTTTTGAAGAATATTTATTTATTTAAAGGGGAAAACTCATCAAGTAAAGTGTATGAGTTTGAACATAGAGAACCGAGAATGTGAAAAAAGAACACACATGCGCTATTTCAAAAACCTATAACACTATGTTTTATTATATGCTTCACTGTAAGATCTGAGAGGACATTTTATAATAATTGCATATAATCTCAGAACATAAGGAAGATAATAAGAAGATAATAGAACCTTGTAGAATAATTGAAACTCAATCTGTGTAAAAATATGCATCAAAATTTCTTATATATATATATATATTTTATATTACTTTTTAGTATTTATTAATTTAAATTGTATATTTGTTAAGTTAATACTCTTGCACAACATAGAAGAGTACTCATATACACTTTTCTTTATTTCCATCAATTTTTTCTTCCAAAAAAAAAACTATCGAAGAGGCTGTGTGATAGTCTGGAAAACCATGTGTGTTGTTGTAATATTTATACCCGATCTAGGTTATGGATCATAATGTTTATGTTAATTAACATGATTGAAATTTGAGTTACTGTAAAGTGAAGAGGACTTGGTCCTAGCTTGATACTGAATGTCTAGCTTTTATATTTCCATTGTTTTCTTATTCAAGTTTTGATTACTTTTTTTAAAAATTATTTTTCAAACCACTTTTTGGAAATGATAATTTGATAGTTAACTTTTACCAGTGATATATATACTATTTTATGTGAGTATAATAATCTTGAAATATTAGGATAATCTCATCTCATTAACTGAGTTTTGATCAAGATTTTGATAGGTTATTTCAAATTATTAGATTCGTTATAATTATTGTATTAGTTAACTGAGAATTTTTTAAATTGGGGGATTTTGTTTTTAAGATTGGTTTCAATGATTTTTTTATTGTATACTCAATTAACCCCCCTCTTGAGCCCTCCAATCTAACCAAAACTTATTAAATTTTTGATAAATCATAATACTCATCTGATAAAATATTATTTTGTAGAAAAATAACATCATCATCAAACATAACTTTAAGATTAATCATTGAATAAAAGAAGCTTGATATAAGATAATCCTATGGATGGTAAATTAAGAAAAGTTCTTAAGCCATACTGGTAATTTAAGAATATTTCTTAAGAAAAAATCCTATGTGTTAGAGTAACACATTCCCGTGTAACCAAGTTCTAAATTTTTTCACTAAAATGAATATATATTCTTATGTGAAACATACAATGATTCACTTAGGGTTTCTAATAAATTAGATGATAAATAGATAAAGGAACCTATATATCTACTCATGTACACAATATGGTTAGGTAATTCATTGTTTTAGAAATTATAATTTATTCATTATGAAAAAACTGGCCATTAGTGAAATTATTTTCTATATTTACAGAAGGATTATAAAGATCATTGTGGAGAGTCCATACCAGGTATAACTGTTATAGAATTTAATTCTATTATTATGATTGATATATGATATTTACTATATGATTTAAAAGTTTTGTAAATATACAAGAGTTTATAAGATGATAAATAATTGAATTTTGGATTTTTTTTTCAAGTAATGGATAAAAGGAGTTTCTGTATTGATTACTTAGATTCTTCAAGATTAGAATAACTTATCATAAGATGTGTATTTTATATCATTTTTCTCTTGAAAATAGCATGTTATTTTTTTAATAAAATGATTTGGGTGTTTTACTACATATATTTTACAATTTATTCAATTATATAACATGATTTAAGAGAGACTAAAAATGGAGAGTTCTGGTTCATGAATTCATATTATTGTCTTCCATGGAAATTTTCTGAAAAAGAATAATTAATTCAAGAAAAGTTTACCTGATGTTATAAAAATGTTGAGAATAGATGGAATAAGTATATGATTTCTAGATTCTGATACTTCATAAACAATAAAAGTTGGTAAAAGTTCAATCTAAAGAATAAATGTTGGATGAAAAGTTGAAAAATGTTTCTCTAAGGAGCTGGTCAATGTCATTGAAATCTGGGGTTTTTAGGAAGTAGGAGTAATAATTCAATATTATGGGATTATTATAAATACCTAAAGGAGTTTGGAAAACTTCGTGGAGTTTCTATGTAAGGTATAGGGGTTATATAAATTAATTATTCAATTTTTAGGGATATGTGATAACGAATGTATATTTTATGAAGTGTTGTAAATATACAGGAATTCAAAATCAAATGGAAGAATTGATAGATCTTATAGTTTTTATTCAAATGATGAAACAAGAGTTGTTACATAAATAATTTGAATACAAAGGAATATAACAAGATTGGATGAATCTAGGTAAAGGATGCATATCTTCATCTTTTTCTCTTATATAAAAAGAGAAGTAGTTCAATTAAAAATAGTTGTTGTGAATAACATGATATGATTAATTTCATATAAATAGTTTATGATTCATCAGGATTATATAACATGTTTTGAGGAGAAGATATGGATAAAAATGTTTTATATAGGATAAAGTGTGTATCCATATATTTATTAAAATATAAGGGAATGTGTTCCCTCTTCTCACCATTGGTATATTTTGATAATTTCTTCTTTTGAAAATGGAGAATGCTCTCAACACATAGAATTCCATATATGATATGTAAATAATAGCCTATCTATTAAATATTCTAGCTAAGGGGAAATAAATTTTATTTCCCAAACACAAATAAGTTTGTATATCTTAGAAAGATATTCTAAAAATAATATAATAACTAAGAGGTTAGTAGTAGTATGTTTGAACTTAGAGAAGTTCAAAGATAAAAAATAAAGGATTACACCAATGTAAAGTTAAAGTTATTTTCAATCAATACCCTAAAGTTTTTAGGATATGTGATGGTAAAGAAACATGTAATGTTTTTTACATTTAGTTACCATTTAGAAAGTGAACATCACTATTTACTAAATGATTTTATCAGTATAAGATTAAAGTGTTTTTCACTTAATATACTAAATAGTTTAGGACAAGTGATGACAAAAGTATAATGATTTACACTTAATTATCTTGAATAAGTAAACATCACTATTTCTTATAGGATTAAACCAGTCAATTTACAAAGTGAATTAATTTAAAAAGTCAATTTCTTAAAGGGTTTAGGATATATTGGAAAAGTAATAATCTAAAAGTTATATTATTTAAAAAAAATTAAAGAATAATTTTGATAGAAATAGTTCAAAGGATAATGATGATTCACTTAGAAATAGTTTAATTGGAAAATAGAAGTAGACATTATAACATTTTTTATGATGAATTTATGAAATTTAAATATATTAAAAGAGTTGAATGTTAGGAATATGATCCCTAAATCTCACAATTATTCAAACTTTCTTACTTCATAGTTTTTAATCACTAAAATATTTTAGTGAAAGAGTTTTATTAGAGGATCAAATAGAGTTGTGAAAGGAATTAAATATGATGTAATGAGTTAACAAAACCCTAGAAAGTGTAGTGAACATATGGATAATCTGAAAGTTTATCACATATGATATGATAGAGAGGTGATTATGTTGAGTTTTTAAAATATTATTAAAATAATTTTAAGGGTATAAAATGAATCATATTAGAAGAAATTTCCACTTTAACATTAATTCACATTGGATATATAAATATATATAGATATAAGTTTCATGAAGTGTAATAATAATTGAACACTCAAAGTATGACATTGAGCTATACCTAACCAATTTTCATCATAGAGTATTATAAGTTGTAAAAAAATTTTAAGTTTGGAATAATTATGATTCTTATTTAGAGATACAAAATATGATAATTGGACACAAAATTAAGAATATGATTATTTGTGTGTGATGAATGACCCATGAAGCATACCATATGAAGTGTTATACAAATTTCTTTGGTATACTTGGGGTTTATGGATCATATTTTAGTCCCCACTACCTGAGGTTAAAGATATACCTAGCATATAAACCTTGAAAACTTTGATACCCTACTTATACATGTCTACATATTGACTTAGCTAATACAGGGGTGGTTGGGTATGTTGTTGATCATGCCATTGGTTGGAGCTCAAATAATATGGGATTTTACCCGCATGACATATGATACCTCAATTGATATAGAATATGGAGTATGGAACCACACCCATATAGTTCATATGATGTTCTTATCTATTCAGATAAGGGGCATGTGATGTTCTTATCCATAAGGGTGAATGACATGTGATATATTCATCGACCAGTTTGGTCTATACTATGAGAATCAAGAATTTATGACTTGTCTATGTGGGATTGACATGATCTGTGTCCTAGAGTCACTCAATGTCCTGGAAAAAGGTAAAATATGTGAATGCATGTTTTCATATGATGTAGAATAGTGGACACATGTATAGAGATACATGTTTTTGATGGGAATAATATCAAATCCCTTTATATATTGAGTAGAATTGATGATTTAATATAGGCATCTCTTTTATTATATTTATGAATCCATATATTCACATTTATTTTTAATTATATAGAGGCCTGTGGGGTCACATTTTGTGGTTAACTGAAAGAGAATTGATTTTGACTTAGAGAGTCACTCTAAAAGTGTTTTTGAGTTATTTCAAAAGTGTTTTGGATGAATATTCACATGGTATTACTATGATGTGATACATGGTGATGTTAACTATAGATTTAACTTTTTTTTATGGAAGATATAAAAAAGGAATTTTGGATATGTTTTCACATGTTATTATATATGATACAAAATAAGGTGAAATGACACAAAGTCTTTGAGGATTTAGTGTAGGTGAGAGATTGAATGATATATATGCTAAATCCTTATTTGTACATGATATATAATCTATTTTATATTTCATGAAAATTATGATTTGAATGAATGAGGTGTATCCTTTCATACATGCTACATCTTAATTATTATTCACCCACATAATCTATCATTTAAAGAATAAATTTCATAAGATGAAACATACAGGAGGATTTTCATTCATGCATTAGATTCATGAAGTTGGTCATACACATGAATAAATGCAAAAAACCCAATGAGTTTTATTGAGTGTTATATCAATCACTTCCATGCGATGATAGTGGGTGTGTGTGATTGTATCATCCTTGAAAAAAACTCCGCTTCACTCAAAGCACTCTTCAACTTCCTCCTTTTCATAAGAGACACTAGCATGTCATGGAGGAAGGATGAATCTCATCTGTGCGATGGATGATTAAGCTTGATCCATGGATACCTCTTGAGGTGGGATGGGTTTTTTATACAACTTAATGATCTTTATAAAGCATGTTTGAAGCTATTCAAAGGTGATGAAGATGATATAGATTCTCTATGGTGAACGATATATATTTACAATATTTCTACATTTCAGTTGATGTGGGTTTTCATATTTATTGTATGGTAGATCCTCGAGAAAGGGATTTAATCACTTCTTAATGTTATAATAATTGTTATTAGACTCATTTAAATCATTTCATACAATACCTAAAAATATTTTTCCCACTCAGATTTGAACCCAGGTTTCATACAGTACTACTATATTATTAATTATATTATTATTTAGTAATATTATTAATTAATATTAAAATTATTTATTTATTTAATAGTGATTAAATATATTATCAATTATATCAATTATATTATTAATTTTTATTATCTATAATATTAATTATTATTTATATAAATCAATCTTTATTTTAATCAGTTATTGTTAATTATATATTATTATTTATGTATTATTATCAATAATATATTATTACTGTAATGTTTACAAAGTGAAAGTGGATCCCACATGAAAAATCCATAATGGGTGTCAAGACATATTCCCCTTTAAAAGGGGTTCCTGAGTGGAGTTTTTAGTTATATTTTGGGATTAATTTAATGATAGTAATTCAACATTAAAAAATATATTTTAAATGTTGTTTAAAATTTTGTTATATATATATATAATGAAACAAAACAAAATAAAAAGTATTTTTTTTAAAAATACTTAACACCCTTACTATGGGACTTAAGAGCATAAAATTGTTTGACGCTCTTGTCGTGAGATGTAAGAGAGCCAAACCATTTTATTCTATTAAGAACCATATCCCAAATAAAATAAACTTAGAACCAAAAAAATACATTTTAAAAAAATTTCTCCATTGAACTGAATAGTGCAAGTAATCTTGGAACAAATTTAGTCACAATAATAATTTTAGGAATAACTCTACTAGTATTAAAATGAATCTCGAGACTAGTATGCAGAACTTTTTGAAGCTTTATGAGATCTTTGAGAAGCACATCTGCTACAACCATGAGTTTTGACTACTTTTTATTGGGAAGTCAAACCTCCCAATGAACCTCTATTGAATGTTGTACGTCTTGAAGAAATTGGTACCACAATTTGAGTTTTACCAACCTGATGGGAGGACAATTAAAACTCCGGGGATGACTATTTTGAACCACCATGGCCCGATATACTCCATGAATTAAACCACATCTTCTACCTTTATTTGACAACTTTGATGTGGATTTTTTTGGATTGGATTGAAAAGGTCGCAAAATACTTCGACTTGATGGATACCCCAAACAATCTTCAGGTTAAATACATGAATTATAGACTATGTGGTAAAGATTTTTTATGGTGGGAATAGATTCATAACAACCAATTAAGACTAGGAAAATCCCCCATTTGATCCTCGATATGTTTGAAGGATGCCCTAAGTCTTTTATTCCTTCTAAATGACCATGACCATGTATTATACCAGTGATATCAGGACAACCACTAGGACCCATAAATCATGCAACATTACTCCCAATACTACCACAAACATTTGACTCAAAAAAAACTTTGAGTGGGTGAGGTCTAACATATATCAATATTTATTGGAGGCCTCTAGATAGCTATACAAGATCAAGTGTAGTTCATCAGTTTATTCATTTTGGATAAGGTGATTACTTGAGTCCTATGGGTGGAGGCTCAACTGTAACAAAACCCTATTCTCCCACTAGAACATAAGATTTGTATAGGAAAAACCCTAGGTTTATTCCCCCTACACACAAGGAGTGTGTTTCCCTTGTGATAATTGAGAAATAATGCAATAACCCAATATTTTATAAAATAAAACTATGTTTAATAGCGTATTCGACACACAACACTGAGCTTAAATGACATGCAAAATACATAACCGTTATAACCAAGTAGTTAAATTAGTGGTTATAAATAATATTAAATAATTTATGATATATATATATTTACTAATGAATATAAATTATTGATAAATTCTTATTAAACAATCAAATGATTTTTAGTAAAATAATTTTATTCTTCAAAAATAGGTTTTCTTCAAAAATGATTTTTATTGATTTTTGTGAGGAAATATTATAATTAATTTTTTAATTTTTTTGAAAATTTATTTTATAAAATTAACATAATTTTTGACATCATCATATCAAAATTAACTTAGGGTGAAATGTTGGGATTTTTAAAAAAATACTGATTTTTCAGTGAATAGTGAAAAATACCGATTTTTCTAAAAATGTAATTTATTTTCAATAAATTAAGTAATTTAAAAGTTATATTATGTGTTGAATATGATTTAAAGTAAAATAATTATTCTTTGGTTATATATAATCATCTTAAATTATTTTTAATAAACTTTATATTGTATTTTGGAATAAGTTTATTTCTGGTTTTAAAAACGAGATTTTTCTGAAAACTATTTTAAAGTGTATAATGTTTATCATTTTTAATTAATTAAAAAAACCCCTAATTAGGAATTATTTAAATTTAAATTTTATATTATATATATAAATATTAATTTAAATTCATACAATGATTATTATTAGTCATAGAGTTAATACTAAATCATATTTTCCTCGAAAAATACACTCCTTGAAAACTCATTTTTTCACCATGTCTTCAGGTTTAATTTTATATTAAAATTTTCAAATTATATGAATTGAATTTGGTAAAATGGATTTAATATTTGGAATAATCATAATTTACATTATATTATAAGTTCAATTTAATTTTTTTCCATAATGAATAGTGAAAACAGTAAAAATTAATTACCACGGTTAAGATAAAAATGGATTTATCATGGAGTTAAACTAAAAATATAAGGGTTAAAATAGACTAAAAACTTGTATAAAATCTATTTTATGGTAAAATTTAGACCTTATAATGTATAATTATTTATAATGGTCCATTTTGAGCCTCTTGGCGTGTAGAGAATGTGAGTACACCTTTTTGTTTTCAAATATTATAAGTGTGCCACTCACCTCACTTATAAAAGAAACCATGTATCCTATCCTATTAACAACTTAAAATAAATTTTTATTAGCCAAGACCTAAGAAAATATCTCCCTTAATTACTAACCCAAGATTTATATCCCTTATTTTTATCATAAATCCATCCCAAGAAGTCTTTTGGTGCTTACCTAATGAGGTTTCCCGAAGAAGAGGTATCATGCTTAATCGAGAATCTTTATTTTATTTCTTATTCCAACACCTTTAAATATTTTTAAATTATTATTATATAATAAAAAAATTACATATCATATAATAAAATTTTATTATGTTAATTTCATAACCTAAATCTATCTCCTCTTCCATCAAATGAGATACGAAATCATCATTCATGTGTACGGCGGACTACCACCTCATGAGTTGATGTCATTCGTTTTCCATCATTACCTCTAATAAATTATTTAAATAATTAATTTAAAGTATATATATATATATTATATTTTTAAAATATTTATACCTATGGATTTATGATATCACATATACATTATTACTTTCAATTTCATGGGGGATACGATAACGTCGCTCGTGGGTATAGTAGAATACCGCCTCATGAAGTGATGTGATTCGTTTTTCACTAATTATTTACATGGATGGTAATAAGGATAAATTTAATGAATATATTTGATATATATAACATAATAATTATATTTATTACATATTTATCATTCTAAAAAGATAATATATCATTTTAGTTCTGACACTAAAAAATGATAAAACCGTTTATTGAAGTGTGGACTACTACCTCTACGAAGTGATGTGATTATTTTTGTCTCGACCTGTCCACGGGGCCCATGCCGTGACTACCACAAGCTCGACTTCCATAGGCCAGGGGTTGGCAACTAGCACCAAAGGCGTAAATCCCAATAAAAAGGGAAGGCATTGCCTTTATGAAACACAAACAAACACACAACCAGAGTAAAAGCGGAAGCAAACACTAAGTAAAGCAATAAGACAAGTGTGCTGAAAGTACAAAGGGGGCCAGAAATAACGAGCCCAATAGTAAAGTACAAGGAAAAGACAAAATAGCATGAAGGTGTCAAGCTACTCCTGGATCATCCTCCGGAGTTCCTACCCGAAGGGTAGGTACAAATGGCCACCTCAGCTCTCCACGTCCGTCTGTCAACTCCGGGTACCGTCTCGTTGTGAAGTCCACCTCCGGGTACCACCTCGTCGTGAAGTCCACCTCCAGGTACCGTCTTGTCATGAAGTCCACCTCCGGGTTCTTTCCAGCTCTACAAGCCTTAACCACGATCAGTGTTGTCCTTCGTCTGCATCCAACACAATAAGGTGTGGGCATAGCCCGTGCAGGGGTGAGTATAACGATACTCAGTAGGGACCCCGAGACCCTCAAGGTCTCACTAAATCCAACAAGGATAAACCACAAAGTAAGATCTCAACAGATAAACTTTACTTAGATATATGCCCATACATATACCTAAGTCATCATGTAACCCATCTCAATCATTAGGAAAACACAAAGGTCATTGACTCAGCTCAAACCAGGATTTTTATTCACGATGACGAAAAACACGGCTGCTGGAGAACTCCTCCTATGTCGAGTGCAGTAGTCCTGTCACAACTACGAGGTGTCACTCACTAACCTTAGACTGTTGAGGTACTCCTCCTATCCAGTATCGCGGGTCTTCCACCTCACAAAGTAGTGCTCCTCCGCCATGGGTCTGCCACATCACAATGTAGTGCTCCCCCTCATAGCCTATAGAGGTACTCCTCCTATCAAGTACCGCGGGTCTGCCACCTCACAAAGTAGTGCTCCTCCGCTATGGGTCTGCCACCTCACAAAGTAGTGCTCTCCACTGGGCTATGCAAGTCACTCCGAATCAAATCAGACAAGCAGTCATCAGGTCTCAGCCAGCTACAAGGTCACCATACTCCGTATGCTCGCCTCCAGGAGGATCTTCTCCATGAGCCAGTGGTCGATAATCCAAGTATCACAATTTGCCACGAAGAAGTTTCACAAAGGACCGCCTCATCATAGGGGTCTTAACGTAATAGACAACACGTCAATCAGACGCCCTGTTTGTGAGTTATTAGTCTCTTTGTTCCGGGGCCCCGATTGGTTTCGTATACAAACCAACCTGGCCGTATTTCAATTATACCCCAAACTACCATATGGTATACTCAAAGGGACGACTATGCTCCAAGAGTACCAGGGCCGCTGATGGTTCGTCAAACGGACGTCCGGTGCCAAAGATATGGCCCAAGAAGGTAATGGACCAGTAATGAGCCTGGGTCCGGTCCGACCCGGTCAGACCAACTCAGCCTAACCCAAACTGGGCCGACCTGGTCAGACTCGCTGGGTCTGACTCGAACCATTGGGCGAGTTAGCCCGCTAAGTTTTGACTCGGTACACTGGGCCCAACCTAGCGGACCACGAGGACGGTTCGTCCCGATAGTCGCCATGTAGGCGGCTCGGTAACTCGGCCCAGGAGACCGGGCTGGTTCGACTAGCAACACCGTGGGGGCGTCGCGGGCCGATTTAGTAGGCCGGTGACCGGGAGGCCAACAGGCAGACCACGCGGGGCGCGGGCGGGCCGGATGGGCTCTGGCTGGCCGCGGGTGCACCGGGCAGGGCGCGGGTGCGCCATGCAGGGTGTCGAACGCTGGGCAGCGGGCGGGGGCGCACCGGGTAGCGCGATAGGGCGCCGGGGTGCACCAGGCAGGCCACCGGTAGGGGCACCGGGAAGGACGCTGGCAAGGGTGCGGGGCGCCGGGCTGGAAGTGCAGCACGCCGGGGGGTGCCGGGCTGCGCCGATAGGGCGCCGAGTGCGCCGTGGGTGCGCCGGCATGGCGCCGCGGGTGCGCCGGCAGGGCGCCGCGGGAGCACTGACAGGGCGCCGCGGGTGCGCCGGCAGGGTCGTGGGGCACCAGGTGCGCTCCAGGGGGCCGTGAGGGCGGCATAGTTCACGGAGGTTGCAGGTAGCATGGCCTTTGTTCACCGCCTTCGTCGTCGTCACCTCATTGTCATGCCATCGTGGAGTCATTACAAAAAGAACAATGAAGGGTTTGGGCCATGTTGGTTTGGCCAGGACCCTCTACGTTTAGGGTGATAGCAATAGGTTCTCGCAAGTATGAAGCACAACAACCACCGTTCTTCGTTTTGAGAGAAAGGAAGATCATGGGAAAGGTTCATACTTTAAATTAAATATAAAACCCCTACCTCTTTCTCATCGCTCGTTGGTGGAGTCGTGGAAGGAAGACGATGAAGACCGTCGTTCGTCATGTCTGCCACACATCCCCAATTCTGAGCTGCGTCGGTTCGTTGACGGTGTTACGGAGGATAGGTTTCTGGGGAAGGAAGGTCGAAGAAGAATCACGTGGAATATTGTCGTTGGCGTTCTTCACGTTCTTCGTTGGAGAGGATTGGATTTCCCCAAGTGTTGGGCGTCACAATACTTTACTAGCGCTTCGTCGCTTGGTGAAGCCATCCCAAAACCTTCTCCCAAGTTCCCTATATATAGGAGAGGGGTAGAGGTATGTAACCATCCTGGAATTTATGACGGTTCATTTATTTGGAACCTTCCTAAATTTCAACGATGCAGTTACTTAATTTAAAAAGGGGGGTCGGGCAAATTAAATTGCATTGGCGCAATTTAAGAGGTGAATTGGCACAACTTAAGAGTGGAGGATGCCAAGAAGTTTCTCCCACATAGCCTGCGTTAAAACATATGACACGAATTAATTTTATGTTGACACATAAAATTAATTAACTGCAATTAATTTCACGTCGACACATAAAATTAACTTACAACACTTAATTTTTACGTCGACCCATAAAATTAACAGACAACAATTAATTTTACGTCAACTCATAAAATTAATTGAGAGCAATTAATTTTATGCTGACACAAAAAATTAACTGACAACAATTAATTTTACGTCGACCCATAAAATTAATTGAGTGCGATTAATTTTACGTCGACATATAAAATTAATTGATGGGGGGTTTGAGAGGTTTCCTCTCCCTCCACATTAAATGGGAGGTTAGGGTATGGCAGTTCCACCACCAACTCCCAAGTGGAGCTTCTAACCACTTTATCCGCACTGCATGTGTTTAACAAAATAAGATAAATTATTCACTTATTTTATTTTATTAACCCACGTAAAACCCCAAAAACTAACTTTCATACCCGATCATATGCCATTGAGGTGAAAGTATTATTAAGTGAATATCGGCACTACGAGTTCAATGGTGCCCTCAGAATTCTATTCTGAGCAACGATTCAAAAGTTATAAAACACCGCTCGTACGTTTACTGAACATGCCTGAAAAAAAGTTCAAAAAATTATTATCAGTCACCCTCGACCCACTGCGGTCAAGGTTAGGCTCTACCTTGGAGAAACACGCCCCAAAAAACTCAACGGTACTCTCATATTTTCAATTCGAGTTACCATTTAGAAGTTATGAATTTTACAATAAAATTATTGTCACTTAATTATTTTATTTACGGCCAAAAACTAACTTTCTCAGGTGGCTCGCGCCGGCCAAAGTTAGTATCTTCCTAAAAGAATCATACCCTCACGAATTCAGTGGTGGTTTCAGATTTTTAATCCGAGTTACCGTTTGTGAGTTATAAGCATTTGAAAAATAAAATAACTTTATTTAATTATTTTATTGATGGTTATGACATTTTCAGGTTTTCTCACAGGAGGCCTGTGATGACTAAACTTAAGTCACGCCTAGGGTAAACCTGCCATCTTGAGCACAACGGTGCCCTCAGATTTCTAATCCGAGTAAATGTTTAAGAGTTATTCCAGTTTTTTCAGGAAAACTGCTTACGCACGTTAATTTAAGCTTAACAAAACTTCAGAAAATTATTCTGGGCACACCAGGCCTCAGAATCAGGTGCTGTCCGAAACTGCATACTCGTAAAATTTTAAATAATTTATGAAAAAAAAATTTCCTTGAAATTTACGGGTCTTTACATTACTCCCACCTCAGGGATTTACGTCCCCATAAAGCTACAACACAAACTAGAGAAACTAATGGAGGTTCCGAGAATGCATCTCAGCCTCCTGCTCCCAAGTGCTCTCCTGGAGGTTATCATGCTACCAACGAATGTGCACTAGTGGAACCGACCATCCATGAAGGACCCGCTCCTATCGATCCTTGATCTCCACCGGAACCTCCAGGAAGGTCATCCCGTCATTGATGTCCAGCTCCCCGTGATCGATGACGTGGGTCGGGTCGTGCACGTACCTCCTTAGTTGAGATACATGGAAAGACATCATGCACCCAGTGCAACTGAGGTGGAAGGGCCAGATGAAGTGCAGAGATAACTTGTCGCCCCAGACAAATCTCCGTAGTCCACGTCGAGGTGAGACCCGTAAGAAAACGTGGTCACCATCCTCGAACTCTAGTGATCTCTGTATCCTATCAGCATAGGGCTTCTGTCTGCACTGTGCAGTCTTCATCCGCTCATGGATGATCTGCACCTTCTCCATCATAGCCTGCACCATCTCTGGTCTTACAAGAGCTGCTTAGATTTCCCCTTTGTTGAAAAGTGAAACCTGGTCTAATCCCCCCTGGATGAACCACATTCTTTGCCTAATACATTCAATCCTGACATTAACGGTACATTTCATGTCTTGGATGACATCTTAAGGCCTCGACGCTACTACCAAGAGATCCAACCGTTACTCTCGCCTCCAAGGGTCGAGTCACACTATCGGTATCAGTGCGTGGTTACTAGGTCTCCTCCAGTAGGAATCTCACAATTGAGGGTCAAATCAATAGTTTTAACCGGAACCTCTTAGTATCAACCATACAAAAAGGATAGGAAGGTAAACATTATAAAGATAAGTGACTTTTATTACTTTAGCTCAAGTAAAAAGACACACTAAAACCACAAACAACAACAACATGGAACTTAGAAGCCCATGAACAAAAGGCCTCCATGCCTGGATCTAGTCTCGCTCCTGTCCACCTGCTTCCAAAGCTCCATAGTCGTAAGCTTCAGCTGCCTGAAGCTGTGCTCTACCATGTCCACCTGTTCCCTATGGTCGGGGTGGACATCCTGGTGGTGGTGGTGGCAACACCTTGAAGCATCGTCCACCTCCAGCTGCATGGCCAGCTCCCCTGCCTCGGTCTCCGGCTCCATGCGGTCTGCCTCGATCAAACCTCTGCCTTTGCCTGGGAGGTCCTTCATCTATCTGCTGATCATCCGAGTGGTGGGTCAGACAATCACGAGCCATGTGACCCTATCTGCTGCACGTGTAACACATCATGGCAGGTCTGGCTCTGTCACTCCCCTTGGTGCCTCGCACTACCGACCCTGAGTCGTTCGGTTGACCACCTGTAGGTCTGGCCCTCTTGGACCTCAACGTCATCTGTCTACTGCCAGCTGCAGAAGACTCCACTGCATACCAGCTAGTAGTGGATCCTACTGCTGTAGACTGCTCAGTAAGGAAACTCTCCACTAAGAGGGCTTGCTCCAACACCCCCGTCTGCGTCGGGAAGCTGTGAGAAACAACTGAAGCTCTAATCTCTCGCCTGAGCCCCTACTCGAAGGTCCGGGCCCTGAAGAACGGGTCCTGTACCATATCAGTGGAGTAGCATGAGAGGTCGGTGAACCTCACTGAATACTGTGCCACTGTCATGCTACCCTGCTGAAGATGCAGTAGCTTCTGTATACGCACCACTCGAAGGGTGGATGGTACAAACTCTTCACGGAACAAGCTCTCGAAGTCTGCCCACAGAAGTGTCGCCTCGTCATGCATCTGGAGCATCAGGCTCCACCATCTTCCTACTACTTCCTGAAGGAGGCTGGTAGCAAGGATCACCATAAAGTCTGCTAGCGTCGCTACTAACCTGAAGACTCCCACCACAGCCTCCAGCCAATCCTCAGCTGCCTGTGGGTCCGTCTCTCCCCGGAACCTGGGTGGCCTCTCGTGCTGGAACTCGTGTAGCGCAATCAAGCAGCGTGCATCACCTGCTGCCGGGGCTGGTGGCATCGGTGGCCCAACGAGTGGTAGTACTGCTGGTGCCTCTGCTGGTGCCTCAACTGAAAGAGGGCCCTGTACTGAGGCCTCGTCGCTCGGCGGGCTGTCAGTACATACAACTCTCGGGGCTCTAGCTGGTCATCCGCGGGGAGGCATCCTAAAAGAACAGATGCGACATGGTCAAAAGACTATACCTGGTGAGTTGACCTGGTTTGAGCTGATTTAAAAGAAACTTTTGAAAATACACACACAATCAGTGTTTTTGTGCACTGAGTCAGAAATCAGAAGTCAGGGTCCTGGTGTATGGATACGTCAGCCACCGCACCAACACTAGACTCCCTAAACTGAAAACCACACTTAGTACCCTTAACACTATTGCTTCACAGAAATAAAATATTAGAGTTCTATGTTCAACGGTAGAACCGACTCCTCTGATACCAATTTGTCACGACCCATCCTCAGGGCTCATGTCGTGACTACCCCAAGCCCGCCTTCCATAGGCCAGGGGTTGGCGAATATCACCAAAGGCATAAATCCTGATAAAAAGGGAAGGCATTGCCTTTATGAAACACAAACAAACACACAACCAGAGTAAAAGCGGAAGCAAACACTAAGTAAAGTAATAAGACAAGTGTGCTAAAAGTACAATGGGGGCCGGAAATATAAGCCCAACAGTAAAGTACAAGGAAAAGACAAAATAGCATGAAGGTGTCAAGCTGCTCCAGGATCGTCCTCCGGAGTTCCTACCTGAAGGGTAGGTACAGATGGCCACCTTAGCTCTCCACGTTCGTCTGTCACCTCCGGGTACCATCTCATCATGAAGTCCACCTCCGGGTACCGTCTCTTCGTGAAGTCCACCTCCCGGTACCGTCTCGTTGTGAAGTCCGCCTCCGGGTTCCGTCCAGCTCTACAAGTCTCAACCACGATCAGTGTTGTCCATCGTCTGCATCCAACACAACAAGGTGCGGGCATAGCCCGTGCATGGGTGTGTATAACGATACTCAGTAGGGACCCTGAGACCCTCAAGGTGTCAATAAATCCAACAAGAATAAACCAAAAAGGAAGATCTCAATAGATAACCTTTACTTAGATATATGCCCATACATATACCTAAGTTATCATGTAACCCATCTCAATCATTAGGAAAACACAAAGGTCATTGACTCAGCTCAAACCAGGATTTTTATTCACGATGACGAAAAACACGGCTGCTGGAGAACTCCTCCTCTATCGAGTGCAGTAGTCCTGTCATGACTTTGAGGTGTCACTCACTAACCTTAGATTGCTGAGGTACTCCTCCTATCGAGTACCGTGGGTCTGCCACCTCACAAAGTAGTGCTCCTCCGCCATGGGTCTGCAACCTCACACAGTAGTGCTCCCCCTCATAGCCTACAGAGGTACTCCTCCTGTCGAGTACCGTGGGTCTGCCACCTCAAAAAATAGTGCTCCTCCGCCATGGGTCTTCCACCTCACAAATTAGTTCTCCCCACTGGGCTATGCAAGTCACTCCGAATCAAATCGGACAAGCAGTCATCAGGTCTCAGCCAGCTACAAGGCCACCGTACTTCGTATGCTCACCTCTGGGAGGATCCACTCCATGAGCCAATGGTCGATACTCCAAGTATCACAATATCCCATGAAGAAGTATCAAAAAGGACCGCCTCGTCATAGGGGTCTTAACGCAACAGACGACGCGTCAATCAGATGCCCGGTTGGTGAGTTATTAGCTTCTTTGTTCCGGGGGCCCGGTTGGTTTCGTATATGAACCAACCCAGCCATATTTCAACTGTATCCCAAACTCCCATGGGGTATAATCAAAGGGACGAATATGATCCTAGAGTACCGGAACCACTGATGGTTCATCAAATGGACGTCCACTGCCAAAGATATGGCCCAAGAAGGTAATGAGCCAGTAATGAGCCTGGGTCCGGTCCGACCCGGTCAGACCAACTCAGCCTAACCCAAACTGGGCCGACCTGGTCAGACTCACTAGGTCTGACCCGACCCATTGGGCGAGTCAGCCCGCTAAGTTTTGACACGGTCCACCGGGCCCGACCCAGCGGACCGCGAGGGCAGTTCGGCCCGATAGTCGCCACGCAAGCGGCTCGGTAACTCGGTCCGGAAGACCGAGATGGTTCAACCAGCGACACCGCGGGGGCCTCGCGGGCCGGTTCAGCAGGCCAGTGACTGGGAGGCTTGCGGGCAGACCACGCAGTGCGCGGGCGGGCCGGCTGGGCTCCGGCTGGCTGCGGGTGCACCGGGCAGGGCGCGTGTACGCCAGGCAGGGTGCCGAACGCTGGGCACCGCGCGGGGGCACGCCAGGTAGCACGATAGGGCGCCGTGGGGGTGCCAGGGTGTGCCAGCCAGGCCGACAACAGGGGCGCCAGGCAGGATGCCGGTAAGGGCGCAGGGCGCCGGGCTGGCAGTGCAGCACGCCGGGGGGCACCGGGTGTGTCGGCAGGGCACCGTGGGTGCGTCGACAGGGCACCACGGGAGCGCCGTGGGTGCGCCGGCAGCGCGCCGGCAGGGGCGCGAGGCACCGGGTGCACGCCAGGGGGCCGCGAGGGCGGCGTAGTTCACGGAGGTCACGGGTAGCACGACCTTTGTTTGCCACCTTCGTCGTCGTCGCCTCATTGCCATACCGTCGTGGAGTCATTACAAAAAGATCAACGAAGGGTTTGGGCGATGCTGGTTTGGCCCGGACCCTCCGTTTTTAGGGTGGTAGCAATAGGTTCTCGCAAGTATGAAGCACAACAAACACCGTTCTTCGTTTTGAGAGAAAGGAAGATAATGGGAAAGGTTCATACTTTAAATTAAAAATAAAACCCCTACCTCTTGCTCGTCGCTCGTTGGCGGAGTCACGGAAGGAAGACGATGAAGACCATCGTTCGTCACTTCCACCACACGTCCCCAATTCCGAGCTTTGTCGGTTCGTTGACGGTGTTGCGGAGGATAGGTTTCTGGGGAAGGAAGGTCGAAGAAGAATCCCGTGGAAGATCGTCGTTGGCATTCTTCACATTCTTCGTTGGAGAGGATAAGATTTCCCCAAGTGTTGGGCGTCACAATACTTTACCAGTGCTTCGTCGCTTGGTGAAGCTGTCCCAAAACTTTCTTCCAAGACTCCTATATATAGGAGAGGGGGAGAGGTATGTAACCATCGTGGAATTTATGACGGTTCATTTATTTTGAACCTTCCTAAATTTCAACGATGCAGTTACGTAATTTAAAAAGGGGGGTCGGGCGAATTAAATAGCATTGGCGCAATTTAATAGGTGCGTTGGCACAACTTAAGAGTGGAGGATGCCAAAAAGTTTCCCCCATATAGACTGCGATAAAACATATGACACGAATTAATTTTATGTTGACACATAAAATTAATTGACTGTAATTAATTTCACATCGACACATAAAATTAACTCACATCAATTAATTTTTACGTCGACCCATAAAATTAACTGATAACAATTAATTTTATTTCAACTCATAAAATTAATTGAGATCAATTAATTTTATGTCGACACAAAAAATTAACTGACAAAATTAATTTTACCTCGACCCATAAAATTAATTGAGTGTGATTAATTTTACGTCGACATATAAAATTAATTGATGGGGGGTTTGAGAGGTTTCCTCTCCCTCCCCATTAAATGGGAGGTTTGGGTGTGGCAGTTCCACCACCAACTCCCAAGTGGATCTTCTAACCACTTTATCCGCACTGCATGTGTTTAACAAAATAAGATAAATTATTCACTTATTTATTTTTTTAACCCACGTAAAACCCCAAAAACTAACTTTCATACCCGATCATATTCCATTGAGGTGAAAGTCTTATTAAGTGAATATCGGCACTACGAGTTCAACAGTGCCCTCAGAATTCGATTCCGAGCACTGGTTCAAAAGTTATAAAACACCACTCGTACGTTTACTGAACGTACCTGAAAAAAAGTTCGAAAAATTATTATCAGTCACCCTCGACCCACTGCAGTCAAGGTTAGGCTCTGTCTAGGTGAAACACGCCCCAACAAACTCAACGGTACTCTCATATTTTCAATTTGAGTTACCGTTTAGAAGTTATGAATTTTACAATTAAATCATTGTCACTTAATTATTTTATTTACGGCCAAAAACTAACTTTCTCAGGTGGCTCGTGCCGGCCAAAGTTAGTATCTTCCAGAAGGAATCATACCCTCACAAACTCAGCGGTGGTCTCATATTTTTAAACCAAGTTACCGTTTGTGAGTTATAAGCATTTGAAAAATAAAATAACTTTATTTAATTATTTTATTGACGGTTATGCCATTTTCAGGTTTTCTCATAGGAGGCCTATGCTGACTAAACTTAAGTCATGCCTAGGGTAAAACCACCATCCTGAGCACAACGGTGCCCTCAGATTTCTTATCCGAGTAACTATTTAAGAGTTATTACACTTTATCAGGAAAACTGCTTACGCGCATTAATTTAAGCTTAACAAAACTTCAGAAAATTATTCCGGGCACACCGGGCCTCAGAATCAGGTGTCGTCAGAAACTGCGTACTTATAAAATTTCAAAGAATTTAAGAAAAAAAAATTTCCTTGAAATTTATGGGTCTTTAAATTTTTTTTCATCATCACATCACTAGAATGATGTATATAAGTATATTTAAAGAAATAATATGGTATATATTAAATTATATCATTTTTCATCACCATATTTCATGATAGGTTTTAAATATATAATTGATGTATAAATATAATGATTATGTCATGATTATTATTCTATAGATGTTGAAATAATGACCTCATAAACTAATAATCAACCTACCAAAGTCATTTTGACACTTAATCCAAATATCATCAAAACATTCTAAATAAATTTAATTTATTAATAAATTGTATATGACATGGTAATAAGTGAAATAAAAGGAATAATAAACATAACAAAGATTTTAAATCAAGTAAATAATTAATATAAGTTTGTTATTCAGGAAGATAAAGAACATAAGTGACAAGTCAGACTCAAGGTAAGGGACTTCATCTCAATTTACTTTCACTAAGGAATATTTTTATGTTATGCATCTATATTATTTTATAAGGTGTATATACAGCATCTTTGACATGTTATATCATGAATTTATCTATTCTAATAATATTTAAAGTTTTATTCAATGTTATTCTTTTATGGGGATTATAATTCAAGTGTTTCCCAAATGATAAGGGAATTTTCTTTTAAAAATCCTCTTATAAAGTTTTCCTTACATCTATTTCTCTTGTAGGTCCATGTTTTTAAAATTATTTTATAAATATTTTTTATGGACATAAAATATTTAAAAAGTACATTTTATATCTCTTTTTACTTTATTTCAATGGTTTTTTAAGTAAATATTTTTACATGTTTTATATGAAATATTTTAAAAAATGACCAAAGGAATGTTATATTTTTAAAATATATGACAATAATGAATTTTTACACTACTATGATCATTATTTGATTTCCAGATTCCTTTGCAATATTTCATGTTTTCTTTGATGAAAAACCCTCTTTCCCTTTTTTTTGGTATTTTTGTATTGAAAATGGGTTTTTAAAAGAAAAGGGTATTTTGATATCTGAAAAGGTTTTTCATATGGGTTAAAAAGTGTATTTAAAAGGTTTTTATAATAAAAATATACAAGTGTAAATTTTTTTATTCATGATATGGTACTTGATCCTTATATGAATAATGGGTGAGACCAATACAACTTATACGATAGGTTGAGCCCCATTATTACTCATATGTGATCTCTATATAGATTATATGAAGGGATGAGACCCAATTATATCTCATAAAAATGGGTGAGGCTGATATATATTATACGATAGTTTGAGCCCCATTATATCTCATGAGTGAGACTAATATAGATTATATAAAGGGTGATCCCCATTATGGATCTACAATGTATTGGGTAATGATTATATTGGAAGTTAGATATATGGTTATTCCAATTAAAAGGGATTTAAAATGGGTTTATGAGTATGATGCTCTATGTTTCCAAAAAGGGGTTTTAAGCTATGGGTTTTAAAAGATTTATTTGAGAAAAAAGTGTGTGTTTTCATGTAAAAATGTTTTATTCTCTTAAAATAACTTTAAAGATAAAGGTAAACTTTACATGAGTTTTCATGTTTTTTATTGAACTAATAGTTTTATTTACTTTTATGTCCATTACTAACCCTTTAAAGTTCATCCCAAATTTTTAAATTTTTTTTAATAGTGTTGAAGGATGGTTAAGGGAAATGAGGAAGTCAAGATGAAATCCATGATGTTTTTTCATGAGAAGAAATCATTTTTTAGTTTAAACATTTTATATTGTGAGGAAAATGGATACTGATTGGAAGTGTAAAATTGGTATTATATGGTTTTGTGATGTATGAGTTATGACCTAATTATATAAAAATATAAACCTGAAAAGATATTCAAAACTAAAGAAAGTTAATTCTTGACTAAAAATCAAGATTATGTAATGATTAAGGCATGATCCTTATAGTTGGTATTAGAGGTCAGTTTAGATAACTTTATATTTTAGTATAATGATAATAACATTCCCTTGAAATATTTCACCTTATGGTTATGTTAAAATGATATAGAATTTGAATATTACCATGTTGTTCCATATAAAATATGTTTTTTCATAATGGTTTTACATTGAAGAAATATAGAATCTATAGTTGGGAGACACCAAGAGGAAAATTTCATTCCAAATCAGCATCTTGAGATGGATGGAATTAGAACTGGTAGTTTATTCTTGTGATGGATCAACTGACACAAGCTATAAATAGTGTTGGTTTCCATGATAAAGAGTAGCAAGATCTACCACATAATAACATGATGATAGTAGATTATTTCATGACACGACATTTCCCATCATTCTGTGAATCATCTAACTCTGTGGTGGCTGAAGGATGGATCAATTCCTTGGATAATATATTTGAAGTCAAGGGGTGTTTGGAATGACAAAAGGCATCCCTTTCCATTTATCATTTTGAAGGTGAAGCTAATCAATAGTGGTATTTGGTTAATAATACCAAATAGAGGGATGATCTTGATTCCATGAAATGGGACACATTTAAGAATCTCTTTCTTGAGAAATATTTCACTAAAGTTATTTATATTAGGATAGAGAAAAAATTATTATAATTGAAGAAAAAGGATGAAGATTCAGTGGCTGTATATAAATAAAAATTCACAAGATTGGCCAGATATGTATTAGATTTTATTCAGGACACTGATAGTAAAATTAATCAGTTTTACTCAGAATTAAAATGAATTGTATTAAGAGGTTTGACTACATGAGAATTTAAAAGTTATAGGAAAGTTTTTTGTTGTGTTGAGAAAGTTGATTTGGATTTTTTTGACACTTATGTTCCACAAGATAAGAAGAGTAAGAAATGGTAAAGGTGGCAGGAAATGGATAATAAAACAACTAATAATTCAAAAGATAAGCCCAAAAAATGTTCCAAGTGTAGTAAAATACATGTTGGTGAATGTTTTTCAGGATCTGGAAAGTGTTACTTGTGTGGTAAGTTTGGTCATAGGGTTCATGACTATAAAGAAATGAGTCCCCAACAATCAAATAATGGGATAAAAAATATCAAGTCAATGGTGATATATTTTAGATATAATGAGTTGATACATTATGCTAATGCGTGTATGAAGTTACTTACTCAGGGTGGAAATCATCGTGATTAGAAATAGAAAGGTGTGGAAAAATCATTAGCTACTACTAGAGTTTATGTTGGTCCATTTGGTGGAGTGGTGACAGTTTTAGGGTGATCGATATTTTTTTAATGTTAATTATAAGTTCAAAGTTTTATAAACCCCCTTTTAGATTTTAAGTGATGATATATTAAATTTATTAATTACATTTTGTGATACATTTTGTTAGGTTTATGTATATGTAAATCTTTGGTTTAATGTGAAGTATGCCTTTATTTTTTTTGGACATTAGTTTTAAGGTATTAATAATATTTAGAGTTTATATGATCATTGATGATTAAAGTTTTTTTGAAGTATTCTCATCATATTTATAAGAAAATTGTAAGGAAAAAATTTTATGGAAAAGGATAGATCAAAGGTTGGGAGACAGCTCGTCACAATCGGTAAGGCCATGAGGCTTGAATCCATAATCGAAGGGTGATAAGGGTGTAACACATACCAATGGACTATGTGATATCCTAGTTAGTATGAAGTTATTATTTTAAATTATGAGGTTTGAAATATAACGAAAAATTTAATTTTGAGAACATATGTTTTATCATATAGTTAACCAAGGGATTGAAAAGTGATTTGGTGATTAATGTTGTTTTGGAAGAGGATCACTATAATTTTGGGAAACATCTTAAATTATGATTACCATTTTGGTTATGGTTAATGTATAAATATATGAGTAATATATTTTTATACTTTTTGGGATAATTTGATCCATTATAAGTTTATTTAAGTGCATTAGGTATGAGAAGTTCCTCTTGGATACTCATTGTAGGAAAAAATATGAGAGTATGGTGGAAATTGATTAATTGAAAAAATTATACCAGAAAAATAAGTATATTTCCTTATGATTTTAGTCAATATGGTAAAGGAATTACTAAAATATAATTGAAAGATATTTAAAATGAAAATTTTATCCTATTATTTTCATTTTTGAGGAATTAAATGGTCTTTTAACTCATCACATTTTTATGGTTTTGAGGTCATTAACTTTCTATTGATCATTAAATTTATTATGATCAATGATCTCTATCACTCTCAATCATTGTTTGGACATTAAAATTTTCTTCCACGTAAAAATATACAGTTACCACCTATTTTATCCTACTTGGAAACCTAGTTATGAGTTATTCCATATGATCTTTGTACTACCTTTTATCTCTTATCAAGCGGGTGTTTTATCGACCATTTTTATGTTGTGGGTTTCCAAAAAATGTATTTTAAAATGTACAAAATTTTATTACTAAGATAAATTTTAAATTGAAATTATGAAATTTATTAAATATGGAAGGATCCAATACCCAAATATTTTAGAAAAGAAAATTATGTTTTATATCATATTCGACATACAACACCAAACTTAAACGAAACATGAAATATATAATTGTTATAACGTAGCTGTTAAATTGGTGGGTATGAATAATATTAATTAATTTATAATATATATATATATATATTATAATGAATATAAATTATTGATAAATTATTAGTAAATAATCAATCAATTTTTATTAAATTAATTTTATTCTTCAAAAATAGTTTTTCTTCAAAAATATTTTTATTGATTTTTGAGAGGAAATATTATAATTATTTTTTGTAAATTTTATAAAATTTATTTGATAAAATGAATAATGTTTTTTTAAATAATCATATAAAAATTAACTTATGGTGAAATATTTGGATTTTTTTGGAAAATATTGTTTTCTTTTGTGAATAGTGAAAAATATTGATTTTTTCTAAAAATGTCATTTATTTTCAATAAATCAAGTGATTTAAAAGTACCATTATATTTTTAATATTATTTCAAGTAAAAAATTATTATTTTATTATATTTAATCCACTTAAATTATTTTTAATCAACTTTATATTTTATTTTAGAATAAGTTAATTTTTGGGTTTAAAAACGAGATTTTATTGAAAACTATTTTAAAGTGTATAATATTTTTCTTTTTTAGTTAATTAAAACAACCCCTATTAAAGAATTTTTTAGATTAAATTTATATATTATAAATAAATAAAAATTAATTTAAATTAATATAATGATTATTATTAGTCATAGAGTAAATATAATATAATCTTTTGCTCAAAAAATACACTCTTTGAAAACCCATTTTCCCATCGCGTCTGTGAGTTTAATTCTAAATTAAATCTTGAAACTTATGTGAATTTAATTTGGTAAAATGGATTAAATATTTTTAATCATCATAATTTATATTATATAACATTATTGAATTAATTTTTGAACATAATTAATAATAAAAATAGGAAAAATTAATTACCATGGTTAATGTTAAAATGGATTTAGTGGGGGGGGTGTTAAACTAAAAATATAAGGGTTAAAATGACCTAAAAACTTGTATAAAATTTATTTTATGGACATATTTTGACCTTATAATTTACAATTCTCTATAATTTTCTATTTTTGATCGTTTTGGTATGTGAAAAACATGGGTACACCTTTTTATTTTGAAATATTACAAGTGTGCCAATCAACTCACTTATAAAAGGCCACCGCCTATCCTGTCCTATTCACACCTCCAAATACATTTTTATTAGACAATAAATAAACAAATATCCTCCTTACTTATATTCCCAATACCTAGATCCCATATTTTGATAATAAATGCATCCTTAGAAGTATTTTGGTTCTTACCTAAAGAGGTTATCAGAAGAAGAGGTATCATGCTTAACCGATTGTCTTTATTTTATTTATTTTTCCATATCCTCCAAATATTCTTAAATTATTCTTATATAATGACACCATTATATACAAAATACTTAAATTATATTATGTTAATGTCATAACCTAAATCCATATCCTTTTCCATTGAATGATATACAAAATCATCATTCTTATGTACGATGTACTATTTCCTTTCAAACCGATATTATTTTTTTTCTTCACCACATCTCATGGATTATTGTAATAATATATTTAAAGTATATGTATCTGATATTTTTAACATATTTATACTTTTTGAGTTATTATATCACATTTAACTTCTTACTTTCCATTTTTTGGGGATATAATAATGTCGCTCGTTTGTATGGAAAATTACCTGCTCACGAAGTGATGTGATTCATTTTTCACTAACACTTTACATGGAAGGTAATAAGGATAAAGTTAATGAATATATGTGATATAAATAAGATAATAATTATATTAATTAAATATTTATCATTCTTAAAATCTAATATATCATTTTCTTTCTTACATTGAAAAATGATAACATCGTTCATGGGGGTGTGGACTACCGCCTCTATGAAGAAATCTGATTTGTTTTTCATCACCATATAAAAAAATTATATGTATAAGTATATTTAAAGAAATATTATGGTATATATGATATTATGATCATTATATAAAGATGAAATATTACTTACCACCTTTCAATAATGATTTTTTCAAAATGGAATCGTTACTCATACGTACGTATGGCCTGTCATCTCCATAATCGAGGTAAGGTTAACCTGGTAGTCGATACTAAGGATGAGAATGCGGAAAAGAATGATTATGTGGAGTATAAGTATGTATTTGAATTGGAGGATGTTTATAATGAGTGGGAAGTCCAAGTGGTATGATGCTTAGGGATGACCATTAATCTGACATAGGAATACTTACAATGACATAATCTCTTACAAAATCAATGTAATGTGAATGAATTCATGCTAGAGCTCATAATTGATGATGGGAGTCAATATAATTTTATCTAATGAAACATGGTGGAAATTTAACACTTAAAAATTAAGAATTATATTTTATCCTACCATGTCGGGGTAATCGAGTCCATGGGATAAATCTGAATCACAGAGCAGTGCAATGCACGATTTTCCATCAGACAGTACGAAGCCCACATGACCTATGACATAGTGGAGATGGATTCCTTTCAACTTATATTTGGGTGATCAGGAAAATTTGATGTGGAATCCAGTCATGATGGTTTCAACAATATAATGAAATTCACCAAGAATAAGACCTACCACACTTTAACACCTTTGATAAGGAATCCATACACTCAAGATACCCTCTTAGACTTTAGGTCGAGCCTTTTCTAGAAGGGGAGACTAATGAAATGCCTTAACATCCACATACTGGTCTATCACACCCCATGTGGGGTCTTTTAACTCTTGTTTAATTATTTTTCTCTCTCCATATTAGAATATTTTAAGGGAAGATAAGTATTTATTTTTTTATAGGGTTTATGTTTATAAATAGAGTGTTAGAGGCCCTTTATAATGAATTTTTTCTAGATTAATAATATTCTTATAAGGATCATTCTATTTTTTTATCAATGTCCCTATAATTTACTTGTGTACGACCTCGATTTATCCCATTGCACTGCATCACTTGATCAAAATGAGTATTGTTATAGTAATTATGTATTTAGTATGTGGGTCTATCTAGACTCATTTTATTAAAATATTTCTTGATTAGGCTTATCAAAACCATTTTATCTCTAGTTTTAATTTTGTATGTCATATATTTTTCAAGCCATAATATATTTCCAATTTCATTTAAGGGATATAATGGTTCTATTTCTTAAAAATGAAACATTAATGATGCTCATTCCTAGGTGGCACTTGCAAACTCTCAAGGGGAATACAAGGGTTTAATTTTCTTAAAAATATAAGTTCTCTAATATAAAAAGGTTATTGGGTAGGGAATTTGGTCTACCTTTTAAAAAATTAAAATCAATTTTGAAGGAAATTTTATTTCACTTTGAATGTTCTCACATTATAAAATTCAGTAAGGCATTTATTTTTTTAATCACTCAAAGTCTTCCATACAATGAGAATAAAGTGATGATTGTGTGAATTTTCTGCTAATATGAACATGAACAATATATTTTGTGATAGAAAAAGATCCACACTCCCTAATTCGATACTAAAAACATAATTTTTTACATTTCTAGCTTGATTTCAATAAATGTGACCCAATTTCAACCATCCAAAATTTACAACATAAAAGGGAATATTGGATCACTTACATACCCAATGATATTTTAGGTTTATACTTTTTAAGGATTAGTAAAACATAACAAATATCAGAGTTTATAAAAAATTCTGCAAACACTTATCCAGCTTCACTCTAGTTAGATTGTTAATCGAGACCATTCATAATTGATCTTATACTCATCATTATACCTATGAAAATCATTTTAAAACCTGAGGTGAGAAAAAAATATTCCAGTAATGGGTTTATAAACAAGAGGTGAAATACGATCACTTTTAAAAATTCTATAGAAACTCATTTGAAAAAATATCCTTTTATATCAAATATAAAACATTTTATATAAAAAATAATTTTTTCCTAAATAAAAATTTAGTTTTTTAAAATAAAAAATCGAAGCTTTTCAAAACTTTTGATAAAAAAGTATAATTATTGTGAAATATTATTTTATTTCAAAACATAATATTCTTTTAAATAAATCCCATTTTATCCTTTGAAAATTTAAAAAATTTAATTTCAAAAAAATATATCTATTTACTAAATATAAAGATACTCAGATAAATTTAAGGAAAACCTTGTGGACACTAGGAATATTTAAGGTTTGAACATCACTTTTTTGGAAAAATTATATTTGATATTGTTATTTCACTCTTCATTTCTCATCATCATAACTAATACCCAAGTTAAAAATTTTAAATTATTTTTTTGTAAATATTTCCTTTATAATTATAATCCCTTAAAATAATAATTCAAAAACTTCACATATATGTAATTTATTTTCAAAGAGTAAAATAATTACATATCTCATAAATTTTAACAAAAGTTTCTTTAAAGGAAAATACATACTTTTATTTGGATTAGGAGTAATCCAAAAAATAATAGGAAACAATTTTAAATGACTCCTAGAAATTGAACTTAAGAAAACATTTTTCATATATAGAATATAAATGAGAAATATACTGCATGAATATACAATATATGTTTTCATGAATGACATCAATATAATTAAAAGAGCATGTCATACATAAAATAATGATTTTAATACTGTAAAAACCATATTTGAAATCAGAAATCAATATTCTCTTATAAGGGATTGTAAGATTTAAAATGGGAATTTTAAGAAGAGATTTATCATATAATAATGATTTTATAGAATGAAATGAAATAAAATTATTATATCAAACTTCTCTATAAAGAGGGTTTTGTAAAAAAACATATAATTTTAATAAAATTATTTTTTTCTTACCTGGAGGGTTTAATGAAAAATATAAGTTTTATAGAAAACATGTTTTTTATTACCTTGTAGTAGGTTGCTAAGATCACTTCAGTAGAACCCTAATACTTCTCCTATAGGATTATATGAATAGACTATGCTTCTTTACCTATTTTTCTATCTCACTTGATACTGTAAGGATATATCTAGGTTTCTAAGTCACACTTAGATTGTATGTAACCTGAAAGAAATTATATTTCTATATCTATCCTTCATTTTATACTTATATTAAAATATTAGGTATACAAATTATCAGTTTTTCACCCACTTATTTGTGGATATTTTATTAAATCTCATTTATAGTGATGTTATATATAAAATATCATTTCTATACTATCATTCTCGTGTAAAATATATCTATAAGATATATGAAAAAAATTAATGTCCATATACAACCATATAAGTCAACACTCCAGATTGTGAGGATATCTTAACATCATAACTCTTACCATTTAATAATCCATAAACTTCCAAACATGAAGCTTCATGAATTTTTGGATCCTATGGATTATTGATCACATTTTTAACTATTACAGAGCATGCACAATAATAAAAAAAGAATTTATAAATGTGATTGTTTATATTTAGTTCATGTTATACTAATCTTGATATTTTATGTCAAAAATGTCATGATAATAATATATTAAATATATTTAAATTCCTTAATTTTTATTTGCAAGTTCTAAGGGAGGAAGAAGATGATAATGGAGTAGATTAAAATTTGTAAGTATGAAGTTACATTTATGTGGTTTTGATTTTACCTTTACATAAGTTTTTAAACTCACCACATGACCATTATGTAACACCTTTTAAGTTATTTTACCCTTACTTGACATTAATATTACCCTTACATAGCTATATTGTTACCTTTACATGACATTTGAATATGGGATTACCTTTACATGATAATATTTATACCCTTACTTATATTATGTTAAATGATATTTACCTTTATGAAAAAATTTTAGTACCCTCATACGGGCTTTTAAGATGCAGGGTGTACCCTTACAAAAGTGCTAGAGTACCCTTATTTATGTGGTTTATACCCTTATGTAGAAATAGTAAGGTGTACGTTACCCTTACATGAGAGTTGTATACCCTTAAATAGTAGAGGTATGGTCTTTATGCACGGGTGACTAACCATACGTAACTTTTCACTACCTTTATGTGACTTTAAGAGTACCTTTACATTCACTGGTACCCTTACACAGGTAAGAGCTTACCTTTATGTGAGTTGTGGGTACACTTACATAGGTGAGACTTCAAGTGAGTAGCCCTTACATAGTGAGAACTACCTTTATCTGAGGGATGGTTTATCCTTATATGAACAAACTACGTTTATACAAGCCCAACTTATGTTTACAAAATATGTGTTATTGGAAATTTACCTCTACACATATTCATCTTCTTAAACTATGCATTTTTAGCTATTAAATTTTATAAATTTAATCTCGAAAACAATTCAATATTATTATTCTTATATTCTATCAGTTTATTATTTAATAATCACTTATATTAATCTATTCCATTTATATTATTAATATATTTCTTAGAATATAAATATAATATATATGTTTCCTTCCTTAAAAGTCAAGGTTTTTCTAAAATAATATTCATCTAATATACCATCAATTGCTTAAAATCGAACCTTATAATCCTTAAAAAGGGTTTCTAACTTTTAAATTATCCTTAAATGATATCTTTATAATCTCTAAAGTTTTTTAAACCCTCATTTGATACAAAATGTGACATCCCAAGTTCCTCAAACCTAGATACAGTTCTAAAAACATAATTTTTTACATTTTTGTCTTGATACCAATAAATGTGGCCCATTTTTAACCATCCAAAATTGAAAACATAAAAATGGAATACTAGATCACATACATACCCAAGGTTCATTTAGGTTTATAGTTTTAGAGGATTAGGAAAATTTAATACATATCGGAGTTTATAAAAAATTCTATTAACTCATATACAACTTCACTCAATTTAGACTCTTAATTGTAACCATTCACCATTTATTTTCTAATCATAACTATTAATGTGATAATAATTTTAAAACTTAGGGTGGGCACACAATTTCTTAGTAAGGGGTTTTAAAATAAGAGGTGAAATGATTTCTATTTAAAAATTCTATAAAAAATCCTTCAAATTCGTTTCCTTTTATATCAAATATAAAAAAATTGATATAAAAAATATTATTTCTATAAATAATAATTTATTGTTTAAAAATAATTAATTTATAACTTTAAAAACTTTAATTAAAAAGTATAATTATTTTAAAAACCTATTTTATTTCAAAAAATAATATCCTTTGAAATAAATCCATATTTCTCATTTGAAAACTTCAAAACTTTACTATCGAAAATAATATCTTTATGAAATATAATTATACATATAAAAATTTAAGAAAACCCTTATAGACACTAGAAATATTGAAGGTCCAAACATCACTTTTAGGGAAAATTCCCCTTGAGGTCGTGGGTTCACTCCCTATTCCTCATCACCATAACCAATACCCAAGAACCAAATTTTAAATATATTTTTTATTAATATGTCATTTCTCATTATAAATCAATTAAAATAACCATTACAAAACTTCACATATATATAATTTATTTTAAGAAGAAAATAACTACATATATCTTAAATTAAAAAAAATTCCTTTAAGAAAAATCTAAATTTTATTATGAATAGGTGTAATATAAAAATTCATAGGAACCACTTTTAAATGATTTTTGGAAATTGAATTTAATAATATATTTTTCATATATAGACTTTTAATGAGAAATATAGTGAATAACCATACAATACATGCATTCATTAATGACATATATATAATTAAAAGAGAATTTTATACATAAAATAATGATTTTAACCCTTTAAAAACTATCATTGAATTCAGAAATCAATATTCCATTATAAGGGATTGTAAAATTTAAAATGGTAAATTTAAGAATAAATTTATAATATAAGAAAGCTTTTTTAGAAGTAAATGAAATAAAATTATTAAATCACACTTACCTATAAATATGGGTTTTAAAAAGAAAAGAAAATTATAATAAAATATTTTTTTCTTATAAAGAGAGTTGAATGAAAAATTGAAGTTTTATAGAAAATAGGTTTCCCTTACCTTGTAGTAGGCTACTAAAATCACTTCGAAAAAACTTTAATACTTATCCTATATGATTCCATGAATAGACTCTCATTCTTTCCCTCTTTATCTCTCTCACATGATAATGTAAGGATATATCTAGGGTTCAAAGTGTCACTTAGATTTTATGTAACCTAAAGAAAAGTGCTATTTATATAGCCAGCCTTCACTGTATATTAATATTAAAATATTAGGTATTTTAAAGACAAGTTTTTCATCCTCTTATATGTTTAGATTTGATAAAATATCATTTAAAATGATTTTATATATAAAACACAATTTCTATGCTATCCTTTTCACCCAAAACCCATCTGCAAGATATAGGGAAAAAATACATGTATGTGTACAACCATAGAATTTAAAACTACAGATTGTAATGATATCTTAACTTTATAACTCTAACCATTTAATAATCTATAAAATTTAAAACATTAAGCTTCATGAAGGTTGTGTTCCTATGGATTACTAAGAACCTTTTTAACTATTATAGAGCATGTGAAAGAATAAAAACAAGGCTCTATAAAGGATATATTTTTTATTTAGGTCACATTCTAGCAAACTTGATCTTTTATGTCAACAAAAATGACATGATAATGATATATTAAATATATTTACATTCCTTTGATTTTATATGCAGGTTCCAAGTGAGGAAGAAGATGATAATATAATAGATTCAAATTTGTAAGTATACAGTTACCTTTATGTGTCTTTGATTTTACCTTTATGTAGGTTTTTACACTCACCATATGAACCTTAATTAACCCATTTTAAGTTTTTTTTACCCATATTTTACATTAAGATTACCCTTACATGTATATATTATGATATTTACATGATATTTGAAGTTGGAATTACCTTTACATGAGAGTCATTATACCATTAAGAATATTTTGTTAAATGGTCTTTACCTTTATGAAACTTTTATAGTACCCTTACTTGGGATTTTGAGATATAGGGTATACCCTTATGCAGGTGTTGTAGTACCCTTAAATAAGTGGTTTATACCCCTATGTAGCCACAATAAGGTGCGTGTTACGCTTATGTGAGTGTTTTTTACCCTTAAATAGAAATTATTTGACCCTTATACATGGGTGACAACCCTAACATAGCTTTTCACTACCTTTACATTATTTTAAAATTACTTTTATCATCTTTGGTACCCTTTCATAGGTAAGACCTTACCTTTACATGAGTTGGGGGCACCCTTACATAGGTGAGACTTCGGGCAATATACCCTTACATAGTGAGCACTACCTTTACACAAGGGCCAATTTACCCTTACATGAATAGAATAACTTTACCTATGCACAACTAAACTTTACATAATACGTGTTATTGGAAATTTTCCTTTACATAGATTCATTTTCTTACACAGAGTTTATTTTCAAATATTAATTTTTTAAATTTAATATTGTAAACTCTTAAATATGATAATTTTTATTTCCATTAGTTTATTATTTACTAATAAATTATATTAATATATTCCATTTATATTATTAATATATTTCTTATCATATAAATATAAATTTTTAATAATTATTTTATACATATATGTAAAAATTAAACATTTTCATTTTCAAAAGTTTTTTTATTTCAAACACTTTATTTTCCATGAAAAATATAGTAAATTTATATTTTTCAATGATTCTAAGTCATAACTTAATTTTATTAGGATATTAACCAAATGAATTATAAACATATTCTTAATTATATATATATATATATTATTTCTAAAAAATAATAATATATTCTAAAGTAATAGTATTAAAAATATAAGGTTTTTCATTTTAATAAAAAATATAAATTTCATACCAAAATAAATTTTTTTAGTATAATTAACAATAACCTGCACTAAAAATACACTTTTATTAATATTGAATTAAAATTTAAGAAATAACTTCAAAAATATCATTTTTTTACATTTATAAATATCCAAATATAATTATCAGAAATATATTCAACCATATTTAAACAACTCTTTAAATATTGAATGAACATAAATTCAAAATATGAATAAAACATAAAAATGATATGTTAATTAAAATATTTATTAGTTTATTATAATTTTGTAAATTTCTTCAACATAGTATTATTTAAAATAGATAAATATGTACTAAATCCAAGGATGTTACATTCTGAAGTAACCCAAGGCACAACAGAAGCGTGAAACATGAAAAATTTAAAATTTTGGTTTTGTATTCATATGAAAAAACCAAATCCACAAAAACCCTTGCCTATATTTCTTAAATGATCATGTGTAATTCAATTTAAGCATGAAAAATAAAATCAAACAAAAGTGTAAATAGAAACTTGTTTGTTTGAAGTCGCCAATTTGATTCACTAACCATCGACGTGTCATGGCTCAATGGTGCCAAGATGGGAATCCTCTAGATCATCCAAACATAAACCACAAATCCTCGATCGTCGATCTATGTTTACTAGGTTCTAGCATGGGAAACTAAAAATCTTTATGATGTCCCTTCGATCACATGAAGAATGTAGTCTCAATCACATGAATATGTATGACTTAATAAACTATTCATAAATGTCACAAAATAACTTATGAATACCTTTTTTAGAAAAATTATATTTTCTCATATTCACTTTTTTGATCAAAAAACTTGTGAATACATTGATAAATAAATTCAATCATCATTATTATAAACTTTAACAATATAATTGAACTAGTTTTACTTGTGATTAATCATACCCTTACATTCATCGACTCCTATATATGGGGACCACTTCTTCCTAAACTCCTATTCATTAGATTAGGTGTAACTTTTGGATACACTTAGTGTGTGACCCTCTAGGTCCATATCTCAATAGTAGTGAATCCAACCCATAGAACAATAATTGATTCAACCCATCATGAAACCTAAGAAGATAAGGAATATCATAGTTACAACTACCTCCTAAAAACACATTTTGTGTAATATAATCTCTTTGTCTAGTGATATCTCATAAATCAAGAGCCTTTTATTACTTTATATATTTCATGACTTTACTGGACAAACTTTCATTCTTGTACCATGCCCGTGGATTTAATAAAGGTACTACCATCCTGATCAACCTAGGCCCATGAGATATCTTGTCCTAAAATCCTATTCATTAAAATATGTGGACTTGTGGATACACTTAGTGTGTGACTCTCTAGGTTCGTATCTCGATAGTAGTGAGTCCAACCCATATACCAATAATTTATTCTTTCAACCTATAAAGGACCCTAGAGATAAGGAATGTCATAGATACAACCACCTCCTACAAACACTTTTTGTGTAATATAATCTCTTTGTCTCTTGATATCTCATAAGTTAAGATGAAAACTTGTGTCATCATTATTTTATTACTTTATATATTTTAAGACCTTACTAGAAATACATACCTTCTTGTACCATGGACATAGATTTAATGAATGTACTACCATCTTGGTCAACCTGGGGCCATCAGATATCTCTTCCTAAACTTAGAAGCGATATATTCTATCTTGATCATTCAACCAATTCCATACCACCAATGACACACCCAAAACAAGCTACCTCACCAGGAATTCAATGTTATAGTTTCTTCCTTTTTTCAAAGTACACAATAAAATGGTACACATTGATAATAATATCAAGTATAGAAACCAATATACATGTTCATAGATAAGAACAACGAATGACACCTGAAACATGTGGTGTTCCTATTGGAAGGTATATCCTCATGATCTCATCTACTTATGATCACCAAGTATGGAATTCATAAGAATAAGTCTCAATGATTATGATCACCCAACACCTGATATATAGAGATCATATATATCTTTTTATTATGATGTATCTTGATCATAAGACATATGTTTAATATTATTTTCATAGTATATCAAGATTCTCATTATAGCTGGGAACTACTATAAACTTTTTATTTGAAACATAATCTTAGGACATTAAAAACTGGATGAAAAATTATCAACACTATTATAGTAAGAATAAACACATGTATATATCAAATCACATACATGTAATGGAAATCAAAGTACATAAAGGAGTTGGGTCTAGAGAACCCACTCACAAAACTCCCACTTACTGTAGATCCAGTTGTTAAAAATTCTCAATCCTCTATATCTCACATGAGTATCGTGATTTTATTGTGATATAACATTAGTCAGGGGTTTTCCACGTTATCCTCTATGGCTACTCCACTAAACACATATTCACCTCTTTAAGTAAAATCACTCAAGAGATGAAACTTCCAATGTATATTCTTTGTACTATGGTGTGACTTGGGATCCTTGGAAAGTACCACTGCCACAGTATTATCATAATATACTGTAATAGTATCTTCACTGATAGGTATAATTCCAAGATCAAAAATAAATATACGTATCCAAACTAATTCCTTAAAAGTATCAGAATCTTCCATATACTCAGACTCTGCTATAGAATCGAAAAACACTGGCTACTTCAAGCTCCTCCAGCTCACTGCACCACCATTTAGGAAAAAGACACAGCCTAAACATGATTTCAGATAATCACGATCTGTATGGAATCTATAATCAATATATCCTACCTCACAACTAGCTTCTGATCTCCTCTATACACCATGAACACATCCTCTATATGTCACAAGTAATTTATGATAGTTTTTACAACTTCCCAATGCAACTCTCCTAGATTGGATTGATATATTCCCACCATTATTAATTTAAAGGAAACATCAAACCTAATACATATCATGGATTACATCATATATCCGACTATTGAATTATAATGGATTCTACTCATTATTTCAATCTATTCCTGTGTTTTTGGAAACATCTTCTTATATAGATTAATTCCATGTCACACTGGAAACAATTCTATATTGGATTGTTCCATATTATACCTTTTGAGTACCTTTCCAATAGATGTACATTGAATAAACTTAAATATCATCTTAGATATATCTCAATAGATCTTAATCCCTATAATAGAGGATTCTTAACCTAATTCTTTCATGGATAAGAATTTATTTAACCAAGTATTCATTGACTGTAAGACTTGCACTTCGTTTCCCATTAATAATATGTTGTCAAAATATAATACTATTAAAATAATGGCACTTCCACTAACCTTCTTATATACACATGGATATCTTTAATTCTTAATGAAACCAAGTTCTCTTATGGCCTCATCAAAACAAATATTCCATGATTGTGATTCCTTATTAAATCCATAAATGTATATTTGTATATTTCACACTTTATTGGCACTCTATAGCATAATGAACCCTTTAGGCTGTGTCATGTAGACATCTTTAAATAAATTCCCATATAAAAATTATTTTTGACATCAATTTTCCAAGTTTCATAATCATGGAAGGTTGATGTTGCAAGTAATATTCTGATGGATTTTATAATTGTAACTAGAGAGAAGGTTTAATCATATTCTATTACTTGGTGTTTCCTAATACCCTTCACTACCAACCATTCTTTATAGGTACTTACTTGACCATCCATGCCCATATTTTTCTTGAATACCCATTTACACCCAGTATGATATACATCTTCTGGCGAGTTTACCAAAATCAAAACTTAATTTTGGTATATGGACTCCAATTTTGAATGTGTGTCTTATTTCCATTTAGCACCATACTTTCCATCTAATGATTCTTTGTAGGTCATAGATTCATCATTCTCTAGTAGTAATGTGTCACCTAAATTGGGGATAAGAAAACTATATCTCTTTGGTTCTTTAACCTCTCTAGTAGATCTATAGATTACTTGTGTCTTAGGAACATCTTTTTCTCCCACTATCTCTTATGGAGATTATTCCCATACCAACTTTTGTGCATCTGGAGAATCAAATTCATCAAATTCAATCTTGCTCCCACTATTTCCATTAGAAATGTGTTCCATTTCTATAAATGTAGCTTGTCATGCTATAACTATATTTTTATCTAAAAGGTTTATATAGGTAATATCCTTTTGTCTCCATAGAATAACCTATAAACAAGAACTTTATGTTTCAAGATGGTAATTTTTTACTAGGTATAGTCTGGAAAAAGGCATCGCATCCCCATACACATATGTGTGATAGATTGGATTTATTTCCAGACCATAACTTGAATATAATACTATCTATTGCTTTAGTTGGAAATCAGTTTAGTGTATATGCCATATTCTATAGTGAATTTCCCCAAAAGGTGCTTTGGCCATTTTACCTTGTAAAAAAGTGAAACATACATCTAATGGTTTTAACTTTAGGGAGTCTAAATATCCTAATTGATATAGTTTTCATAAACACTTCTCATTTACATGACTCAACATGAAGTACTATAGGTGGGTAGGATATGATTCATTCTCATTATATTTGTCATTGATTTCCAATACTGAATTTTCTAGTTCAAGTATATACAACTCATTGTTAAGATGTTCCATACCATAACATATGTTATCCTTATACATAATATAATTTTTTTAGAAACTTGAAATAAAATCCCACAGTGTATAAACTCGACAGTAAGTTTATGTTTTTAGTAACATATGGTACATAATAATAATTATTTAGTACAAGAACTATGCCACTAGGAAAAGATGATAATCTCACATTTATAATGATTCAAGTCTTACACAATTTTCTGATCATAAACATACTTCACATTTTTCAGTTATCTTGAATATACTTGGTTCCTATATTTGAATAAAAAAGTGTGATCCACATGTAGTATCCAACACCAACTTTTAGAAATTGGTAGAGTGAATTCAATGAAAATATACCTAAAGTCGAAGCGTCAAATTGATTCTTCTTCCCAACTATATAATTACTATTCTAGTGTCTTTTCTTACCTCATGAAAATAAGTCTACCTCCTCCTCTTTTCTCTCCCTCTGTATATTTGGCTTCTTGAAATGGTGGTGCATTAGTGCCTTTGACTTAGAATTAGACCTTGACACTATCCTTACTTTTCCTTCTCTTTTTCACCATAAGGACTGAAGATTTAGAATTCTTCATATCCTTATATTCTTAGAAAATAAATCCAAAAAATATGGAAGTTACTTATTCATATTATAATTTACTATTAAAGTCGAGAATCTATGTGGTAAATAGTCAAGAATGAGATCAGTTGCTAGATCTTGGTTTAGTTTGAACCCAAGGGACTCAAGTCACTCAATGTACCTGATCATCTTGAGTACATGGGGTCTTTATTGATTTCCTTATACTATCCTACATATATACAGAGAACTATAAATATCATATATTTCTTACTGAGCTCTCTCCGGTTATAACTCTTAGAGATAAGATAATATTTGGAAATCATCTTTGTCCACGTGCATTTTTTATAGCTCACTGGACATAGATGACAATATAAAACACTAAACATATAGTGCATCATCCATATGATTCTTGAATTTATCTTTATCTCATGTTCTTTCTCCCTAAGGAGGATTAGTAGGAAATGGGGATTCCAACACATAAATCTTCATATCTTGGCGTTGAATTATGCGTAAGAACCTTTACCACTCTCGGAAGTTAAGATCGGTCAAAATATTCTATTTATCCAATATCGATCATAGTGAAGTTGAATTGGTGGTGGTTTCTATTTTGATCTAAAAAAACAACTTAGTAGATTAGTACTTTATCTTGATTACTAGTATACATTTTCAAATTATTAATTTTAAATGTCTCCCACTATTTTATCAAATCCTAGTATCCCTCAACTAATAGATTCTGAAAACTTTATCGTTTAAGTATTCTAGTGGAAATGATCCTTGAAAGCTCTCCTCATAGTCTACAAGCTATGTTTATTCCACTACCGAGACAATTTCATGGTAGGTGTTTGACTGGACAACCACATCAACTCACAACTCCTTGACATGTTGAGTGGATTACCATATTTTTTAAAGAATTACTTTGCATTTCTCTTCCTCTAAAGTTGCAACAAGCTAGCTATGACTACTCTTTTGCTACCAAATTTAGTTAATCCAACCCACCAATCTTATAAGAAATCCTTAGTAGTAAAAGGAACCCTCAAATAGGCCTTAAGAGCACCTCAAATAATTTGTTATGTCCAAATTAAAGTGATGGAAGACATTTATGACATAATATTTTCTTTGAGGGATTTATTAATTTATCCTAGTGAATGGAATCCTTTTCTATTTAACATTCTTGTTCTATTTGATTATGCTCACAACTTAACCATGATTATAAATAGAAAACATTCACCACACATGATCATTTTATATTTTCATGCATGTTTATAATTATACTATGTGATCACACAGAATAAATAAACATTCAAAAAATAATAAACCATGAAGATGATAAAATAAGTAAATAATGACGTGATCATGAACCATTAACTATTGATTAATATATTTAGTTGATAATAGATTAACTAAGACACTAGGGGAATTACTTACATCAATACCTGACATTAATTTTAATGCCCACAACACCCATGCACTTCCCTTGTTTGGTTTACACAATCTCTCAACTTGAACCACTTTTCCATGAACTCCTCTGATCTTTACAATATGTACTCACACGTAGGTCAGGGAAAATCAGGGTGCAAAATTACATTTTATCACTTAAATATGGACACACAATCCCTTATAAAAATTAAAGATGGAGGGATGATGCACATATCATCAAAATAAAATAATTATTACATTTTAAAAACATAAATATAATAATTAAATTAAATAAATAATAAAAAAACATGCACAGGTCGATCTTGGATTAAGAACCATCAACATGAAATTATGTTGCATAAGGAAAATTAAATTTTCTAAAATTCAACTTGAGGGTATTTTAATGCATTAACTTGCATTAAAATAATTTTAATTAATTATTGATACGTCTCACAACACCCAAAATAATTTTATTAAATCCCAGACAATTAAATTTTATTTAAATTTTTTTTCCATAATTTTTTGGGTCTCTTTGAACCTAAAGTAGATCCATAGAAATTAATTTAGGGATTACAATGGGTTAAATTGGTCAGGCCGATCGGTCTTGGACTGAATTGGTCCAACCCAAGACGGGGCATCCTTTTAAGGGCATACACACGCACACACAATATATATATATATATAATGATGTAATATCTATATAATATAATATAATATAATATAATATAATATAATATAATATAATATAATATAATATAATATAATATAATATAATATAATATAATATAATATAATATAATATAATATAATATAATATAATATAATATAATAGAATAGAATATAATATAATACAATATAATATAATACAATAGAATAGAATAGAATAGAATACAATGCAATCCAATACAATACAATACAATACAATACAATACAATACAATACAATACAATACAATACAATACAATACAATACAATACAATACAATACAATAGAATACAATACAATACAATACAATACAATACAATACAATACAATACAATACAATACAATACAATACAATACAATACAATACAATACAATACAATACAATACAATACAATACAATACAATACAATACAATACAATACAATACAATACAATACAATACAATACAATACAATACAATACAATACAATACAATACAATACAATACAATACAATACAACACAATACAATAAAATACAATACAATACAATACAATACAATACAATACAATACAATACAATACAATACAATACAATACAATACAATAGAATACAATACAATACAATACAATACAATACAATACAATACAATACAATACAATACAATACAATACAATACAATATAATATAATATAATATAATATAATATAATATAATATAATATAATATAATATAATATAATATAATATAATATAATATAATATAATATAATATAATATAATATAACATAATATAATATAATATAATATAATATAATATAATATAACATAATATAATATAATATAATATAATATAATATAATATAATATAATATAATATAATATAATATAATATAATATAATATAATATAATATAATATAATATAATATAATATAATATAATATAATATAACATAATATAATATAATATAATATATATAAATAAAATTCAAAACATGTCATGTTTTTTTTATTTATTTTGTAAGCTTATCATGGAATATTTGTGTAACCTTCCCATGGAAGCTTTGGGTTCCCTCCATTTTTTTTTGTGATTTTTGACGATTGAAATAAGCTTGCACAACAAGATTCTCTTACCAACAGACTAAATCAACCATCTTTTGGTATATCTGGTTAACACACAATATATTCTCAATGTACTCCAACTAAAAATCCATCACATCAATAGCCATTAAGGTGAAGAAAAAAATAAAACTTGAATTCTTGTCAAAAAAATTTATACAAAACCCATTGATCTTCGATCGATTATATCTTGGTGATAAAAACTCGAATCGATGTACCATCATTTATGTTGGGACCGTATTAAAACCCTCTTTACAAATCATAGAAAATTTAATTGAAATTTTAAAATTTTGGAATTAAATAATTATACGTTTTCTCTAATACCAATTGAAGAAACCCGGGGCACAACAGAAGCATGAAACATGCATAATTTAAAATTTTGGGTTTGGATTCTTATTAAAAAAACTGAATCCAAAAAACCCCTGCTTGGATTTCTTAAAGTCTCATTTATAATTCAATTTAGGCATGAAAAATAAAATCGAATGAAAGCGTAAATGATACCTTGTTCGTTTGAAGTTTCCGGTTTGATTGTCTCACCGTCAATGTGTTGTGGCTGAAAGGCACCAAGCTAGGAATCCTCTAAATTGTCTAAACATAAACCAAAAATCATGGATCATTGATATATGTTTCTTAGATGATATCATGGGAAATCAAAGAGATTTATAACATCCCTTCGATCATATGAAGAATGCAGACTCGATCAAGATGATGAGATCAATTCAAACTTTTTATTTCTTTAGAATCTATCTCTAAGAACTTAAGAGGGGAGGAAAGGATATATTCTCTAACTAAATTCGTCCAAATGGTGTATATCAGTATTCAAGAGTCTAGAATGAGATTTTATACCTAGGTTATACTTTCCAAAATTTCACTTTGGTCCCTATAAAGTAACAACCTTCATTTTATACTTTTGCACACACACATGACTTAATAAATCTACCATAAATGTCAAAAATATTTTATCACTCACTTTTAACACTACAAAATTTTATGTGATAAAATAAAAACCATTAAATCATCCCAAAATCTCCTCAAATAATTTAATGAACCTTGAACATTCTATGTTTGTTTGAAAATTTATATTTTCTCATGTTAAATTTTATGATCAAACAACTTGTGAATAACTTGAGAAATAAATTCAATAATCATTATTAAAAACTTAAATAATATAATTGAATTAGTTTTACTTACTATTGATCATACTCAAATGTTCATAGGCCCCCAAACACAGGACCCACTTCATCCTGAACTCTTATTCATCAGAATAGGTGGAACTTGTGGATACACCTAGTGTGTGACCCACTAGGTCCTTATATTTATAGTAGTGAGTCCAACCTATAGACCAAGAACAAAGTCTATCAACCCATCATGGACCTAAGGAGATAAGGACCATCATAGCTATGACTACCCCCTACAAACAAGTTCTATGTAATATAATATTTTTTTCTCACGATATCTCATAAAGAAGGATGCACACTTTTGTGTAATCAAACTTTTATTACTTTATATATTTCCTGACCTTACTAGAATTAATTTCCTTATTATACCATGTCCATGGATTTAATTACGGTACTACCATCCTAGTCAGCATAGGCCCATGATATATCTCTTCCTAAACTTAGAATATTTTTTTATCTTGATCATTCAACCAATGCAATACCACCAATGACACACCCAACGCAAGCTACCTCACCAAGACTTCAATGTCATGGTTTTTTCATTGCATCAAAGTACATGATCAAATGGTACACATTGATAATTATCTCAAGTCCAGATACCAATATACATGTTCATAAATAGGAACAACTAATGAAACCTGAAACATGTGGTGTTCCTATTGGGGGTCCATTCTTATGATCTCATCTACTTGAGATCACTAAGTGAAAACTTCATGAGAAGAAGTATCAATTCTTATGATCCCCCAACACCTGATAGTAAGACATCATTTGTGTCCTATCAGTATGATGTATCTAGACTAAAGGACATATGTTTAAGATTATTGTTATAGTATCTCTAGGCTCTCATTATAGCTGGGAAATTCTATCACATTTTGATAAGACACGTAATCTAAGGATATTACCATGTAAATAATGGATAAAAAATTATCAATACTATTATTGTAATACCCTAAGATTTTGTGAATTATTATTTTTTGAATTAATTTAACATTTTTGATATGGAGATAGTTTATTTTATATTAAATATATATATTTGGATTACATTATATGCAACACCAATTTAATCATACACTACACGTAACATAAACTTTGGTTTGCTCTACATGAAACACTGAGGTTAGCTTGTGTTATACGCAATAATTACTTTCCTTAATGACTTGCGTAACACGCAAGACCGAGGTTTACAAAACAATAATATATTATTAAAATATGATTATTTAATATAATAAGATATAATATAGATATTAAATTATAGGCTATGAATAATATTAACTAATTTATGAGAATATATGGTTTACACAATATAATATGAATTCATAGTTTACCAATTAATTATAAATGAATATGAAAACTGAATAAATATAAAAGGAAATATTATTATGGTCAAAAATATGTTTTACCCTAATAAATTAAATTTTCATTTATTTATTGAAATTCAATAATTCAAAAATTACTTTCACATGGAACTAACTTGGCATACATTACATGCAACACCGACTTGGCGTATGATGCATGCAGTACTGATTTTCTACAAAACATCTTTTTTATATAATTATTTAAATGAGATAATTATAACCTATATGTTTAAATTAGTTATATTAATATTAATAACTACTTTTCAAATATTTTTTATAATTATTTTATAGAAATAAAATATATTTCTAATGAAATATATGCTTTTTGGTAAAGTCTTTTTAGGTTTAAAAATACTGTTTTCTTGAATGAACCAATTTTAATAATAAAATTAATTTTAGACAAATTTATAAATTTAATTTGATAAAATAAAATTCATTTTCTGAATTAATAATTTCTAAATTATACAAGGGTTATTTTTTGGGATTTTTCTATGAAACATCATTTTTGTGATGAATAGTGAAAACTACTGCATTTTAGTTAAAAACTGTCTTTTTTGTTTAAATAATTATTAATGTTAAATTATATTTTAAATTTGCCTTAAAGTCACATTAGATAAATTATACATATATTAACACAATTTATTTTATTATAATCAATTTCACTATGAAATTGAATATAAAAACTTAACAAACATTTGAACAATTTTCTACTTTAAAAACCCGTTATTTTGTCCCATTTGCAGGATTAACATTGATCTTAATTTTTCCAATTATGTGATTTTATTTTCAAAAAAATTACATAAACCATTTTATTCAGTATAATATTTATATTATAATAATATAAAGTTAATTTTTGACCAAAATGATTTGAAAAAGTGATAAATATTAATCATAGTAATTAAGGCCAAATTAAGGTTAATTAGGGACTAAACCTTAAAATTAAGTGCCCAAATGATTTATAAACTTTTCCAACACCCATCGGATGTCCATAGTTTGTAAATAAACCTTACATGATATATTTTTTTTGGTTTGGTATGACTTTTTTTAGGTAATACATTGTATACACCTAACTTGTTTTAAAAAATTCCAAGTGAGTCCTTTTCTATCCCTATAAAAAGACACCACATCTCCCACTTCCTCACACCTCTAAAAACTATTAAGTTAGAAAAATACCAACAAAATAAACTTACCATAAATCCTCCATTACTTCTATAAGCCATACCTTGTGAATAAGGAAATACAAGGAAGCATTTTGGCACAAACCAAAAAGAGTTACCCAATTTAGAGGTAACCTCTTCTCCCAAGTCCTTTATTTTTATTTTATGTCGCAACCTATCCACTTTATTTTTTCATGATTGTATAAAAAAATAGTATAGTAAATATACTAGGATGTTTTTATGATAAGGGTTTGACCTACACTTACACACACCTCCATCTAATGGGTAATAAACATACTATTTCTATGTACGGTGAACTATTTCCTCATGACACGATGATTGTTCATTTCTTACTTTACCACCTATCATGGTGGAAATTATGATGAAAACTATGTTTATATATGTTATATATAATAATTATCATGAATTTAATCTTATTTATTCCTTTTTACAACACATAACTTTTTTACTTTTCATTTTTTATTGATATGATAATTTCGTTTGAGGAAGTGTGAACTACCGCCCCCTCAAAGTGATGTGATTCATTCACACACTACATAAAATGTATTAAGGATGGGTTTAGTGAACTTATATGAAATATATAACATTATAATTCTACTTTAATGATATTATATACCTATACACTTATATGTATTTTTCTTTATTTCTTTTAATATGACAATAAAAACATAAACAACGTTCATGCGTACGTACAACTTACCATCTACATGAACGATGTATTATATTTCATACATATATATTATATGGATTATTATAATACAAATTTAATGAATATTAATGATATATATATAATGTTTTACCTTTTTTAAATCATTATATATGTATAAGGACCTAAGATATAACAAATTAAGACACAAGTGAAAACAAAGAAAATATTACCTAAAGCGTAACCTGATAAAAAGTAGGTAATATAAAGTAATAATTAATAAATATATGGTATTATATTTAATAACATGGTTCTATAAAATATTTATAATAAATTTATATTTATTATACATGAGTTTTTAACAAGTATGACAAGATTCAAGACACAAGGTAAGGGGATTTCATCTCACTTTTTATTTATGTGAGATACATGATTTATTCACCACCTATTACTTTTGAGTGGTGTTTATAATAAGAATGGATGTATTATATGATTATTATAATTAAATTTATTGGTATTTAAATATCTATTATATTATCCTTATTTCATGGGGTTAATTCTTCAAAAGTTACCAAATTAGTAAAGTAATTTTGTCTCAAATTACCTTCTTTGAGACACATGTTTTATTATGCAACTATGTTCTTTAACGAGGTGTATATGATTCAAATTGACATGTTATATAATGAATCTAATTATTTTAACGATATTTTAATCATCATGTAATTTCCTTTTATTACATGGAGAGTGTGATCCCAAGTAGTTTATTTAAATAATATCATCACATTTCAAGATTGTTTATGTTTATGATTCCTTTGATGAAATATTATGATCAACATCTCAAGAACACTCATGAATTTTCTCCTCCTATAGTGATTCATAATATATTCCAGTATTGGTACCATTATTCTACTCTTTGGTACACAAAATATTTAAGATATTGTTTTTATGAAAGCCCAAATTTACCCTCTCTTCAGTCAAAAATCTGCATTCCTTCAAAACCATATTTTCTAAAAAGGGTTTCCAAGAATATTATACTAATATACAATGATAATTAAAAGAAAATTGTACCATTTTTTTATTTTATCAACTTTTTCAAAGGAATATTCTTGTTAATTTCTGAACAAGATAATGTTTTATCATTTTTACCTTGAAAAAGGAATCTTCTTTTTACCTCGTACGACATGTACAAATTTATCCACCATCAATGCTTTAAAGATTTATTTTCATGTTTAAAGGTTAATTTTAAGTTTTTTTAAAATATAAGTTCAAAGAAATGGGTTCAAAAATATTTTCAAGATTCTTTTTAAGTTTTTAAAGAAAATGGTTTTCAAAAGGTTTTATGTTTTAAAGAGAATTTTCCAAAGAAGAAATGATATTTACATCAAGAAATGTTTTCAAACAAATCCTTCAAAGTTATTTTACATCTAAGATAACATCCATTGATGTTACTCATGAAATTATAGGAAATAATCCAAATATTCCATTAATATTATTTAATGAATACTTTATGTTTTGAAGGAATTATGCTTAAGACACCCGTTTCACTTCCACAGGGTTTATACTCTTGAAACCATCTTCTTTTCATAGGTTTTTCTTTCATTATAAAACCTATCTCTTTTCATAGGTTATGATGTGAGGAAATGTTAATTATAACAATTTAATTTCATGGGTTATGATTTGATGTTTATAAAACCTATCTATTTTTATGTGGCATAATATGATTAAAGTTTTATGAATTATTTTATTATGATATGGGTGGGACCAATATCTATGTCCAATGAATTGGGTAATAATAATTTTTATATGAGCTAAAAAGGTATATGGGTTGTATCCCAATCCTAAAATAAATAGGTTACATGGGTTATATCCCAATAAAAAAAAACGAATGTACATGGGTTTTAGCCCAATCCTAAAATAAATAGGATACATAGGTTATAGCCCAAGAAAAAAACAAGAAGGTACATGGGTTGTAGCCCAAGACTAAAAGAAAGAGGGCATATGGGTTGTATCCCAAGACAAAAAACAAGAAGGTACATGGGTTTTTTCCTAATCCTAAAAGAAATAGGATACACGAGTTATAGGCCAAGCCTGAAAACAAGAACGTACATGGGTTATAGCCCAATTCTAAAAGTAAGAGGGCACATGGGTTGTTATCCCAAGCTCGCAGTAGGTACACATGTCATAGCCCAAACCTAACATGTTATAAAGGTCTTGGTAGGTATCTTTGACATAAAAGTTTCCATTCTTCTATGTATTCCACAAATCCTATGTCATATTCCTTCATACGATTTCATGGATCGTGATGTTTATTTATTTATGATTCATATCTTATGAACTTTAAAGATTTATCCCATAACTCATATATATGATATTTGATATACAGTGTGTATGATATAATAATGTTATGATCATGTTATCATACCCCTATATTTATGTTTATGCTTACATGTCTCCCTTGTTTACCATTAATGAGCACCTAACCTCACCACTTTTAAGTTTCCTTTCCCCAGTTTATAAAGAAAGGTTCTAGGTAGAAGTACTAAAGGTGGATATCTTTATGGTATATGTTAAAGATTTTTCACTAGGATAGAAGATTTTGTTTCCATGTTTCCAAAGACACTAAACTATTACGATCCTAGGGCGTGTATTTTTTTAATGTACTAAATATTCCTATAAAATGATGTAATATCCATGTATGTCAAGCCTGGGTCGCTATATTTGTTAATAAAGGAATGTTTTAGTTAAACTTTGGAAACTAGGATGAGAAAAATTTAGTGAGATCCCTAGGTATATTTCTAATTATATGTATTGGGATGTATCTAAGGATAAGTATAAGGATGAGTTAATATTTAGGAAAATGTCCTGGAATTTTGGTAAATGATAGAGTAATTGGTTTCCTAACAATACATCCATGTCTAGATACTATATGTGGATGTGGCTATGGTAAATATGTACCTAGGGGAAAAAAATCCTACATGATGTTTTGGGCCTGACTCGAGGTAATCTGGTACACTAAAACAAGCCTTGCTGTATACTTGGTTTGACACTTCTGGGGGATATGATTTGAGAATTCACAAAATCTTCATAAACCATCATAAAATATTTAAATATAAGTTGGCTATGAATAACCTAGTATAAACCTAAGGTTTCATAGATTAAGGAAGGTTTCATAATTTGGACATCCTATAAGTGAATTTTTATGATTATGTGGTTCCTCTATATGATAATTGTTTCTTAATATATGTTTTTTTTGGAATTAGTAAATGGTTAGAACCAGAAGAAATTGCATTAATGGTGATTTTTAGGGAGAATGAAATGATTGTTCTCATAAGGATCCAAATGATTTGGGAGTTGTAATGAAAAAAACTCATTACTATGTTCACAAAACATTCTCAAGATAAGAATCATGATGAACTTCCAAATGATCAAAAGAGGGAATAATGTTTTGTTGAGTCCTTCATGAGGAAACTCCCACCTTATTTCAGAGGGTCCTCTAATCCACTTTTTACTGAACATTAGATCAATACCACTAAAATTATATTCTATGTTCTCAAGTTTTTGGATCATGAGAAAGTCATTCTAGTAGTTTATCTATTAGACGGTTAAGTAGACTGGTGGTGGAATCTAATCAATAATATGAGTAAGAAAGATGAAATCGAATCTATGGATTGGGATAAGTTCAAGAACTTATTCTTCAATAAGTACTTTCCTCATGTTCTTCGTATGAAGATGGAAAATGAGTTCATTGAGTTAAAGCAAAAGGATGATGAATCTGTTGGTGCCTACAAGAACAATTTCACAAAATTTTCAAGATATGCTTATGTAATTGCCATCCAACCAGAAAGTAAGGTTGATAGGTTCTTGAGTGGCTTAAAGCCAAGTCTCATAAGGGATTTGGCCATAAGAGACTTTGGTAACTATGAAGAGATTGTGTGTTGTACAATTAAAGTTGAAATTAAGGTTGAAGTTATGTATAAATCTCATGTTTTTTACAAGAATAAGAAGATTGGGTTCAAATTATAATAAAAAAACCATGAATTTAGGAAGATGATCCTTCCTTTGTTCTCTAAGTGTGGAAAGAAATGTGGTGGGAATTTTCTTAATGAGGATAGTAAATGTTTTAAGTGTGTAAATAAAGGACATCAAGTGGTTGAATGCCAAAGTGATTGGAAAAAGCTATATAATGAGAAAAATCCTCAGTATATACCTTCAACAATTTGATGTTTCAATTATAAGGAGTTTAGTCCTTTCACCAGAAAGTACCCAAATCTAAAGGTTAATAATGGTGATCAGCACCAACAACCTCTAAAGACAAAGGAAAAAGGGAAAGAATATGTAATCATAATGTATGAATTGAACCAAGATAACTAAGAATTACCTATCCTTCCCTCATTATTTGGGAATTTTATATTTGATTTTGTATGAATAATCCCTATGAAAGTCTTATTTTTCATCCTCTGTTGAGATTTCATGTGATTATATTTTCCTACATGGATTATGGAATAATAAAATAACATTTGATATTATATTAGTACATGAATGGAACCAAGCTTCGAATATATATTTTTTGGTTTAATATAAGTTCCTATTTAAGGAATAAAGGGTTAATTATATTTTTGAATGGTTACAAGGTCAAACATTTATGAAAAGATAAATTAGTTAGGATTAATGTGTTATCTCTATACACAAGGATTTATGCATATTGGATAGTCTATTCAAACTACTTTGTGTTGATGATAACTGATGATATGGCATATCATGGGTCTTATGATCTATTAGTACTTTAGGAATGAAAAAGTAACCTTCATTTTTAGAAAAATATGTTAATTGGATTAAAGAACAAAAAAGGTTGATGTTATTATGATATAATTCAAGTATATATTTTCATGAAAATTATTCATCTTTATGAAAAAGGATCTTCAAGCCAAAAAAGTTATCCTAGTACCTTCATTTCCGATGAATTAGAAGGTCCCTTAGGTCATCACAGATTTATGGATTTATGATTGTTAACTTTTTACTCGCCTTATTATCTATCACTCTCTATGAGAACTTGATATTAATATTTCTCTTCCATTTCCATGTATTTTCTTCCCACCTATGTTCTCCAATATGGGAATCTCATTATGAGTTACTTTGTGTAACTATTATGGTTTTGACTTTCCCTTTCTAAGGGAAGTTTTAATATTCATTTTTATAATTATGGTTTATATGAATAAAAATTTCACATATTAAACCTTTGACAACCCATATGAATTTTTAGGGTGAAATTCATTTTAAGGGGGGTAGAATGTAACACCCACAGATTTTTTGAATTATTATTTTTTCAAATTAATTTAACCTTTTTGATATTTTGGATTTCATGAAATACTAAATATAGTTTATTTTATATTAAAGCACTATATTTGGATTACATTATATGAAACACAAAGTTAATATTTCACTACATGAAACATAAACTTTGTCTTTCTCTACATAGAACATCGAGGTTATCTTGCGTTATACGCAACAATGACTTTCCTTGATGTATTTCCTAACACGGAAGACCGAGGTTTACCAAAAAATAATATATTATTAAAATATGATTATTTAATATAATAATATATTACCTAGATGTTAAATTATATTTTATTAATTTTATTAACTAATTTATGAAAAAATATATTTTATACAATATAATATGGATTCATAGGTTACCAATTAATTATAAATGAATATAAAAACTGATTGAATATAAAAGGAAATATTATTATGGTCATGAATCTATTTTACCCTAATAAATTAAATTTTAATTTATGTATTTAAATGTACTAATTCAAACATTCCTTTCATACGGAACTGAATTTGCATACGTTACATACAACACTGACTTGGCATACGATGCACACAACACTGGGTGTCTACGAAACATCTTTTTTTATATAATTATTTAAATGAGATAATTATAACATAGAAATTAAACTTAGTTATAGTAATTGTAATAACTAATTTGCAAATATTTTTTATAATTTTTTTTATATAAACAAAACATATTTCTAAGGAAAGATATGATTTTTGGTAAAGTCCTTTTATGTTTAAAAATACTTTTTTGTCGAATGAACCTATTTTAATAATAAAATTAATTTTAAACACATTTATAAATTTAATTTGATAAAATAAAATTCATTTTTAATTCATAACATTGAAATTAGACTATGGATAATTTTTGGAATTTTTATGAGAAACATCATTTTTGATGAATAGTGAAAACTACGACATTTTAGTTTAAAACTACCATTTTATTTAAATAATTATTAATGTTAAATTATATTTTAAATTTGTTTTAAATTCACATTAGATCAATTATACATCTATTAACACAATTTATTTCATTATAATAAATTTCACTTTGAAATTGAATACAGAACCTTAACAAACATTTGAATAATTTTCTACTTAAAAAACCTGTTATTTCTTTCCATGTACAGGATTATCATTAATATTAATTTTTACACATCTATGATTTGAATTTAAAAAAACAAAAACAAACCATTATATTCAGTATAATATTTATAGTCTAATAAGACCAAGTTAATTTTTGGCCAAAATGATTAGTAAAAGTGATTAAAATTAATCACAACGATTAAGGCCAAATTAAGTTTAATTAGGGACTAAACCTTAAAATTAAGGGTCAAAATGATCTATAAACTTTTCCAAAACAAATTTTCTATCCATATTTCTTACATAAACCTTATATTATTTAGTTTTTTTTGGTTTGGTATGAATTTTGTTAGGTAAGAACATGTGTATACCTAACTTGTTTTCAAAAATTCCAAGTGAGTACTTTTCCTTTCCAATAAAAAGACACCACCTCTACCACTTCCTCACAACCCTAAAAACTATTAATTTAAGAAAATAAATGAAAAATAAACATACCAAAAATCCTCCCTTACTACTATAATCCTTCCCTTGGGCAGAATGCAATCCAAGGAATCCTTTTGGCACAAACCAAAAGGAGTTACCCGATTTAGAGGTAGTGTCTTCTCTCAAGTCCTTTATTTTATTTTATTTCACCACCCTCCACTTTATTTTTCCATGATTGTATAAAAAATTATCATCAATATACTATAATTTTTTTATACCAAGGGTTCAACCTACACTTACACACACCTCCATCTAATGGGTAACAAACATATTGTTTCTGTGTACAATGAATTACTACCTCACAAAATGATGATTGTTCATTTTTTATTTACCACCTATCATGATAGTAATTATAATGAAAACACTATTTATATATGTTATATATAATATTTTTTATTTCTTTATTCTTACTTATTATTTTTTACAACACATACCTTTTTAATTTTCATTTGGTGTTAATATGATAATCTCATTTGAGGAAGTGTGGACTACCACCCCCTCAAAGCGACATGAGTCGTTCACACACTACATGGAATGTATTAAGAATGACTTTAGTGAAATTATATGATATATATAACATTATAATGATATTTTGATGATATTATATACATATACACTTATATTTTATTTTCTTTATTTCTTTCAATATGACAATAAAAATGAAAAAATTGTTCATGCGTATGTACGACTTAGTATCTCCATGAACGGTGTATTAAATTTCATACATATATATTATATGGATTATTGTAATAAAACTTTACTGAATATTAATTTTATTTATATCATGTTTTAAATTCTTGAAATATTAATATAAGTACAAGGACCAAATATATAACAAATTAAGACACAAGTGAAAAACAAAGAAAATATTACCTGAAGCATAACCTTAACATGAAATTGCTAACAAACAGGTAATATATAGTCATAATAAATAAATATATGGTATTAGATATAGTAATATGGTTATTTAAAATATTTATAATAAATTTATATTTATTATATAGGATTTTTTAACAAGTACAACGAGAGTCAAGACATAAGGTAAGGGGATTTCATCTCACTTTTTATTTCTATGAGATACATGCATTATTCACCACCCCTTACTTTTGAGTGGTATGTATAATACCCATAGATGTATTATATTATTATTATAATTAAATTTATGGTTATTTTCACATCCATTATATGATCCTTATTTTATGGGGTTAATGATTAAAAAAATTACCAAATCAGTAAATTAGTTTTGTCTCAAATTGCTTTCTTTGAGACACATGTTTTTTATTAACCTATGTTCCTTAATGAGGTGTATATGATTCCAATAGAAATGTTATATAATTAATATCCTAATTTTCATGATATTTTAAGCTTTATTTAATTTATTTTTATTACATGGAGAGTGTGATTCGAAGTTACCAAGTTAATAAGAGTTTATTGAAACAATCTCACCGCTTTTCAAGATTGTTTATGTTTATGCTTCCTTTGATGAAATATTATGATACATATATCAAGAGAAATCATGAATTTTATACTCATCTATTTATTCATAATATATTCACATATTGGTACCATTATTCTACTCTTTGGTACATAAAATAGTTAAGAAAGTGTTTTTAAGAAAGCCTGACTTTACCCTCTCTTCAGTCGTAAATCTGCATTCCTTCAAAACCATGGTTTCTAAAAAGGGTTTCCAAGTATATTATACTAATATCCAATGATAATTAAAATAAATTTTTACCCTTTTTTTATTTTACCAACGTTTTCAAAGGAATATTCTTTTCATTTTCTGAATGAGTTAATTTTCTATCATTTTTACCGTGCAAAAAGAATGTTCTTTTTACCTCATACAACAAGTACAGATTTATCTGCCATCAATCCTTTAAATATTTATTTTCATGTTTAAAGGTTAATTTTTAAGATTTTTTTTAAAATATATGTTCAAAGAAATGTTTTTCAAAAGTTTTTCAAGATTCTTTTTAAGTTTGTAAGGAAAATGGGTTTCAAAAGGTTTTATGTTTTAAAGAGACTTTTCCAAATAAGAAAGGATATTTACCTCAATAAAATTTTTCAAACATATCCTTACAAGTTATTTTACATATAAGATAATATAAATTTATGTTACTCATGAAATTATAGGGAATTATCCAAAGCTTCCATTCATATTATTTCTTGAATGGTTTATATTTTCATGGAATTATGCTTAATAAACCCGTTTAACTTCCATTGATTTTAGGATCTTGAAACCCACTTCATTTTACGGGGTTTTATTTAATTATTAATGCTATATATTTTCATAGCTTATGATGTGATAAAATCTTAATGATACCCATTTCATTTCTTGGGTTATGATTTGCTGTTTATAAAACCTATCTCTTTTTATGGGGCATGATATGATGAAAGTTTTATGAATGATTTTATTATGAGATGGGTGAGACCTATATATCCAGCCAATTAATTAGGTAATGATAAGTTTTATAAGAGATCAAAATGAACATGGGTTGTATCCCAAGACTAAAAGAAAGATGGTACACGGGTTGTAGCCCAATCCCAAAAACAATAAGGTACAGAGGTTGTAGCCCAATCCTAAAAGAAATAGGGTACATAGGTTGTAGCCCAAACACAAAAACAAGGAGGTACATGGGTTTTAGCCCAAGCCTAAAATAAATAGGGTACATGGGTTGTACCCCAATCCCAAAAACAAGAAGGTACATGAGTTGTAGCCCAAGTGTAAAAGAAAGAGGGTACACAAGTTGTAGGCCAATCCTGAAAATAATAAGGTACATGGTTTGTAGCACAATCCTAAAAGTAAGAGGGCACATGGGTTGTTATCCCAAGCCTGTAGTAGGTACATGGGTCATAGACCAAGACTAACATTTTATAAAGGTCTTGGTAGGTATATTTGACATAAATTTTATATTCTTATATGTATGCCAAAAATCATAGGTCTTATTCCTTCGTATGATTTCATGGATCATGATATTTATTTCTTTATGATTCATGTATTATGAACTACCTAGATTTTTCCCATAACTCATGTATATGATATTTGATATGTAGGGTATGATCTCCTAATGTTATGATCATGTTATCATACCCCTATCTACATCTTTATACTTACATGTCTCCCTTTTTTACCCTTAGTGAGAATATGAGCTCACCTCTTTTTATGTTTCCTTTACCTAGGTTATGAAGAAAGGTTTTAGGTAGAAGTTATAAAGGTAGAGATATTTATGGGATATATTTATGATCTTTCAACAAGATAAAATATTTTATTTCCAAGTTTCTAAAGACACTAAACTATTACTGTCCTTGGGAATGTATTTTTGTAATGTACTGATATTCATATAAAATGATGTAATATCCATGAATGTCAAGACCGATTCTCTATAATTATGGTAATAATAAACACATTTATATATAAAATTGTATACTTATAATGGTAATAAAAGTACATAAAGGAGATGGGTCTAGGAAAATCACTCACAACACATTACAGCCCACTTAAATGATTTGTTCCCTCAAAATTATAATTACCCAAATAAATTTTTAAATTTCTAATTTAAAAATATTTTCATAATGAATTTGAATAAAATCACCCCGTAAGAAAGTTTTTCTTTTAAAATACACACTATTGTCTCCTAAGTCCAAAAAAATAAACCTATGAAAATATATAATATTACTTTCTTAAAACCCAAGTTTCTTTAAATAAAATCCATATAACATACCTTAAATCTATTAGAATATAACCCCATAATCATTAAAAGGGTTTTTTACTTCTAAATTATCCTCAAAATATATCATCATAATCTCCAAATTTGTCTAAAACCTCCTTTGATATCAAACGTGATAGTCCAAGATTATAACTCCCAGATCCAATGCTAAAATCACAATTTTTTACATTTTTAGATTAATACTAATAAATTTGTCCCAATTTCAACCATCTAAGACATAAAAAATCAAAAGGGAATACTGGATTACTTACAAACCCAAGGTTCTTTTAGGTTTAGAGTTTTTGAGGATTAGAAAAGCTCAATACATATCAAAGTTTATAAAAAATTCTATGAACTCTTATCTAGATTCACTCTATCTTGAATATTAATCAATAAAAATCACCATTGATATTTTACTCATCTGTAATGACCCAACACACTAGGGCCTACCTAGCTAGTGAAAGACTGGGTTGCAACAATCCAAAGCCTACCTCTATAGTCCAAGGGTTGGAAAAAATCATCAAGAAGGCATAACTAAAATGGCATTCCATTACCTAAATTACATATACTCACACAACCAACCATATCCATATAGAATTGTAGAGTAATAATAATAAAATATATAAACATCTAGAGTAAAAACCATGCATGTAATAACCTCTATTAAAAAAAGAGTATGAAAATGTAATCTGAAAAGTAAAGGAAAAAAACATGCCCATATAGAAAAGATGTCCCAACTTAATAATATCTATAAAAGAAATAACACTAAGAGAGCCTGAATCTTAATCTCTAAGACCCAACCATTGTACGTGGTCAAATGAACCCAAGTATCCCTATGATCTTATGAAATCACCACCGACCTTTCCTTTATTTATATAAGACATGAAATGTGTGGGTAAAGTCTTTCATTAGTGAGTATATACAAAAATGTTAGGTCAGAATATACAAAGTAACACAATGGGGGGGGGGGGGGTGAATTGCGTCTTTTCAAAAACATTCCACAATTATGGCTGTTTTCACCCACTGTCCCACTGTGATTTATGTATATATGTAGTGTTTTTATTCTACATGAAAATATGAATAGGATAAACATAAATAAAGAACACAAATTTTTATAGTGGTTTGGGACACAAATATCCCATAGTCGACTCTACCAATCACTCTCTCTATGAGATTGGTAAATTTCACTAGTATAGTCCTCTTATCACAAGATTAAGAATCCACAACTGTGTGTAGGTAGTTGACACATTAAAAAAAAGACTAAAAACAAAGTCTTTTGGTTCTTTAATAGAGAACCAATTATCCAAAACTTAGATCAAGAAGCTGATACTCCACCACAACTGATTATGAGCAGTTGAAACTCCAATAAATCAAAAGAGTTTGATTTGAAAGGTTCAGGTTGATCATTACAGTTGCAGTAGTAAGCAACTGACAATTGATGGATCTTCTTCTTTATAAAATATTATCTTCAAGAATGAAATATTATAAAGAGATCCTTGTTGAAAAAAGATATTCAATAAGGTAGAAACTTAAATAGTAGTAGTAATCTTATAGTAGTAAAATATTGAACATATATATCTCTAAAGTGTATCTTTTTTCAGAATTGATCGTTTATTGCAGCAACACTATAAAAGATAATTTCAATAATACATTCGCACATGTGAATCAATTATCAAATAAAAACAAACACACACACACATTTTTGAAATAGATACTTTGAAAGAATATATAGAACAAAAAAGTTGTTTTGATATTCTATATATAAAAGAATAACCCGATTGATCACATAAATTCAAATTCCAAATGACCAGTGGATTCATAACTTCCCATAGAAATAGGAGTGATTTTCTCTGATGAACACAGTTCTTTGAAAAAATCAAAATGATCCTTGAATTGGTCTTTAATTCTAAATTGACTGTTACATAAATCTTGGATTGAAAATGTGGCTCAACAAACTTCACCATTGAGAAAACAACATAGGGTTGATATGCATAGTGTAGGGTTTCTTTGTGTATTGTAGGGTTCCTTTTCATAGCATATGGTTCCTTTGTGTAGCATAGGGATGATAATTCATACATTTTTCCTTGTCATCATAAAATCCTGAACCTAGTATTGATTAATCATACGTTTAAATTTTCCTCATGTAGGGTATGAACACTAAATTCAGACTCCAACATAAGGTTGTTGATCCATATGTTTGATGATTCTCCGAACGTAAGGATGTTGATCTAAATGAAAACTATTTTATCATAACGTAGGGTTGATACCATAGGAAAGAGTTTCACTTCTCATTATAACTTAGGGTTGATACTATACGTTCATTTATCAAATGTAGGGTTTGAAATAGTGTTTCCAGATTCATTCTCGTAACACTAAATTTCTTAAAATAGAATATAAATTCCTACATAACTCACTCAAAAAAACTTCATTAGAAAGAAAACAAGGGTATTTGTGAACATCAAAATCATAATAAATTATAGAGTATTGTTGAGATAATACATGCCCAAAAAACTCCCCCTTTTTGATGATCACAAAAACCATAACATAATCCACAACAAAATTTAAAGAGAATTTAGGATTTGTAAACATATAAAAATAGATATAGAAAATATTTTGATATTTCAATTTCATAGTTTTATTTAGATAAAGAAAAATAGATACTTGTAAATTAAATATTTTCTCTAATCAAAATGTCATGGTTTGAAAATATTCTCCCCGAAGGGTATTCATAGATATCATCCCTTCTCCCCTTATTCCGCTTATAAAATTTATCCTCTTTTTGTGATATCAAAAATACGGTTTGAAAGAATAAAAATTATATGCCACATTTAATATAGCACTGAACTATTATAAATACTTATAAATACTGGTATAAGAAAAAATAATTCTAGGATTGGTAGTTTAAACATTGAACAAAAATAAAATATAAAAAAACATTAGAATAAAGTAAATTGAAATTAAAGTGAATTAAAATGAATTGAAAACTAAATTACAATACTCCATCAATTAAAGGGTCTTCAAAATGAAGGGCTTTGGTCTGAAACAACAGGGACAAAGGGATCATCTCTATGAGGAAGGTCTTGATCTACACTATTAATATCAAGAAGCTTCAAAAGTAGGCTCTAGAAATGGTTGTTGAATACTTTTTACCATTTCTGAAGTAGCTTCCTTGAATCATTCACAACCTTAAAATTCTCAATTAGATTGACCTTTACAAACTCATTCACAACTTCTTCTGACTAGATGAATGAAGTCAACTTGTCTTTATCTTGACTAATCACTGGTCCTAACCAGGATTCACTTGAAGTCAGTTGACTTATCACATGTATTTGATTTTAAAACAAAACACTTAAAGGATTACTATCACACTGAAGAGTGTGTAGTATAACATTGAACTCATCATGTACAGTGGTAATAGATACAATTTTTTTGAGTAGTTCTGGTGGTGTCTGTTGAGAAGAGGTGGATGCTCTATTGCTTTCCTTGAGAGACTGAAATTATCTCCCAATAATTAGCTTAAACTCATAAAACTTTGTCTTATTGAAATACACATCCTTCAATGAATATAAATATCTTGAAATTTTGGCTACAATCTCTTTAATATCTCTAAAATAAATAATATTTTCTTTGAATTCTCTTAAATGAAGCTTCTGAGATTCAAAACCTGATCTTGGCATTAGAGAAACCTTGTATTCTTCAAATTTATTTTTATCAGCCTCCAACTATTCTCTAACAAATGAGTTATAAGCCTCCAATAGCTCTAATTTCATAACTAAGGCTTTAGTAGGGGAATCAAAGGATTCAGAATATGGAGTTCTAGGGTCAGGAATAGCTTCCCGGCAATGAACTTCTACCAAGGCCAAACTTGGCTCTTCATTATCGGCTGGTATGTCTCTTAAGGAATAACTTCCAGTAAATTTAGAATTAGAAATAACAATAGTTCTAGTATTAGGGGCATCTTCCCTGATAAGTTCATGACTTTGATCCTATTGCTCAACTTTATCATCCATTTTATTCTCATTCTCACCTCTAATAACTGTTTTAACTACAGTCTCTGGAACATTGACTAAACATTATTCTTATTTTTTGAACAATAGATTCTTGTTGCCTTGAAGTTAATTATTCTTGAGGCCTCTATTGAATAGATCCAACTGAAGGAATAATTCTTTTCTCCCCCTAAGCATCTTCTAACAACTTCTATTGTAGTTTCGCACCAAATTGAAACAAATTGTTTCATGAATTTCTCCAAAAAAATAAAGCTTCTTCATAGTACCAACATTCAAAGTGTTGTTGTGGTGAAAAGATCTACCAAAAACATGTTGAAAATATTTCCTTTCCTTCATAATAAAAATTAAATAATTCTTCCATAGGGATAATATCCCATCTTCCCATCCGCATGACAAAAGTGGTTTAGATATCTTATCATAAAATTACAGAAACTAAACTTACCATTATTCAGAAGAAAAAACATGATATAAATGTATGTGTAAAGGAATTTATCAAGCTTATAAGTCCTAGGAAAAATCCAAAATTGAATAAACTTCAACAACACTCGGTGGTCAGGAGAAAGTTCTTTTGTCATTACATTCTTGAAAATTCTTATTCCAAATAAAAAAACACAATATAATCAGATGAATGTCTTCCATTACCAATATTTCTTAAATCAAACAGAAACTCCCCCTCATGGGGACAATGTATCATCTCATCCATTTCCACAAATAACAAAGAAAACTCAGAATATTTAATCTTAGAGACAATGGTGTCTTCTTCAAATCCAATACTAAATGAATATTTTTTTTTAAAAATCCCTTTACTTCAATTTCATATACCACTGGTATGTTATATTCTCTAAAATATTAAACCAAACCTTGAAATCATATTTCTTCCTTAAGTGAAAGATTTTTAGAATCTAAATATCCAAAAGAAATTACCTTTCCATACAAAACATTGAGAGATTTCCCTAAAGCATATGCATTGTTTTCCAACTCATCATCAATGAATCGTCGTGAGGTTTCCATCTCTAAAGATTTTGATATTGAAGGGATTAAAGGTTTAGGGTTTCAGCACACGAGAATCAAAATATAGAGGGAGATACTCTGTAAGCCAAGAGGATGTGTAGGATAGGATAAAGAGAGTGGGAGAAGGTAAAAGATTTTCTCATGATGATTGAGGATGTACTCATTTTGTTTTTAATTTTGAAAAGACAAATAAAATAAAATCAAAATGAAATTATAAATTAAAACGTAATCGAATAAAACATATTAAATAAAGATTACTAAAATAAAAATAGAGAGACTAGAAATAAATTAATAAACAACCAATTAATCTCAAATATTCCTAACTCCCCCTTAATTAAATCAAAACTAGCACTGAGAAGTGGTTGAGTAAAAATATCAGCTAATTGATATTCATTATTAAAAAATTATAAAGATATATATATATTTTAAGGACATTATCTCTTAGAAAATGATGTCATATATCAATGTGATTAGTCCTAGAATGACTTATATGATTTTTTTGAAATATTTATAGCACTATTATTATCACATAAAATAGGTATACTATTAAAGTTTAGTCCAAAGTCTAGTAGAGTGTTTTTCATCCACAATACTTCTATACAAAAACTTCCAGTAGACACATATTCTTATTTAGCGGTTGAAAGGGAAAAATAATGTTGTTTCTCACTAGACCATGAAACTAAAGATTTTCCTAAAAAGTGATAGGTTCTTGATGTACTTTTTCTATCTAATCTACAACCTCCAAAGTCAGCACCTAAATATGAAATTAAATTAAAATAATAAGTTTTAGGGTAAAGAAGATATTGAAAAATAGTTACTTTTAAATATCTAAAAATTATTTTAACAATAGTAATATGGGACCCTTTTTGATTTGATTTAAATCTTGCACAAATACATAAAAAACATAATGTATGGTCTTCTAGTAGTAAGATATAACAAATTACCAATCACACCTCTATATAACTTGTTTTCAACTAGTTTTATAGCTTCATCCAATTCAATATTTATATTAGTACACACAGGAGTTGTATATATCTTGCTATTCTCAATTCCAAAATTTTTCAATAAATCAATAATATACTTGTTTTGATTTAAAAAATTTCCAAAATCTTTTTGGTAAATCTAAAATCCTAAAAATAAATTCAGTTCTCCCATCATACTCATTTGAAATTCATTTTTCATTAAATTTTAAAAATCATGAAAAAGGTTTTTATTAGTTGAACAAAAAATAACATCATAAAAATAAATTTGAACTAATAAAATATTAGAAAAAATAGTTTTCTTAAAAAGTGTTGGATCTTCCAATCCAACAGTAAATCTATTTTTCAAAATAAAAGAACTTAAAATTTCATACCAAGATCTAGGTGTTTATTTAAGGCCATAAAGAGATTTAGTAAGTTTAAAAATATAATTTGGTTATTGAGAATTTTAAAAAATAAGGGGTTGTTCAATATAAACTTCCAACATTAAAAAACCATTTAAAAAGGTAGACTTAACATCCATCTGATATAATTTAAAATTCATATGAGATATATAAGCTAAAATGATTACAATGGATTTTAATCTAGCTATTAGGAAAAAGGTCTCATCATAATCTATACTTTCTTCCCGATTATATCCTTTAGCTACTAATATGGATTTATTTTGGGTTATGATCACTTGATCATCCTATTTATTTCTAAAGACCCACATGATTCCTATAACTGGATAATTCGTTGGTCTCACTACTAGTTCCCAAACTTCATTTATTTTGAATTGGTTTAGTTCTTATTGCATTGATAATATCTAACTCTCATCTTCTAAGGATTCTTCAACAGTCTTAGGTTCTAACTGAGATAGAAAGGAATAGAATTAAGCTAGGTTTCCTAAATTTCTTCTAGTTATAATTCCTATTTCTAGGTCTATTATAAAAGTTTCTAAAGTACGATTATTTAGAGTTCTCGACTATCTAGGAAAGACACTTTCAGTTTATTCAGTTTCATATTCTTCTAAACTGGACTGAATTTTATTAATATCATTTTCAAAATCATTTTTAAAGGTTTCAAGTCTCATGTTATCAAAAGAGTTAGTAAATAAATCCATTTTATCTTTCTCTTTAATAAAAGGGTCAGTTTTATCAAACTTTTCTTGAACTGATTATTCAACAATCCTTGACTTTTTATTAAATAATCTATAAGATTTAGAGGTGACAGAATATCCCAAAAATATTCCTTCATTAACTTTTGGATCAAAATTACCAATGTTTTATTAGAATTTAAGATATACACCTTTCATTCAAAACTTTAAAGTAATTTACTTTAGGTTTTATGTTATTCCAAAGTTCATAAGGTTTATTTTTGAAAATAGGCCTTATTAAAACTCTACACTACTGGAAAGTTGGCCTATACCAACACCTTTTTCCCAACGGTTTGAAAAAACCATTGCGATAAATAAGCTATACCAATGGTTCTATAGAACCATTGGTATAGGTAATTATATGTTGGGGTTTCCCAATGGTTTTGTTAAACTGTTGGGAAAGACAAATATTACCTATGGTTTTTATTAACCTTTGGGAAAAAACTAACATGATTTCAAGTTTTAGGGATCCCTCCTGATTTTTCATCCCCCACGTGAACCCTCCCCGAACCTCTCCTACCCTCCACAACCATGACCTACTCAACCTCCTGGCCTCTACCGCCGCCTCTTCCCCCTACCCCTCTCGGGTCCCTCTCCTCCGGTGATGTTCCCCCTTCCCTTCTCAGCTCCCTCTCTGACGATGACATCCCCTCCACTCTCGAATCCCGGTGATGTTCCCCCATCCCCTCTCAGCTCCCTCTCTTGGCGACACCCCCTCCCCTCTCAGCTCCCTCTCCTCCAACAACATCCCCCAGCCCCCTCTCTAGTAGCGCGTGAGACCCCCCATGGACAAACACCCTGTGCGACATCTCCCTCACTCGGTTCCCTATCCTCCCACCATTTATCCCAAATTTATTGAGGGTTCTTGATTGGTACTTCGAGGTAAGAATTAGTCTTATTTTTTAAAAAATGAGGCAACATGGAATGCACTATTAGGTTCATAGTTAGGATAACCATTCATATTAATCCTGAATTTTCTAGAGTTTTGGGTAGTAACCAACTCATGGTGTGGTGAATTATTGGGTAAATTGTGATTTTTTTTCAAAATAGAGACATCCTGAAATGTAGGGTTAGATTCACAGGTTGTAAACCATTCATTAAAAAAATAAATTCAATAAAAAGTTCATGAATTTTTAAAAACCTCATATTTTCCTCTGCAGACCCCTATTAGATCTAATATTGTGTTGGATTTTTTTGTTAATCATGATATATATGTGATGAGGTTGTATCGTCATTAAGATGAGCAATGAAGTGGGTTAATTGGAGGTGAGTGATGCTATATGAGATTTTATGGGTTATTGTGAGGAGTTTCTTTTACTTTAATTGATTGGTTCATAAAACATAAGTTAGTGCTGCATATATTAATTAATTGGAATTGGTAAAGTAAAATGTTGGTCTTGGATTTCCAAGTTAGTTATTTGGGTGGTATTCTCTATAAAAAGTGGTTAGGTCTCTATTTACTATGGGTGTATTTTCCAATTGACCAATGTACTTATTAAACTGACCATACAATACACATTTCCCAAAATACGGAAGCACCACATAAATCATAGATATACACTACACAACATAAGAAACCCATGGGAGACACCCCTTGACATTTACTGATAATTAAGGGGCCATTAAATTAGGAAATGAAGTCGATTGGCACTGAAGACTTGAGAAATTCCCATTTCAAGTAGAAAAGATACCAACACCTTTATTCTTCGTATAGTACAATGAAATGGTTTACACCCTCATGACCAAGTAGACCATCTGGTTCATGGACTAGTGATCAACCAGGTTCAAGAGCAAGATCAACTACTAAAAATTGATTTTGGTCCCTGTGAGGTTCTTTCCATAGTGAAGAGGGTTATGTACACAATCTTCAACTCAACTAATGTAGCATTGGTGCATATTTACTGGATAAGTGTACTAGTCCTGGTGTTTCCAACAATGTGCTATATAAAGAATATAATGAAAAATGAATATATTATTAAATGTAACTTTTCCCCCTTGCTTGCAGGAACATGATTTGACCCATGGGGCATTGTGGTTCTTATATATTGGTTAGTGACAGGTATATTCACAGGATACATGTATGTTTTTGTTTAGTTTTTATTTTATTTTCTTTATCTCATTTACCACTTAGATCTTTTACTACTTTCTATGGATTGAGGGTAGTGATGCTATCCTAACTAGTTGACATAGACCACTTTTATACTGTAATACCATGAGGTCTGAGTGTGAGGAAATATTGGAAGCTAGAGTAGCCTTGGGGTCTTCCATGAGATGGAATTGTTTTTCTAAAACATTGTGTGGGAAAATTTATGGAGTATTTTGGAGTCATAAAATAACCCAAAGTGTCTCCATGAGATATCATATATAACCCGAAGTTTCTCCATACATCGTATCATCCTCACATGGGTTGGCCACTCACTCAATCCTATCAAACATATCATAGAATATCCTCTCAGTCACATAGTCTAGACTCATCTCTCAAGGATTTTACCATGCCTCAATGCACATCTCATCATCTAACTAGACAAAGAATATTATTCACCTCATGATTGTCCTAGTCACAAAAGCACACCATGTCGAACCCATCTACATTCTTATCTCATTCACATGGGAATCCTCTAGGGTCCCTTAAACCCATCCTAGTCTCCACTTACTGACCATAATCCTCATCCCACACACTATAGTCTTCTCTTGGCATGTATACCATTACTTAATTATATTCTCAATAATTCAGTCAAGAACCTCATCAAAATCATGTATTATAATCCATCCCCACTAACCAAGTTCCATCCTAAGATAAATCACACCAAGCCTCTTGGCATTATAATTCCAATCTATCTGACAATACCCAATACCCACACTAGCATCTCATCGTTCATCTCTTTAGTTGAACTCTTTAATCATTAAATGGAGTAAAATTTTTTATAATACATTTTATAGACTTAGAGGGGCCATCCCACTCTAATAACCCACCAAGATTCCAATCCATCCACATAAGTATTTCCTCATAAAATTCTAGACGTACAATTTCCACACCTATCACTACAAGGCACAATCCTCTTAGGAATATTTTACTTGATATAAACCCTCATCTAGTCCATACACATATCATCCCAATTTTAATACATATGTTAGACCACTCATATCCCAATCGATATCTTATCCACTTGGAGACCTAGTGATAGGGTGATTTCATTTCCATAAAAACACTAAAGAACCTTCTCTAAACCTAGGCGACTTATGAACACCATATCTATAGGTCTACTATGTTAATTTATTTACTTTAATTTACCATTATTAGAGTCCATGAATCCCATGGAACATAGTTATAATCAATCCCTTGGAAATATATGACCGAATAATCATGTTAGTGTTTAAGGTTCTATAGAGGATCTTAATACTTTCTTTATACAGGAAAAGATACTTAAGAAATTTGATGATTAAAGTCAGAAAACACACTACTTGATGACTTTGGGTGTGGTTTCTTAGCTGAATACCTCACACATTTACTCTTTTATGTATTCTTTGAGGTAATTCCTTCAGAAGGGTATGCCATTTGATGTGTTGGAGGTGGAACCAACGGAGGTATACATCCCTTGCATGGTGAGACCACATATCAGATTCATATGAACAACATGCATAAACCATAGAGATATATTCACGGATTTCATATATTATATAGTGATAATATATCCATAAATCTTGACCTAATTAGATCATTAATTTATAGATAACTCATTGAATCTTATATTTTAATATCAAATGATTTTTGGCTCTATAACTACAAACACCGATGCCCAGTATTCACTAAACATAAAAATATCTACTCATCACCATAGTTAATATCGAGACAGCATGAAACCACACTCATATATCCAAAAACAACATTGTATCATAAACCACTCATCCCCAAACATATGGTGCTCTCCACCATAATACATGGATCACATAGATCAATTCCTACAAATGGTGGTCCGCATCATAGGAATCACCTATCAATAATATATACCCAATGGTCTATTGAATATCTCAATACAGTTCCCACCTTACCACAACTAGTATTATATAAAAATACTAGTCTTTCATCCTCTAGTTGAATGAACCCATAAATTCTCAGTCCCACCCACTAACGTGATATCACATCTTTCTATCATGATGTTTAATTAATAGAAGGCAATAATAGATCATCTAAATTCCCAAACTTGCAATTAGTCAAATTCCATGGGTAAATCAACCAATTTCAAGCACCCATCCTTATTGATAATCAGTATACTAGACCACCCCACTCAAATATTAGGTCACATCCAGGAACATATAATGAAATAATTATATGATGATTTGTATCATGTAAAACAATATATAAATGATTTGGTTAAGTAGAATTCCTCCAAAAAGAAATATAGTAAAACATCATATAGGTTATTGGTGATTGACTGAAAATTAATTTTTTGTTATTATCATAAACCCCTTTTAAGGGCTGAGGGGGAACCAACATGACATCAAGGACTTAAGACATTTAACCATGCCCCCATGGTCCAAAATCCATAAAAACAGATCAATTTCAACAAAGGAAATCCCCTACCCAGCAACAAAACATTAAATCCAGCTTCCACCTGCCCATCATTACTCAGTTAGATGTCCCGTGCAAAAATGCATGTGCCTAGTACCGATGAAAAAATACATACCCTCTAAAACATCCAATTCTGCCAATTAGATAAATCCTATCGCCACCATCAATCCTACTCTAGGAGAAAAAAAAACTACCCAAAGTGCACTCTGAGAACGCGACTATAACACACAGGCCGAAGAAGTTTGGAAGAGACCGTACGACCTTCACCATTCCTCCATGGAGACGGCCAAGCCCACAAAACCCATTGGCATTTACCGGTGTCTTTATGACCGATGCCGACCTTCCACCTCGGACTGACAATGATATGGAAGAATCAAGGAATCGAATAAATGCATACACACGTTAGTAGAGAATGAAATATGCATATAAGCATATGTGCAAGGATCCCCTTACACATGCTTATGGCCATGCAGCTGTGTTCATAGGGGCTAGGTGTCCTTACATGTGTGTGAAGGTGTGTATACCCAGTGGGGGAGCAACAACGTTTATTTAGAAAGCTCCAAGATTCGAAGTGGACGGCTTGGCTCCACCTTGAGGTAGGGTCCCTCTTCTAGCCTATTTAATTCAATATTTATTTAAATTGAATTTAGATTCTTTCTTAATTCTGATTAATTATATTGAATTACATATCTTTAATAAATGTTCTTTAATATAACTGTTTCATTTGATAAATAAAGTCATGTTTTTATAATAAAACCCCTCCAACAGAGGTGCGCTGTTTGCGAAAACTCACAATGATAGTTATGTTGATCTAGTTTCTTAACTTATTGAATTTGATTTGTGATGAATGAGTTTTAGAATAAATGTTAAATATAATTAAACGAATTGTTTGATAAAGCAATGCCATGATTTTATAATAAAACCCCTCCAATAGAGGTGCACTATCTTCTAAACCAAAGAGAAGTGATGGTTATTTGTATTATGTTTAGATTTGGTTTGATTTTTCCATATTCCTCTTGTTGGTGTTTGTTTTGTGGCTAGTTAGTTTTTTTTCTTTGAATAATATAAATTGGTTTATCATACTCATTTATCTCAAATGACATTGTCCTTCCAACACCATATCGATCAAGGTGTTGTCATTCCTTAAGATATATCACTATACTTGTTAGAATTTGTCACCCAACATGTGTATGAAATAACAACAAAGGAATTTGTTACATATCATAGCTCACCATATAGGTACAAGGTCCTAGTCACTAGGTACCTATAACCCCATCTCAAAAATGTCTCACCATCCAAGTGCAAAATGTCAGTCCTCTTGGTACTCATATATCTTACACTAGGGAATCCACTAGATTCTTTGAGACTCAAATAAGTCTCATACCCAAAAAAGAAATAATTACCTCATGATGACCTCAAATACTATATTATATTCTTGGAACTTTCCTTGAATCCCAGTCTGCCTATGCTTACAAGTCCTCACCACCACACTAACTTAGGTACCATGTTCTATCAGTATCAGAAGAGCTCTAAAGACCACTTGTTGAAGGAAAAACATCTTTGTCACACTATTTTTATTCCTTGATAAATACTTCTACCTATTTTACACATCATATGTCATTCCACCATTAGGAGTGTGATCCCTTACCTAGATGGGGGGATACTTTATGTTTTTTTGCATGTGACTAGTTTTTTTATCATTCAAAATATTATTAAAGTGATTATTTATAGAAACTCAGTGCATTGTGTGTATGAACAAATCCACTATGATAAATATTGTTCCTTGTGATCCTAGTCATAACATGTAACTAACCAAACACGCCTTTAATTCCTACAGTTTGAGGTTTCCTTTATTGAATGGGCAACTTGCCACAATTATATGTTTTTAATTAAGAAAACACTTTTAAGTAAAAGTGAGAAATCAATAGAGTACATAGATAGATAGTCAATCAACATGATATGAAATAGCCGAATCAATGATTTTCCTGTAAGTGGATCAAGATCCTTCGTATAATTTATTAGCACCTACTTGGGAACCTTTTGAGGGATCTTCCCTTTGCTTGAGAATCTAGTGATAGGAGGTCAAGGTAAGGAGGAGTAGTCTTTTTTCTTCTTGGCCTCTGAGAGTGCTTGATGAACCCCTTTGAGTCAATGATGGTGTTATTTACTTTCTTTTAAGAGACTTTGATATAATCCTCTTCAATTTCCACTTCCCTAGGCTCGATAGGGGAATACAAATAAGAATCCCTATCCTCTTAAGAAACCACCCGTCGCAAAGGTCCACCAATCATCCTCTTTCCCATTCTCAGTAATCTAAGGATTAAGGGTAAAATGAATTGATTGAAGATATATATTGGTAATATGAATAAATAGGGCTATGAATGAAGCCAAATTGATTACATGTGTTATAATTACCATGTCATAAGAGTTTTTACATGGTTCAAAAACCATTTTTATCATTTGGTGAATCCTTGCAATTCAACTCTTGTGATACTGCTATCGATATTATAATATTATTATATAAATGAAAATGATATGAAGTAGAAATATGTTCCCAAAATTCAATTAAAAGAGTGATCTAAATGAGAATAAATATGTAAATCAATATTCTACCTCCTCCTCACATGTCTCCATATTCCCTCTTCTACTCCATGAAGTGGTACTCAATGACAATTTTCCATGAATAAAAATATTTCACTATACTTTTGAAAAGTTGATGAAAGTTTTATTATAACATATTATTATAATTGGGTATAAAATATTCACCCTAATTTTTTACATATATGAATTTTTCCATAAGATTTGTGTTGCATATTGAGATGTTAAAACATAGTCAAATTCTATTGTCCTCAAGGTGACTGAAGTTTTATTACTAGAGTTCCAAGAAATTCATATACCTTTGATAAGTAATACACCTGCATAATTTTACTCTAAATTAGTAGTTTCAACTACCTAGGACCACTTTTAAAAACAATGAATATAAAATATATATCTTTATCATTCCACAATCCCGAATCAAGAATCCTTTTTTTATAGCATAAGATCAGTTTCTATAATGTGAAAGACAACTATATAAGATTTATTTGGAATCCTATATAAATAGTAATCAAAATTTTGATATTTAGTATAGACATTGGTAAGTAGAATAGAATATCAATAATACTTAAAAACTCTATTTGATCACTAGTCCTCCCCACTTCATTCCATGACCACTTGGTTTCATGTGCTATAAGAGTGGAGTCCTATACTGATTTTTCAATTATAGGGATTCATTAATTGCATATAAAATTATATAACATGATTGATAAAAATAAGAATAAAATATTTTATACTAAAATATGATTAATTAACTTTATCAACAAAGATTTAATGAAACCATTTATCTATGGTTTTATATTTTGTACTTGTCCTTCAGAGTTTGATATTTTTATGACCCTGATGATCTGATGAGTGTTTTGAACCATGTAGAAAAAATGATTCTACATTATATTTTTTTAGTGTGAGAACAATAAACAACACACACCTCATATAGTGTAGTTGGATCTTCCTACAACAATGGGGAATCTGATGGATGATCATCTCTCTGATAGTATTCCATGAGTCTTTTGATCAATGTTGAGACTGACTAATCACAATTTCCCTTCGATGTATGATACCTAGATAGAGTTTTAGATACATTAACCACCCATAGTTAATGGGGAGGGAGTCCCTCAGGTAAAAAATATTTGGATTGAGTATCTCATGAAAATATTTAGTCACCTATAGACAACATTGGAGATGAGGGTGAAGATTTCTACTTGTATTCTACAAGGACCATATAAGTGCTTGAGGGACATCATAGTACATGTTTGACAATAAGAATACCTGGGAATACTTTTATAATGATATCTATATTTGGAAAAGTGTCTAAAATGTTTTGGATTTAAAATGATAACCTATTTTTGGAAATTTTGTCAATTCTGTTAGAAAAAGGGATAATGTTAATTATTTTGAAGGTTTTAAAGTGATATTAATAAAGAATAATTAGAATATTTTAAAGGATTTAATCTGAATGTACTTTTAAAATAGATGATTTTGAACTATTTTAATGTTAGAAATGTTTTACCAAAATCTGTAATTGTGTTTAAATGTTTTCATAAACAATTAACGTTTCTCTTTATTTGATGAGTTTTTCAAAACCTCATGGGTACAAATGATTTTTTAATGAATGAAAGTTATTTTTGAAATAAAGTATTGATAAAACCATGTTAGGTTAAATAGGATAATTTGGATCACTTATTCAATGAAGTAAAAGTCCATATTGTTGAATTTTTATGAATTTATAAAGTATTGTATTTTAGTTTAATTTAAATGATGTCTGGAGATTACTTATTGATCTATTTTATGTCTCATGGGGCTGGAGTTTTGAAGTCCATTTTGATGGTGTTTGTGTTTCTTGTTTTAGAGTATATCCCCATTTGGATTTAATGTATTCTTTGGTTGATCAATATATTCTTGGGATGGTAGTTTTGTTTTCTTCAGTCTTAGATCTTGTTGTTTTTCCTCTCTTTTCCTAATGTGAGAATTATTTATGAGAGTTCCAAAAATTGAATCCTCCTCATTTCTCTAGGTAACAAGATTCTTAGGATGAATTGGTTTTGGTACTGAAGGTTGAGGATATTTTTATCCATCTTTAGATTTATGAGTCTCTTAAGGTTATTTTTGTAACCATCCTACTAGAGGGTCCAAGTTATAAGTGGTGGAAGTCTATTATTCAGACTAAGCTAGACAAGGACTTTTCTTAGAATAGTTTCAAGGCATGGTTCATTTAGCATTCCTTCATAATGGAGTGAAGGTACTAATGGATATATAATTTTCTAGGCTCCAGTAAAGTGATGAAATAGTGTTCGAGTACACAAATCATTTTATTCAGTTGGTTCCATACATTCCTAACCTAGACTTGGAGGATTCCTTAATGGCTTAGTGGTTTGAGTAAAGTCATTGATGACTTCTCACTAGCTGTTTCTTCATTTTGAATCCACTTCTATAGAGTGGTTGTGAGATAAGCTATCAATGTTGATGCAAGATTATTAGGATCACCAGAGGTATTTCATGTTTCTTCTATTCCTGTTTCTTCTATTCCTGGGTGTGGTGGAGGAGTCTCCGATAAGGGAAAAAGGAAGTGTTATGTCAGAACCTATAATTGGTGGTTTAAAAACTATATATATTTTTTCTCAATGGTTTGTTCTAGGATAAAATACTTGGTTTTATATCAGTGCCAAAATGTGGGACATAAGAAACTTTTTTGTTAGGATCACTAGAGGTATTTTTTGTTAGACTACCAGATGACGTCTAAAAAATGTGAATATATTGGGTTACATGGATCAATTTAGAATACCAGATGAATTCTTTGGGATACTGAATCCATTGAGGTGATTCATATTTGTTTTTTTATATTGGATAATATATTAACTATCCAAAATGAAATTTTGGCTGTACTTGGAAAACAGGAAGGCTGCTATGTACTGACTGGAAGCCTAGGGCTGTCCATGGGGTGCCCGGGGGGGGGGGGGATGCCGGGGGGTATGTAGGGTATGGGGGAGGGTGTAGGTGGGGTGTCTAGGAGGGATTTTCCAGGGGGGTGTCCGGGGGGGGGGGTGCTGGGGGTCTGCAGGGCGGAGGGGAGGCTGTAGGTGGGGTGTCTAGAAGGGGGTGTCCAGGGGGGGTGTCTGGGGGGGGGGGTTCCAGAGGGGTGTCTAGGGGGGTCTATAGGGAAGGGGGAGGGGGTGTCCAGGGGGGTGTCTAGGGGTGGAGGGGTGTCCAGTAGGGGTGCAAGGGGGCTGTACAGGGGTTGCAAGGTGGCTGTATGGGGGGGGGGGCATGCAGGGGGTCTGCATGGTAGGGTGAAGGTGTAGGTGGGGTGTCTAGGAGGGGATGTCTGGGGGGGGGGTTGTAGGGTAGGGGGAGGGTGAAGGTGGGGTGTCTAGGTGGGGGTGTGTAGGGGGGGTCGGGGGGGGGGGGATCTAGGGTGGGTGTCTAGGGGGGTCTGCAGGGCATGGGGAGGGGATGTATAGGGGGAGGGGGTGTCCAATGGGGGTAAAAAGGGGATATCCGGGGGGGGGGGGGTGCAGGGGGTCTTCAGGGAAAGGGGAAGGTGCAAGTGGGGTGTCTAGGAGGGGGTGTCCAAGGGCTGTCCAGGGGGGTCTATAGGGCAGGGGGGAGAATGTAGGTGGGGTGTCTAAGAGGTGGTGTCCAGGGGGGTGTCTAGGGTTAGAGGGGGTGTCTAGGGGTGGTGTATAGGGGGGGGGGGTGTCCAGTGGGGGTGAAAGGGGGATGTCCAGGGCGGTGCAAGGGGGGTGTACTAGGGGTGCTGGGGGGGTGTTCAAGGGGGTGAAAGGGGGCTGTCCAGGGGGGTGCAAGGGGGCTATCCAGGGGGCATGGGGGTGCAGGGGGGGTGCAAGGGGGCTGTCTAGGGGGGCATGGGGGTGTAGGGGGGTGTTCAAGGGGGGATGTGGGGGTGTTTTTTTTATGAAATGGGAAGGCCTATAAATCAACACACAACCATAAAATCAATTTCATGAGTTTTTTTTTGAATTCTTTACATTGTATTATCTGCATGAGTGTTTTTTAAAATTTCGTACTATTAGGTGTTATATTATTCATTTTATATTGTCTGCATGGGTGTTTTTTTGTATTCATCATTATTCTATAGGTTTGTACTGTAATTCCAGAGTGGAGGCAGCGGTATGATGATTTTTAGAATTGAAGTACTAGAATTGGAGAGGAGAGGCTGCTGTATGCTTCTTGCTGAAGAGGGAAGGCTGCTATATTCTAGATATGGCTAGAAGAGGGGCTGACTGGAAGAGGTGCGTACCATTTTTTTTGCGGAGAAGATTAAATACCAATGGTTCTATGAATCTTTGGTATATATATTAAGGAGTATATACCAACGGTTCTCAAAACATTGGTATACCTATATCCCAACAGTTTCAATGAAACCATTGGGAGCAGTGTATTATAGGTGGTATACCAACAGTTTAACAAATGTTGGTGTATACCCATACCACCTGACTTATGGAAATTCTTCACTGTGAACCGTTGCAATTGGTGTATACCAATGGTTAAAAACCATTGGTCTAGTTGTATAAACCTACGGTTATTAACCGTTGGGATAGAAATTTACCAATGGTTAACACTAAACCATTATTATTTTGAAAATCTAGCCAACCTATCCTAATGGTTCAGAACCATTGGGATATGGCTATCCCCATGCCTCACAACCCAGCGGTTCACTGAACTGTTGGGATAGAATTTCCCAATGGTTTTGAGGATTTTACCAATGGTTTGTAACCGTTGGTAAAATCTTATTTTACAGTAGTTCTATTAATGATATAGAAGGATCTTCTTACATATTCTTCCCAAATATAGGTAGGAATACTTTATTCATTCAGCATAGTCCTTTTCATTTATTGAATATTCCTATTTCTTATTTCAATAATTCCATTTTCTTGAGGTTTTCTTAGTGTAGATAAGATGTGTTTAATACCCAGATTTTAGAAAATATAATTGAGTTCTTGATTCAAAAATTCCACACCATGATCACTTCTTAATGAAATTATTTTAAAACCTTTTTCATTTTGAGAAATTTTACAAAAACTTTCAAAAACAGTAAAAACTTCACTTTTTAGTTTTAGAAAATAAACCCAAATAAATCTAAAATAATCATATACTAAAACATAAAAATATAATTTAACAACCAAAATTTCTACCCTTTATAGTAAAAATAAATCCATATGGATAAGTTCTAAAGGTTTAGATGTAGCAATTTTGTTAATATATTTGAAAGAAGATTTGTGATGCTTGCCAATTTGGCATGCATCAAAAAATCTATCATTGTCAAACTTAAGACTAGGAAAATCAGAAACTAATTGATTCTTGGATAATTTATTTAAAGAATATATTTTACAGTTTCTAAGTATTCTATGCCAAATCCATGATTCATTTGTCTTAGTAGTTAAACAATTAACTCTCTGTTTATGTAAGGAATTTAAATCAAAATTATAAACATTGTCAGTTCTTGGTTCTCTAAATTTAAGAAAATTATCTTTAAACATAGAGAAATAATTTTTAGAAAAATAAAAATAAAAACCATCATCACAAAATTGAGAGACACTTATCAAATTGTGTTTTAACCCTTGAATATACAATAATTTGAGGATTGAGATAGTTTTTGGATCTCCAATAGTTACAACTCCAATTATTTTTCCTTTAGCATTATCACCAAAAGTGACTAATACTCTATCCATCTAAGTTAGAATAAGAAAGTTTGATGGATCGCTACTCTTATTCTTAGAACAACCATTGTCCATATACCATATATAATTTTTGTTATTGTGGCCTATTTCTTGAAAAATAATTTAAATAGTTGTTTGTTTTGATACCTATATTTTCTTGGGTCTAACAGTATTAGTAAGGAATGATATGATAATCCAGATCTCCTTTATTTTGCCATAATTCACATCACTTTATTCAGATAAACTATTAGTAATAAAGTCTCTTTTAATACCACTAATTTGAGGATTTTTCAAATAATAATTATTAGTGACATGGACTTTTTTTCCACAATGATAACATGTTGCATTTTTAGAATTAGGCACAAAATAGTTTTTATGAAATTTTGATTTCTCACCCTTACTTCTTATTCCAAATCTTTCCATTTCAATGACATTCTTTCCAATAATTTCATTTAAAGAATTTTATCTTTTAGTAAAAAAAGAGCATCACTCTTATAGGATTCTACTTCATCCTGTAATATTTTTATCCTTTTATCATGATCAGCAAACTTTTTAGTAAATGAGTTGAATTTTTCAATCAACTATTGACGTTGTTTTAATAGAGTGTCTCTTTCACTTAAAACAACATTATGAATGTTTTTTTAAAGAATTGTGATTTTTTACTAGATAATAATATTTTTATTCTAACATAGAACAATAGGATGCTAATTTATCATTTGAGAAACTACTAGTATTAGAACTAGAAGAGTAATAAGTTTGTAATTTTTCCACTTCATCCATAAAGCACATGTTGGAATTTATATTTGATTTCTCTTCTAAATTAGAATTTGAAGGATTGGTGGAGTATGCAGATACACTCCATGTAGCCTTCATTACTTTCTTTTATTCTCATAATTATCATTTTTCTAGTATCTCTTCTATAGCACTTTTATTTCATCTTTTAGTTAAGTATAATTAGGTCTTATATGCCTTAATTTATTTTATTCGTAATATCAAACTTGTCTTGGTTCTTTGTCATCCTTTCTAAAGGATTTTCTAAAACCTATTTTCTTCTTATAGAACATGCTGAAAATTCTATCTAGTTGAGCCAATTCCATTTCAAAATCAAATGAATATGAATTCTTCTCTATTTTGACTTCATTCTTTGATATTCTACTATGTTTTTGAGATGTTACTTTTAGAGTAATATTTTCTTTATTTACTATAATTTTATGATCTTTAAATTCAGACTGAATTTATGCTACATACATCAATAGTGTCCCCATTAGTTCTTTCATTGTCAGATCTTTGATAGATGACGATTGGTGAATAGTAGTAGATATTCCATTCCATTTTGAAGGTAGTACTCTGAGTACTTTCAAGGATTGATTAGCTTGTTTTATGGGTTCTCCTAAGGCTGTAATATTGTTGATAATTTATGTAACCCTTCCACCCATTTTTTGTGATTATTTCACCATAAAACATTCTAAATGTGTTGAATTTTATCTTGGTTGTAGCATATCTTATATGTATGACATAATCTGTTCCTTTAGAAGAAAATGCAATAGTTTTCCACATTTCATAGGTAGTTGGACATTATGATACATGATTGAATTCATCTCTTCTAAGACCATAAATAATTCATATCATATTCAAATTCTGTTGTTTCATCCCAAGTTTCTAGTTTTTCAAGAATCTTAAAAGGAGTAATAATTTTTGATTAGACTCTAAATCCAAGATTATTCATATAGATAATCATTCTATATTTCTAGCATCTATAATTTTCATCATTAAAATAGAGAGTACGTACCATTGACATTACTTCTCTAGGACTAGTCATTTACATCTTTGTATAGAACTTATACTTTTCAGTTTTCTATAGTTTTATCCAAAATATCACCTATGATACTAATTGTTAGGTCAGAATATAAAAATTAACACAAGAGGGGGGGGGGTGAATTTTATCTTCAAAAATCTTCGACAATTCTAGATTTTGTCACCCACTAATATTTATGAGGATATGCAGTGTTTTTCTTCTATATGAAAATATGTAGTGGATAAACAGAAATAAAGAACACAAATTTTTATAGTGGTTCGGGGCACAAAGATCCCCTAGTCCACTCTACCAATCACCCTCTCTACGAGCTTGGTAAATTCCACTATTATGGCCCTCTTATCACAAGACCAAGAATCCAAAATTGAGTGTAGACAGTTGAAACCTTTATAAAAAGAATAAAAACAAAGTCTTATGGTTATTTAATAGAGAACCGATTATCCACAAATTATATTGAGAAGCTGATACTCCACCACAACTAAGTACGAGTAGTTGAACCTCTAATAAATCAAAAGAGTTTGATTTGAAAGGTTCAAGTTGATCTTCACAATTGCAACAAAAAATAACTGACAATTGATGGATATTATTATTCAAAAAGGAATATCTTCAATAATGAAATATTCTGAATCAATCCTTGTTGTAAAAAGATCTTTAATAAGGTAGAAACGTAAACAGAATTAGTAATCTTATAGTAGTAAAATATTGAACATGTATATCTCTAAAGTGTAGATTCTTTCAGATTCGATCATTCATTACAACAACACTATAAAAGATAATTTCAATAATATAATCGCATATGTGAATTTATTATCACACACACACACACATATATATATTTGAAATAGATATGTTGAAAGAATATATAGAACAAAAAACCTGCTTCGGTATTCCAGATCTAAAAGAATAGCCTGATTGATTGCGTAAATTCAAATTCCAAATGACTAGGAGATTCTTAACTTCCCATAGAAATAGGAGTGATTTTATCTGATGAACACAGTTCTTTGAAACAATCAAAATGATCCTTGAATCATTCTTTAATTCTTACTTGACCATTTCATCAATATCAGATTGAAAACATGGCTTGACAAACTTCGTAGTTGGGAAAACAATGTAGGGTTGATATGCATAGATTAGGGTTTCTTTGCACAGTGTAGGGTTCCTTTGCATAGCGTAGGGTTACTTTAAATAGTGTAGGATTCCTTTGCATAGTGTAGGGATGATAATCCATACATTTATCCTTATCATTATAAAATCCTGAACGTAAAATTGATTAATTATACGTTCAACTTTTCAGCACGTAGGGTATGAAAAGTAAATCTAGACTCCAACATATGGTTTCTGATCCATACACTTGATGATTCTCCAAATGTAAGGATTTTGACCCAAAAACAAACTATTTTATTGTAACTTAGGGTTTATACCATACACAAGTATTTCACTTCACAACTTAATGTAGGGTTGATACCATACATTCATTTATTGAACGTAGGGTTTGAAACAATGTTTCTAGATTCATTCCTATAATGCTAAATTCCTTAAAATATAATATAAATTCCTGTATAAATCACTCAACAAAACTTCATTATAAAATAAAAAAGGGTATTTTTGAACATCAAAATCATCATAAATTATAGAGTATTGTTGAGACATTACATTGCCAACAATACCCAATATGATGCCCCAAAAAACTAAAGAGGGAGAAATTGGAGATATGATAGAAGTAGTTATCTAAACTTAAAGTAAGATGGAAATGAAACCCAGAAATATATATATATATATATATATGTTTATAAAAGAAACTAGAAGATAGATAAATATGATCTCTATATCATAGCTCCTAGCTCAAGATGTTGAGTTTTCCTGCATCTCCAAAGGTCCATCATCGATTCCCAGCATCCCACATGTCTTTCCGAAGAAGTCATGAGAAGGGATCACACCTCTACACATATCCATATCTTTAGGGAGAATAATATATAAAATATAAATGACCCACACCTTGGTATAATAAGAAGTATTCCACTCAATAGATAGATGAACCGCACCAATTTAGGGGAGTACTATCTCTATATCAATGTAACAAATATGGGGGACTCATGACCTGGTGCGATAGAGGAGCACCATATCCATGATATAGGACCCATGATCTCAATAGGAGAGTAATAACTCTATATCTATACAATGATTATGGAGGACCCATACCCTGGTGCGACATGGGAGTACCGTCTCCATAGATAGAGGACCCGCACCCTGGTGCGATAGGGGAGTACCGTCTCCATGGATAGAGGACCTTCGAACACATAGGGGAGTACCAAATTTTCTTTTAAAAAGAGTATGGGGGACCCATTCCCTAGTAATATAGGGTATTACCTTACCTATGGATATATGAACCACACTATGGAATGATAGTGGAGTACAACCTCTTTCTGAAATCTCTCTGATGATCCTTCTTGATCACTACCATTATTAGACATCCCTCTAAGAAATGTCATGCTCATAACCTATTTAATCATATCTAAAAATCCACCAAGAAGGATATCGTCACATTTTATATGAAAAAAAAATTAGGATAAGCTACTTTTAGGCCAAAATATGATTCAAAACGAAGGAGATACGAGAGAAAAAAGATGCAGAAGGAAGTATATGGAATGTATGGGGGTTTAAATGACATGTGACCCACCTCATATCTTGGCTGTGTCTCCTCTTGAAACAGGTCAGTGGTTATGTCACCATACACATCATGTATAGGTCCCACATGGTGTGTATTGGACACCCAAGTCCTGCTCGTGTGCTCTTGGCTGTTCTCATGTCCTTCGGGCCATGCCCATATACCTGGCCTTGTCCTAGCCCAGGTACTTGGCCATGTCCAAACCCGTGTAGTCAGACCGTGTCCATGTGTCTAGACATATCCATGCCTGTGTACTCCAAAAGTATATTCCAATCTACTAGAAATGGGTTACATGGTGTGTGGGGGTCCCACATGGCGTGCAATACTTATCTCCACCTAGAAACCCTAGCCACCACAACCAGGGGACTACATGGTGTGTGTTATTTCACATAAAGATAAATTCTTCACCACAGATCCTATATCCTCTATTTTTTCTAGTATTTATAGACATTTACCACTCAATTTTTTTTGAAATTGAGGGTAACAACACCAACCATTGATTTCATTTCCTTCGATGGCCTAAAATTGGATTCCGACCACCCGTACAATTCCCGTAGGGCTTCCCACATTCATCATGTGCCATTGACATCACTAACTTGGATCCTAGATCCATGAATCCATCATAAATACCCACAATAAATCTCAACATATCTTCAAAACACTGATATTTTCATTTTGTACGAATCCACTAAAAATCTGGGGGTTCAGTCATGCTTAGACCCACTCGACAATGTCGAACCATGTCCTTATAGCCTAATGGCGAAGAACATGAAGAAAATGTGGGAGAAAGTTACAAAAAAAGGTGCATCAATAATTATAAAATAGTTCTTGGGAGATGACCATAGATTTTGGATATTCAGGGTGAGAAACATGGAATAATCATGAACAAATTGAACAAACAATTTAATTTTATAAATGAGACCATGTAAAGGATCAATTTAATCAAAGATAAAAAACAATAGATAAGAACATGGTCAGTATTTTAATCAAGTGTGGAAAATGAAATTTATGAGACCTAAATTGATTATGGATCGATTTTTGGTGAATAATGTGTTCATTAGAAATAGATAATATTCACTGCATTCACTATCTATTAATCCACCTTGATTTAGTCATCATTCGTCATTTGATTCTGATTCGCCAATAAAGAACGCTCTAAATATCCTCTCAAATCTCCCTATATTATACAAATAACCTTGTAAAATTTACATAATAGTCTATTTATAGAGGAAAATAGGTTTTGGGAATTAAATGAATTAAATTAATAAATGAATTAATTAGTCCACTTAACATACCTGCCAACGGCTGCCTCATCCAAACATCTGACACCATCCAACTTTAGGTGATGCCTTGGGTAAACCCCACATTCTAGATTCAACCATGGTCTCAAATTTCTGATTCGAGAATCCATTCAATAGATATTATATTATTTATGAAAAATTGTGTGAGTGTGATATAAATATATTTAATATTTTTATAAAATTAATTATGGGCTCATTAGGCATCAGAATCACTCACCGTCTCAGCGTCTGGCTCTAAAAATATTTCTTAATATATTTCAAAGTCTTATAAGGAAAAAATAGAGTATCTTCATTATTCCTAATTCAAATATTTTCATCCTTAAAAAGTACAAACTAAGAAAAAAGGTGGGGATACTGAGCCTGTATCTGGTTCTTGTGATCCCAAATGCTCTTTTTCATTCTCCCATGTTGTCACATCACACAAACCAAGGGAATGAACTATCATTGTAGTATCCTCTCCTTTCGATCCTCAATCACCATTGGGTACTCCACAAAGGTGGATCCATCCTCAAATTACAAATTTCACCAGTCAATAACATGCATAGGATCATAAACATATCTCCTCATCTACGATACATGGAATACATCATGCACTCACTCCAACTATGGGGGTAAGGCTAGGAAGTAAGTAACCTTTTCAACCCTCCATAGGATCTCTAATAGACCAATGAACCTTGGGGATAACTTTCCTCACTATCCAAATCTCCAGAATCCTTGTCATGGGAAGACTCTTAGGAAAACATGGTCTCCCTACTTGAACTGCAAGGGAATAAAACATCAATCTACATAATATTTATGCATGATATGGGTGGTATTCATCTTCTCATGGATCACCTGGACCTTTTTTTTCATCTCCCACACCATTTCTATCATAACAAGAGATGCCTCAAAAATCTCAGTTCAACATAAGGGTGACCTACATGGTCTCCCATATGGGGCCTTGAAAGGTGACATGCTAATAATATAGTGATATATATTACTATTAAGTAAACTATAACAAAGTTAATTTATATTCACAACTCTATAAAAATTCTAACATGAAATCCATCAGTATATCCTTCAACACCTATATAGTGCACTCAGTCTTCCCATCTATTTGGGGTTGAAAAGATGAACTCATCATCAACTAGGTCCCAAATCCCTCCTACAAGACTCTCCAAAACTGTGACATGAACCACACATCACATTCAGAGACAATCACTAAGGGAAACCCATGAAGGCAGATGATCTTCCACATATATAACTACCCCAAAATCTCCACCAAACTATGCTCCGTCATAGAAATTAAGTGCATTGACTTGGTTAAGTCGATCATCTATCACCCAGATGGAATCTTGTCCTCTCACTATTTGTGGAACCCCTATCACAAAGTCCATGGATATACTATCCCATTTCCACTCTAGGATCTCAAGAGGCTTTAATAAACCTATTGGAAACTAGTGCTCAATGTTCACCTACTAACATGTGAGACACAAAGAGATGAACTCAGCAATGACCCGCCTCATTACATCCCACAAAAACTATCATTGAAGGTCCTTATACATCTAACTTAGACAAGGATATACAACTATATGATAAGTGTGGGACTCCCTCATTATATCCTCTCAAAACATGACTGGAACCACCATCTATCCCTAGAAAAGGATGTCATGATTCAATTCTTCAAAGAATCCATCCGGTGAATCTCATGAGGATATCTAGTCATGTAGGAACTCATAGTTGATGTATCCTAATAGAGACTCCCTCACACACTAAATAAGAATATAAGTCAATAATGTTGTCTGAAGATAAGATTCACCCTCTCCTCTACTAGGGTTAGCTACAAGGAATACATCTACTTAGATTCCTCCTCTACCAAATGAGAACGAGACTTCCTGCTAAGAGAATCTTCCACCATGTTTCCCTTACCGGGATTATAGACTATCTCAAAGTCATATTCCTATAAAAAATCCAACTATATCTTCCATATTAGGTTTAGATCTACCTATTTAAAGACATACCTAAGACTTTGATGGTATGGGTAAATAAAAAATAACTCTCCCAGAAGATAGTTCCCCCACATCCTCATAGAGAATACCACTGCTACAAACTCTAGGTCATGAGTCGCATAGTTATGATCATGAGGTCTCAATTGCCTCCAACCCTATGCAATAAATACCTACCTATGCATCAACATATAGATTATCCTAGATCTAGAGGCATCAAAATAATCTTTATAATCCACACCCTCTACTAGTATTATCTAAATAGGATAATTTTTTAGCCTCATCCTAAAATACTCAAAGACTCTCTGACACTACTCATTCTAGGTAAACGGATACCCATTCCACATTAGAGTAGTAAAATAGGTTGTAATCATGGAGAAGTCTACCATGAACCTCTGGTAGTACCCCACCTAGCCAATAAAAATCCAAACCTTTGTCATGCACTTGGGTGAATCCCAATAAATCACTTCCTAAATCTTCTCCAGGTCTACAGATACTATATCCTTATAAATGAAATTCCCTAGAAAGTGAATCTCAAAAATCCATAACCATAACTTAAAGAACTTACCATAAATATGGTGCTTCCAAAGAAAGTCTAGGACCATCCTCAAGTTCTCTGCATGATCCTCCTATGATGTAAAGTAAATGAGTACGCCATCAATGAAGAAAACCAAAAATCGGTCCAAGTATGGATAGAAGATACGATTTTTTAGAGCCGTAAGTAAAACATGAGAATTTTTCACATAGAAAGGCATCATAAGGAACTCATAGTGTTTTTAATGACATCAAAATGATATCTTCAGAATACCAGCCTCACAAACCCTCAACTGGTTGTAGCCAGACCTAAGATCAATCTTCAAGAACAATCTCTCACCTCATAAAAGATGAAATATATCATAAATCCTCAGCAAGGGTTAATTTTTCTTTATCATGGCCTAGTTCAAGTGATGATAATCAATATAAATCCACCACCTTTTTCATTAAAAAAACTGGAGCTACCCTGGGGGACACAATGGGTCTGATAAAAAAATTATCTTAAAGGTTCTAAAACTTCATCATCATATCTCAGATCTAGGAAGGGTCCATATAATATTCTTTATAAGATATTGGAGTCGTCCTGGGGTGTAACTCGATGAAAAACTCCACCTAATACCACATAGGTAGTCTCAAAACATACTTTGGGAAGACTTTAATGTAATCCTCTAAAATTGAAGGAACCCGAATACCTAAAGAGCACAATGTGATAAGGGATAAAATATCCAACTGATGGGTGTTGGGTATGGGATTCCTACTTGAAAGACCCACTAACTCTTCCTTGAGATCTCTCCCACCCACAAAATAGAATATTGTATCATCTATATGAAGTCATATGATTTGTATATAGTGAAATTAGATCTGGGATCAAAGTGTGTACAACCAGTATATACCCAAGATGATGTTATATGGTCTCATATTTATTATTAATAAGTCCCACTAGAATCTCTCTCCACCAAGAGACACTTATCACTTCTGTAAGATAAGCGATATCACATTCCCTGTCAGTGCCTCAATCCAAAGTTGCTGGGATAAAGTCTCAAATGGGAGCTCCATCTCTCACACTAGGACTAAAGAGATGAAGGAATGACTCACACATGTTTCTATTATTACAGAAGTAAAAATAATATAAAGTAAAAACAAATCTTATCTCTAATAATATCATGAGCTACTGAGTCATAAGTCTCCAAATCCACCAGCTACTCACAATCCTGACTGCTATCTCCTTGAGCCTGAAATGGGATACCTAGGGGTGGTGGTGGAGGAAATAGCTCATAACATCATCCAACACTAGAAGATCCTCTCTCCAAAGCTACTCCTGCTCCTCTTCTAGCACCACCTCCCTGGGGGCCACCCTGGCCATGCCTGGGAGAACCTTGAACATGACACTACCTCTACCATGGCGGTCTATCTACTATATTACTACCATCCTCATAATGTCTAGTTAGAATATCATGTGCCATGTGGTCTCACCCATCACATATATAACATCTCCCATATCTGGGATTCTTTGGTCCTCTGTGCTATCCCTAATCCACATAACCACATGCCTAAGTCTGAGCCTGGGTACACATTCTGTGCCTATTGTCTTCCATCCCCTGTAGAAGATTCAATACTTGAAATCCTACTGATGTCACCAGCCACATGGAATCCATCTTATAGGAATCTCTCCATAACCAGTTCCTGATCCTATAGTACAACATATGTGGGAATGCTTAGGGGTACCACACTGGAACAAATGTCTTTGTATAGACCCTACTCTAACTTATGTGCTCCAAAGTAACCATTCCAAATCATGTCGAGGGAGTAATATGTAAGGTTAGTGAACATCACAATATACTCAGAAACTATCATCTATACCTAATGAAGCTCCAAAATATATTGAATCTAAACTGAGTGCAAGAATGATGGGTAGTACTCCTCATGAAATAGTTATTGGAATTCATACCATGAGAGTGTCGACTCATCATGTGTGTGACTATACACCACGAATTCTTAACGACCCCATGGAAAATACTAGATACCAGTATAGACATCTGATCAGTCGGGGTCTTTACAAGTCTAAAAACTTGAATCACCAACTCAATCCAATCCTCCATGGCCTGGGGTTCTGTCTCACTATGGAACCTTAGTATCCTATGGTGATAGAAATTGTGGAGTGAACCAATCTTGTGTGCATACTTATCCTATTCTGATGGTATAATATACTGCCCGAAAAGTTAGGGTGCTGATATCTTCCCACTTGGAGGAAAGATTTCATGATATGTCACATGAACTGAGGCCTTATTACTCATCATATCTTCATCATGAACCTGAATTGATAACCTGGATAACTGTCTTTGTAGAGGAATATTGAAAATTAATCAAGACATACCATAGTTAGATGAGAATATATATATGGGGAGTTAAGTTAAGAAGGGGAGTTAAAGGACTTAATCCTATATGATTTATATACAAATGTTCCCCACAACCAATGTCTTGGTATGATAAGCTGATAAAAAGGTAGGCAGAGTCTTGGTGAATGGATACATTAGCTTCCACACCAACATTGGGTTCTCTATCCTGAAATACACACTTGAGACACTTTGACACCGCTTCCCTAAATTCCCAAGAAAACCTTATAAGGGGAAAAAATCTAAACACTTTTCTGAGGTCTAACCACCTATAATACCAATATGTAATGTTACAATCCACTAGAGACCGTATGGATAGAGTAAGATTGGGCTGATAAAAACCCAATCCCGCCTCCATATTCCAGGGGCTATCAACAAGTATTGAGAAGTAAAAAAAGGGAGGCATTTTCCTAAAGTACCTATATTCACACACCCAACCATCTCCATGTAGAAGTGTAGATGAATGATAATAAAAGACAATATCATCTAGAAAAAAAACCATGCATATAATAACCTCTAGGTAAAAAAAAGATTATAATATAATAATCTGAAAAGTAAAGGAAAAAATAAATTACCAACTAGAAAAGATGTCCCAACTTGACAATAAATGGAAAACAAAGAAATATGAGTGAGGCCAACTCCTGATCTGCAATCCTAGACCACCGTACATGGTCAAATTAACCCAAGTATTCCTATGTTCCTATGAAACCACTACCAACCTATCTTTCACATGAATAATACAAAATAGGTCTGGGAAAATCAAATTTAGGGGTGAGTATATACATACCCAGTAAGATGCCTCAAAAAACTGAAGGGGGTGGAGCAATAAGAGAAATGATAAAAGTAGTCATCTCAACCAAAATCAAGAGGGAAATGAAACCCAATGACACAAATATATATATGCTCATAAAAGAAACCCATATGAGAGAGAAAGGGGATCACCATCTCCTAGCTCCTAGCCCAAGATGGTGATTATTCCCATAGATCTAAAGGTCTGTCCCCAATGACCAACATAGCATGTGCCTATCTAAAGAAATCATGAGAAGGGACTACACCATGCCACTTCTCCACAACCCAAGGGAGTGTAATATCCAAAATATTGAAGACCCACACCTTGGTATGATAGGTAAGATTCCACTCATTAGATAGAGTACCCATTCCCATGTAGGCGAGTACTGTCTCTATATTTGTGTTCAAAATATAGAGGACAATATCCCTAGTGTGACAAGGGAGTACCATCTCCAATGGATAGAGGATCCACACTCAATAGGGGATTAATACCTCTATATCTGTATAATGAGTATGGAGGACCTGCACCTTGATGTAATAGGGAAGTACCATCTCCATGGATTGAGGACCCATTCCTTGGTGTGACAAGAGAGTACCGTCTCTATTTTCAAAATGAGTATGGAGGACCCACACCCTAATGTGATAGGGGAGTACTGTATCCATAAATAGAGAAACCACACTAATGTTGATAAGTACTGCCTATTCATATAAAAAGAGTATGGGGGACCATATCCCTGGTGCGATAGGAAAGTACCATTCCCATGGATAGAGGACCCTCACCCTGGTATGACATGGGAGTATCAGATATTCATGGAATGTCTACGATGATCATGCTTGATCACTACCATCATCAAGCATTTATTTAAGAAGAACCATTCTTGAAAAATCTATCATCATATGTAAAAATCCACTATAAAGGCTACTATCATGTTCAACATGAAAAAACACCCATGATAGGATACTCACAGGCCAACATTCATGTCAAACCGAAGGAGATACAAGAAGAATAATATGTAGAAGGAAGTACATGACGATTATAGGGGTCCACATGGTGTGTGATCCCACACCATCACCTGTACATCTCTCCTCTAGAAATGTATCAATGTACATGTCACTGTACATGATATGTAAAGGTCCCACATGACGTGTCACGACCACCCAAAGTTGTAATAGTCAGTTCTCTAGACCCAACTAAATAGTACTTTTTGATTACCACATCATAGATACAATGAATTGTACATGATGAAAACTTACCATAACAGTGTAGATACTTCTTCATCCACTTTTTAAATGATAATTTCTATAGATAATTTGTGATATCAAAAGCTTATAGCATTTCCCATGCAATAACGAGAACCTTGAGATACCATGACATTAATTTTAAAAATATATCCTATGGTCTAGATACATAATTCTGACTAGACATAGATGATGTATGAATATCAAGTGATGGGGGATCATAAGCATTGATACTTCTTCTCATGAAGTTATCACTTGTTGATCTTTAGTAGGTTTGATCACGAGGATATACCCACCAATAAGAACACCACATGTTTCATGTGTCATTGGTTGTTCCTATCTATGGACATGTGTATTGGTATCCTAAATTGATATCATCATCAATGTGTGTCATTTGATCACATTCTTTGATGTAAGGAAAAACCATGACAATGAAATTGTGGAGTGGTAGCTTGTGTTGGGCGCATCATTGGTGGTATGGAATTGGTTGAATGGTCAAAATAGAATTTTTCACTTTCAAGTCGAGGAAGTGATATCTCGGGTCTAGTTGATCAGGATGGTAGTATCTTTATAAATATTTTTCCAAGGTATTCATAGGTAAGTCTATATAGTTAGATCAAAAAAAATAAAGTAAGAAAGGGTATTGAAATAAGTATGGATTCTGATTTATGATATATCATGAGATAAAGAGATTATATTATACAGTGTGTGTTCATAGGATAGTTGTATTTTCTATGACCATTCCTTATCACTTTAGGGGCCTTTATGGGTTGCTAGAATCATATATTAGTATGTAAATTATATTCAATTATATTGAGATAAGGGCCTATAGGGACACATATAATATCATATTCAAGAATCTACCATATTCTGATGAATAGATAAATAAAAATGGTGGGCCCCACCACAAGGTCCATGAGTTTTCCAAGTATTAATGATCAATAAAAATAAATAAATAAATTATTATTCAAGGAAATAATTTTTGGGGTGAATTTATTTATTAGAATTATTCATGAGGTATTTTGTAAATAGATGGAAAATGTTATACGAATGAATATTATTTTAATATTCAAGGTTTGTTTAATATTAGTGGGAATTTCAAGTTATGTTAATGAATCAGGTTTATCACAAAATATAATTATTATATATTACAAGTATGTGATAAAATATATATTATGTTAATAATGTAGTTAGTTTTTCATAACATGTCAATTACTGCTTATTTAGTGGGGGTTTTATTTTCAGGGTCTGGGGAACCCTTTCCCGATATTTGAGCCTCCTACTATATAAACAGAAGGAGAAGATAATTATAATGACTATTAATTAATTTTAAATGATATTTTCTCTCTCCTACCTCATTCTAGAGAGATAATTTCTCTCTTTGAGTGACCGATCTAAGAATTCCTTCAACGAATCAAAGGGACGAGATCAAGGAGATCGTCGCGATGTCAAAGGAATCATCAGAGCTCCATGCTAGCACCCAGAATTTGATGTTCAATGTCTACATGGATTCTTAGAACCTTTTTGGATGATCTAGAGGGGTTTGAATTCAGATCCTTCTAGGAATGATCTCCAAAAACTAGTTGTAGTCGATCACACCACCAAATCAAATGAGGTACTCATTTATTTATTTCTATACTTATTAAATTCACATGATATCCTAAAATCTCTATCGGGAATCAGATCACCATAGATAAAAAGTTTTTTCATTCTGGTGATAAAAATTTTAAATCTCTGACCCATCATATTTCTCTATATGCTGCCATGTCAACCCTAGATCCAGCCACCTACCGCCTTCGACCCTCACCACCTGAGACCACCTTGCTGCGCTAGCCGCTGCCTCCCGAAGTGCCTCTTATTTTGGCCAAATTCCCTATTCCCACAATTTACCTCCCAATATTAAAAGATTCCTATAGACACCACCTCTGACTCGGACAGATCTCATGAGTTTATCCCTCCCTATCCATGCCACCTCCATCTCCTCATTCCGACTGCACTAGTCCACACACCTGGCTGAGATTCGGATCACCACCAACCTTTTCCAAGCTGACTCTAATGCCACCTCCACCCATGGCTGAGCCTGATGTCTCCCATTTGAATGAATTCGACCTTCGTGGGGGTCCCTTGTTGGATTTCTCCTCCTGGCTCAAACATCATTGCTGATGCAACCTCACTGTTGTACCGCCTTCACCCCTAGGAACTCACAACCTCAACGATGCCCTCTACCGTGTTGTGCACCATTGGACAGATTGGGTCGGCCACCAAACTCTACATTCAATAACTCCACCACTACATAAAATCCTCTCTCGTGAACCCTATTATGTCTCGATCTCCATAGTAATCCCTATCTCTAATGCATCACCTTGATCAGACTCCAATCAGATTCTTCCCACCCGATATGGGCCTGCACTAGTGTGGATGGATCTTCCTGACCTAGAATAAATCAAGGAAGTTCTACTTAGCCTAGAAAACCCTTGAACTGGGTCTTCTCAGCCTAGAATGGGGCTACATGGGGTCTCCCTGACCTGCGTTGTCCCTACGCAGTGTTTCGGAGCCCGGGTAATTTTTAAAATTATAAAAAATTAAATTAAATTAATTTTTGGTTTAAAAAATACTAATTTTAATATTTTGAATAATTAATTTAATTTTGGTTATAAAATTAAATCATTAATTTAATTTTAGAATAAAAATTAAATTAATAATTGAATCAAATTAAATTAAAATTTTCAATTTAAATAATTCATTTAATTTATTAATTTCCCTCATACTTATATTTATTACATTTTAATTTTTATTGCACTTTATTTTTACCCACTGACCAATCTTGAGAAGTGGATGAGCTGTGCATGTTTGGGTAAATTTTATTTAATTATTTATTACCCACATGCAATACTTGTAATAATTAATTAGTTTTATTAATGGTCTGCACATCATCATTTTTATTCAACATGTATAAGGGTCTGCATGTCCATTCATTTATGTATATATTTTTCACTTTCTGAGACCCCCTCACCTGCGTGAAAGTATTGATGTAATATTATCAATGATATAGTAAGTCGTGGACCATGCTAAGTTGAGGCAAAATCCAGATGAGTAGTGGACACACTGGATGAGGGATGTATTGAATCACGAGTCAAGATACAATTTAGGTATGATACCCCTAGTTCATGGTTGATTCATTGAGTTTAAATGAATCAACCAATAGTAAATTCTCAAGATCAGTAGGGTAATTTATTTCCTTTATGAATTGTTTATTATTTTATGAATTTTTTTGATAGCGAGAAACACATAAGATAATAAATAGAAAAAATTCATAAATAAGCAATGAATATATTATATTAATGAATGATCAGTTGTGATTGTGACAACATAGTATAAATATATTTAATATAAAATTATTACATTTAAAAAAAATTAAAAACCCTTACAGAAATATTAAGTCACAAATTCCTTCTATAGTTTGAATTAAAAAAAATAAGTGTACGGGGTGCTCATCATCCATAGTTGAGAATGACTCCCACCACCAGGGAATTATTATAAGAGAAATGAATTTACTTAACTAAAAATATAAGAAAATAAGTATCCATAGCTATCTTATTGCATATTTTGTGGTAAACATTGAGTAAATAAAGATTTTGATTTTAGAAGTTGGGAATTAACTCAAAAGATAAAGGAGCTATGAGTTAATGTGGTTTTCTAGTCAAAATATACCTTAAACTCTCTAATTAGTGGCATGTCCATAGATTATAGACTATGCAGAGAGATATATAGAAGCAAATATATGAATATTTTATGATTACAATAGATATGTGTAAATTGAAATATGGATCATCATATTTCAATGGATCCCTTTCTCATAAATTTTCACCCATTTAATCCAGTTTCATTTAGGATTAAAAAATGAAAAGTATTTAGAAAATGATTTTTTAGCTTCAAGGTAATGTTATCCAAGAAATAATAACATTAACTAAAGATTAATATTTAGTTATTATGGTAAAAAATTTGAAATAAAAGTTAAAAATACCAATGGAAAGCATGATGTAAAAGACATATTCACAATGTACTTTAAATAAAATAGGTATTAAATAGTTGGTTATTCTATCTTCATATGATGAAATAAATATATGGGAGTTTAAACATAATGAAATGAATTGAAGAAGCAATTAGTCACTTCTTCTTATGGTATATTCATCAATTAAAAGTAATTTTTAAATTATACTTCTTAGGTATTAAATAAAATATGCCAATCACATATTTTTATTTGAATATAGTAACCATGTAAGTATAAAAACCTTACTATAAGTAAGGTGTGTTCTCCAAGAAGTTGAGAAAGGGTGGTTTCTAAGTCAGTGGTAAGAAGCACACAACTTCTAATTTCGAAGTAAATTATTCTAATAGAACTTTTATTGAGTATAACCAAAAAATTTATCTCATGTGTATATTAAATATAAGGAGGCATTATTCTAGTTCAGGAATGAATGTTTTTTTGTGGTGTTTAATACTTAAAAAATAGTTCAGTAATGCTTTAATCATTGGTAATACCTAATAAATATAAAACGTAAGACTTATTTACCCAGTTGGGGAATGATAATGCATTTTCTAAGAAAAACTAAGTAGTTGTCAAGGATATACCCAGTATGGTTTTATAATCTTCATAGTTAAATACCTTAGGTATTATTGACACACTTATGTACTTTTTTTTGGACAAAGAAATATTTAAAAATAAAGGTTAGCCACAAATTCTTAAGAATTATTTCAGCTAGAGAGCGTAAACTATTCCAAGGGTAATCTAGTTGTAAATATAATTCATAATATTACTTTAAGTGTTTAAGGAATTTGAAAGTGAATTATGGTATATTCATGGTAAAAATATACGAGTTTCTTTGGGCTCATGTGCTAAAGAATATCTTGATCAATCATTTGTTGATCAACATAATGTAGTATGGAGTAATTCTTAAATTCACATTAACTTATCCACATCATAGATATGATGATAATAAGGAGGATTGATGTTGATTGTTACATGTTAACATTGTTCAACACAATTTATCATGGAGTAATTACTAAAAAAACACTTCCTTATATACATGAGAGTCATGATGTAAGTAAAAGGTGTATAAAAGTTTCAACTTATATTCATTCTAGATACTTCCATTATTTTTCAAGATATGAATAAAAAATAATGGTATTATACTATAAACATATGCCATATATTATGAAAAATTGATATCATATGAGTTATAGTATGAGGGAAATCTGTTATGTCATAAGAACATGTGTTTTAATTCAAAGTGTTTTTTAAGGATATAAAATTTTTTGCATCAATAAAAACACAATGTGCATCTAAAGTAATTATCCTAAAAATTTCTTAGGATATTACAAAAATACCTATGATAGAAAATATATTGTCAAGTGATATACTACATTTATATAAAAGGGTGTACATCTCCACTTGAGATAGTGGGAGCAAGATTGACTTGGATTTAATCAATTCTAATGATTCATAAATGGTTGGAATAGGAACTAGTTCCTTATGAGGTGTTGGAGAGAATATTCCAAAGACACATACTATGTAGTAAGGATAAAACCATGTTGATGGTTTTATATTAAACATGTTCTGTGATACATTATTCATTGGGAATAATAATTCCTACAAATCATAAGTATATAGAAATTAGCTAAAATTGACAAGATCAATTAAAATTCAATAATAGATTCCATGTATCAATGCAAATGGGGATTATTATTTTGAATATTATGGTGGGTATTAAAGTGAGACTATACATGGATGGTATAAGTGTGTTTCCAATAAGGATTGATTGGTTACACCAAGTCATAGTTCCTAAATCCATTAGAATTTTACTTTTCATAACTACTTTATAGGATCATTTTTATTGAGAATTGGATGTCAAGACCATAAATCATGGAAGGTGTCTATAAAACAAATCCAGAAAGGGATGGTGACATTAGAAAATTCCAATAAAGGGTGAAAGTTATTGAAATCTAGTTTAGGATTGAAATAAATAGAATGATCATAAAATATTAATTTGGAATGAATATTTATCATTTTTCTACCAAAGGTTAGTCGAATCACCACTATTTTGAAAGTAAAATATGTTTGATAACATATGGGAAACAATTATTGGTTTAACAATTGGTTAAGACTGGAATGAAAGTTACTCTTTGGACATTGACTTAACATATAAACCTAAGTTATAGGGAAAAAGATCTATTGAGGAAGAACTAAATGTTTCGTAAACCAAGTGAATAGTACATATAATGACAATGTATTGAAAAATAAAAGTCAAAAAAAATTGAGAGATAATTTTTACCAATGTCACATGGCATAAATCTATAAAAGTATAAATGTATAGGAAATAATAGGAGATTAATGTGATGAGTTAAATTTCATACACTTCTGCATTAGATTAATCATGTATTCCATGTCATGTACTATATATTTATATTTTCAAAATATAATTAATGGTGGTGAAATATTAATTATATCTAGTATAACTACATGGGAATAAGTAAGAACTATCCAATTGTTCTTGAGAAAGTATAAATGATATGTACCTAGGATGTGGAGAGGAATGGATACTAATTTTGAGGGGACCCAAAATAGTCTTCCTTTGATAAATGTCATATAATATCTTATTCAGGATAAGGTAATGAGTGATAAAAGATCATAAAATCTAGTGGTATCCATATCTATAAGTACCATGTTTATTACAACTTCTTAGGTAGCTAAATAAGTAGTGTTTACTATGAAATGATTTATTATAGTTATTTGAATCCCACATAATAAGTAAAGTTTTATCATTATAATAATTCTATTACTAATACTACCAAGATCTAATGATTATACAGTGGAAAAAAGTATATACTCAGGGATATCATCTCTTGAGAAGTATTCTTCAAGAAAGTAAAGTTTCAGATAACATAACTTTTTGATTACCATAACATGGATACAATGAGTTATATATGATTCAAACTTACCATAATATTGTAGATATTTCTACAACCACTATTTAAATGATAATGTACAAATATTATTTGTTGTATCAAAAGGTTATATATGTTCCCATTCTATAATGAGAACCTAGAGATACTATGACATTGATCATAAAAATATGTTATATGGTCTAGATACATAATTCTGGATAGACACAGATTATATATCACTAATAGGTTCTATTGATCATAATCATTGAGACTTATTCTCATGAAGTTCACACTTAATTATCTCTAGTAAGTGATGTCATGAGAAATACCCGCTAATAGGAACACCACATGTTTCAGGTGTCATTGATTGTTCCTATATATGAACATATGTATTAGTATCCTGACTTGAGATCATTATCAAATTGTGTAGGATTAATAAATATTGAGAAATGATCTTGTAAGGGGCACAACAACATTAGGATTTTCTGCATCATCTCCCTTTTCTTCCAAATTTGTTTGGGCTATGGTTCCTCCTTGGATTTTCTCGGTGTGTTTGCGGTGTGACGGATTCTTCCATGATGAAGGGTGGTATCATTCTGGAGGCTTGGGGTTTGTTATTTCATGGTGAGGGTGGTTAGGTCTTCTATGGCATCGAGGTCATGTTCCATCTCTTTTGTAGTGTAGGGTTGAGATCTGGTGCAACATTGGGGTCCTGATCCTATTCCATGGAAAATGGGTTGTGATCTGGTGTGGCGTTGGGGTCAAGATCTAATTTTTCCATGGTGTTGGGGTGATCTCTGGTGTATCATGGGGGTCATGAGGGCGAGACCTATTCTTCCGTGGTGTTGGGGTCGATTTTTGGTCTTCCACTTGGATTCGAGACCTTTTATTACACACTTTTGGGGTCATGTCTAGTTTTTCTGAGGTGTGGGGTCGCAATCCGGTCTTCCGCAGCACCAGGGTCATTAATCAGTTCTGAAACGAAGGGGTCATGATCTGATCTGCTGCATCGTGCTTCGTTAGGGGTGCTTTGGTTGGATTTTTGTGGTCTTTGTGAGGGGATTTTATGGCAGCGATGGGATTTGCAGAGATTTGAGTTGTCACTATCACTAGGGTGGCCCTATTTTAGTACCTTGTGGGTTCCTCTTTCTTCTCTCATGCTTACTCATTTTGGACTCTAGTACGGGTTCCTCTTTGGCTCAAATATGGTCGGATTCATGCCCAGAGTGGAACTTCTGGTTTAGATCGGCATGGTTCCCCTGTCCAATGAAACTCCTTAGTGTTATTGTTGGTTCTTCTAGCCCTAGGTGGTGTTGTCCTGAATTCTCGCATCTTGGAGCATTTGGTTATTTTGAGTTACTCATTTATGGCTATAGTTTTGAAGGTAGCCTCCTGGTTTCTTCATAGAAAGGATATATTTTGGTGATGGTTCCAACATGTGGGATGGTAACAATGTCATTGATGCTTCCCTGATTTCTAAATTTTTGTAAATGGTTCTAGTGGTGGTTCTATGATTATATGTTGTTGTGTCCTATGGCCCATGTTCAAGGGTCTATTCTTCCAGACCTTCTTCAAGGGGCTGCTCCAGATGAGGTTTAGAGTAGTAATTTTTTCACCAGACCATTTCTTCTAGATTTGGTTGTTTGAGAGGGTATGACTTTGGTCATTGGTTACAGGTTCATGTATTTTTTAATGGGACAACTTTTCGAGCATCGATGTGATGGTGGAAGCTGGACTTAACTTTTTTGATGATGGGGATGTGTTTCTCTTTATTGTATTGATCTGGTTATTGTTGGTCCTTTGACTGTTGGGGAATTTTTTTTTGTCGTTATGTCCTTGATGTCTTTTGGGTTCCCCTTTACCCCTTAAAAGGTATTTTGATAATAAAAATATTAACTTTCATCCATTATCAATTTGTTCCATTTAATCACATACTTTGATGCAATTCAAAAACCATGATAATGAATTCATGGTGAGGTAACTTGTTTTGGGTGTGTCATTGGTGGTATGACATAAGTTGAATGGTCAAGGTAGATTTTTTTGCTTCCTAGTTGAGAAATTGATATCTTGGGCCTAGTTGAATAGGATGGTAGTATCTCTATAAATATTAGGCTAAGGTAGTCGAAGGTAAGTCCATCCAGTTATATCAACAAATAATAAAGCCAGAAAGGATGATGACATAAGTGTGTGTACTTCTTTATGAGATATCCTGAGACAAAGATATTATATTAAACAGTTTATGTTTGTAGGATGATAGTCATTGCTATAAACATTCCTTATCTTTTTAGGGGCCATGATGGTTTTATAGAATCCATTATAAGTTTAGGAATTACATTCACTTCTATTAAGATAGGGTCCTATAGGGTCACACATAATAGCATATTCAATAATCTTTCCTATTCTAATGAATAGGTTTATAAGAGATAGTGGGACCCACTATGGGGTCCGTGAGTTGTCAAAGTATTAACGATCACTAAAAAATAAATAAATTCATTATTATTCAAGGAAATAATAATTGTGTTGAATTTATTTACTAAAGTCATTCATGAGGTATTTAGTGATTACATGGGAAATGTTATATGAACGAATATTATTTTAATATTAAAGGTTTTTTAATATTAACATGAATTTCAAGTCGAGTTAATGACTCAAAATATCACATAATATATTTATCATATATTACAAGTATGTGATAAAATATAAATGACATGAATGACATATTTAGTTCATCATAATGTGTCATTTAATGCTTATTTAGTTGGTGTTTTATTTTTGGGGGTCAGGGAACCCTTAATGGGAATTTGATCCTCCCACTATATAAGTAGGAGAATCTCATTCAAATTACTCTTCATTTATTTAGAATGATAGATTCTATCACCTCCCACATTATAGAGAGTGAAAGTCTCTCTCCAATCAATCGATCCAAGAATGCCTTCAATGGATCGAGGGACAATATCGAGGTGATCATCATGACATCGAAGGAATCATTGGAGCTCCGTGGTAGCACCCATAATCGATGATCGACATCCACACAAATTCTGGGAGCATGTGTGGATGATCTAGAGGGGTTTGGATTCATATCCTTCAAGCAATGATCATTGGAAACTAGCTATAGTCGATCACACTTCCAAATCGAACAAGTTACTCATTTATTTATTTCTATGTTTATTAAATTCACATGAGATCATCATACCTCTATTGGGGATCATATCATTAGATATGAAAATTTTCATCATTCTGGTGACAAAATTTTAAATCACCATGCCATCAAATTATGTTGCACCCCTTAGTACCAGCACCTAGGGCCTAGCCATGTACTCTTGGCTGTGCCCGTGTCCTTCAAGCAATACCCGTATACCTGTCTGTATACCTAGCTATGTCCCAACCTGGGTACCTGGCCATGTCTAAAACCATGTAGTTAGGTTGTGTTCATGTGTCTGGATATGTCCATGCCCATGTACTCTCGAAGTACACATTGGGCTACTAGAACTGGGTCACATGACATGTGGGTCTCCCATACTATGTGTGATACTTATCTCCACTTAGAAACTCTAGCCGTTGCAGCCAGGGGACTACACGACATGTGTTCTTATGGACTACAAGCTATGTAGTCTTATTTTTCATAAAAAGATAAGTTCTCCACTATAGATACTCGATCCCACATTTCCTCCATGATTTACAACCATTGACCACTTGAAATATGTCAAAATAAAGGGTAAAATCACCGACTATCAATTTCCCAGACTTTGATGGAAATAAATCGGAATCTGACCACTTGTACGAATACCGTAGAGTGTACCACACACCTCCCGTGTCACTGCCATTTCCACCTTAGGTCCTGGATCCAAAAATCCATCATTACTAACCAAAATCCATCCCGATCTATCTATAAAACACTAATCCAATAATTTTTAACACATCCACCATGAATTTTGGGGTCTCATCATGCTTAGATCTTCCTCGCAATGTTGAATTATGGCCCTGTAGCCCAATGGTGAATAACATGAAGAACAATTGGGGGAAGAAATAAGAACAATGGAGAATCAATCATTAGAAAATTTTTCTTGTACAATGACCATAGATCAAGAATATTCAGGGTAAGAAACACGACATTAGCAATAAAAAATTAAATAAACAATTTAATTCGATAAATGGGACAATGAAAACTATCAATTTAATCACATATCAAAAAATAAAAGATAATAAAATGTTCAATCTATTAATTATGGGTGGAAACCACAATTGAATATCCCTACCTTAATTTATAGATCAATCATTGGGGAATAACATGTTCTATAGTGATGGGAAATATCTACTACATTCATTGTCTGTCAATCCACCTCGATTTGGTCATCGTTTGTCATCCAATTCTGATGCACTAATGAAGAATTCTATGAATATACTTTAAAATCTACCAGATTTATGCAGATAACCCTATAAAATTTCCACAATAGGCTATTTATAGATGAAAATTTATTTTTAAAATTAAATTAATTAAATTAATTAATTAATTAATTAATTCACTTAACGTACCCGCCAACAAATGCCTCATCCAAATGTCCAGCGCTGACCAAATTTAGGTTGCACCTTGGGTGAAACCCATGTTTTAGATTCAACCTCAGTCTCATATTTTTGATCTAAGACTCTATTAAAGATATATTACATTATTTCCTAAAAATTATTCATGTTTTATATAAATATATTTAATATTTTTATAAAATTAATTCCGGACCCATCAGGCCTCAGAATTGCGTGTTGTCTCAATGCCTGACTCCTAAAATATTTCTTAATATATTTCAGAGTCATAAAATGAAAAAACAGAGTCTCTACATTATCACTATATCAATGAAAATAATTTTAAAACTTAGGGTGAGCAAAAAATTTCTTATTAAGGGTTTTTAAAACAAGTGGTGAAGTCATTTCTCTTTAAACATTCTTTGAAAACTCCTTAAAACATATTTCCTTTTATATAAAATATACAAAATTCAATATAAATAATAAATTTTCCCTAAATAAAAATTTAGGATTTCAAAATACATAAGATATTCTTTTCAATACTTTCATTAAGAAAAGTAATTATTTTGAAAACCCATTTTATTTCAAAATACAACATTCTATAAAGTAAATCCAAATTTCTCCCTTGAAAACTTCAAAACTTTAATTTCAAAAATAATTTATCTTCATGGAATATTATGATACTCAAAAATCATTAATAAAAACCTTGTGTCCACTATGAATATTGAATGTATAAACCTCACTTTTAGGAAAAAGTCCCATTTAGGTCGTGGGTTCACTCCCCATTCCTCATCATTATAACTAATAATCAAGTGCCAAATATTAAATTAAATATTTTGGTAAAGATTACCTTTATCATTATAAATATATTAAATTAACCTTTCAAAAACTTCACATATATGTAATTTATTTTCAAATAGGAAAATAATTACAAATATCATAAATTTTAACAAAATATTACTTTAAGAAAAATCCAAACTTCCATTAGGATTATGAGTACCAAAAATTCATAGGAAAAAATTTTAAATGATTCTTGGAAATTTAAATTAAGAAAATATTTTCAAATATGTAATTTTGATGATAAATATAGTGGATGACCATAAAATAAATGTACTCGTTAATGACATCCATAGAATTAAAAGAGAATTTCATACATAAAATAATTATTTTAACACTTTACAAACCATATTTGAAATTAGAAATCAATATTCCATTATGAGAACTTGTTAAATTTAAAATTGGAATTTTAAGAAGAAATTTATAATATGAGAAATATTTTGTTGAAAGAAATTAAATAAAATTATTAAAAATATTCCCTTTAGAGAGGGATTTAAAAATGAAAATAGAATTTTAATAAAATAATTTTTTCCTTAAAATATTGGGTTACCAAAAAATGGATTTTTTATAAAAAGTAGATTTCCCTTACCTTGTAGTAGGATGCTAAGATCACTTTGGTAGAACCCTATGACTTCTCTTATAGGATTACACAAATAAACACTCTTTACTTATACATTTCCCTCTCTTAATCGATATATTGAAAATATATATAGGGTTATAAGTGTCACTTATATTTTATATAACCTGAAGGAAAGTTCTATTTATGCAGACAACATTCACTGTATATTCATATTAAATAATTAGGTATATTAAAGACTACTTCATCATCCACTTATTTGTGTATATTGGATATAATATCATTTACAATGATGTTATATATAAAATATTATTTCTATACTATCCTTCTCACACAAAACCTATCTCCAAGATATGGGAAAAACATACATGGCTAAATATAGCCAAATAATTCAACACTCTAGATCATGAGAAGATCTTAACCTCCTAACCATAACTATTTAATAATACATAAACTTCCAAACGTGAAGCTTCATGAAGGTTGGTCTCTTATGGATTAATGAGTATGCTGTTAACTATTACAAAGCATGAGAAAGAATAAAAATAAGTCTCTATAAATGTGGTTATTTATATTTAAGTCACTTTCTACTAATATTGATCTTTTATGTTAGCAAAAATGGAATAATAATGATATATTAAATATATTTACATTCCTTTTATTTTATCTGTAGGTCCTAAGAGAGGAATAAGATGATAATGTAGTAGATTTAAATCTATAAGTATGTAGTTACCTTTACAAGAATTTTATTTTACCTTTATGTTAGTTTTTAAGCTCATAATATAACACTTACATTACCCCTTTTAATATTCTTTAACCTTTACATGACATTTATATTACCCTTACATAGTTATATTGTGTCTTTTACGCGAGATTTGAAATTTAAATTACCTTTATGTGATAGTCATTTCACCCTTATGTATCTTTTATTAAATGATATTTATCTTTACACAAATTTTGTAGTACCCTTATGTGGGATTTTTAGATGCAGGGTGTAACCTTAATCAAGTGATAGAGTAACCTTATATAAGTGGTTTATACCATTATATATCCATGGTAAGGTGTGCATTACCATTCTGTGAGAGATGTGCACCCTTGCGTAATGGAAATCTGAACCTTTCATGTGGGTGAATACTCTTACATAAATTTTCACTACCCTTATTTGACTTAAATATTAACTTTATGTTCATTAGTAATATTACACAGGTAATAATTTACCTTTACATGTTATGGGGGGTACCCTTACATTGGTGAGACATTGGGTGAGCTACCCTTATGTATTCAGAATTACCTATACATGAGGGACAATTTACCCTTACATGAACATACTACCTTTACCTAGGCACAACTTATCTTTACACAAGATGTGTTAATTTACCTTTACGTATATTCATCATCTCACATAGAGTGTATTTTTAAATATTAACTTTTATAAATTTAATCTTTTAAACTATAAAATATTATAATTGTTACATTCCATTAGTTTTTATTAAATAGGTTGAGGGTCAATCCCTCTTTTATGAAGATAAAAAAATAAATCCCCTTTTAAACTATAAGGGAACCCAATACATGACCCATAGGTACAAAGACCTATGAAGTACATGGTCCAAAGGATAATATATGGTCCAAATGAAATAGTGACCCATATATCTAGAAAAATCTCTTCATGAAGGATATGACCTGAAGGACCAAGACATAAAAAGAATCATCAAAAGCACCAGTCAGGCATCTCACCACCCCCTTCCAATGTTATTACACCTGTGCCACCAATCAAAGATACTGAATCACCCCTACTACCAATAGATGCACTATATTGGTCCGAAACAATGTGGAAGAGATACCCTCCATCCAAAATTGGCATGTGGGAGAGGACTAGATGATAGGTGCCAAAACATCCATATCTCTTTTGAGCCGACCACCAGACAATTCTTGTGAGGCCCTCACTACATTGACAACCTGATTCTCTACATCATCTGACCAAAACACTACATAGTAATCGATGTGGTTGGGTAACCATCTATTCCTCATAGTTATAAGGATAGATGGCTAAATAATGGGTGTCAGCACACCCATCTCTCTTTCGAGGTCGTATATCCAGTGTCACTTGCATAAACAGATGAAACATTAGGAAAATGTGTAGAGACATGAGCCTGGTCAAATCATGACATCTATAACTTTGAAAGTTAGATTAGAGGCCTAGTAGATCAAAGGATCAATATTACATTGTAACATCTTGAACTGGTTCACCACTAAGACAATGGTGGGATCAGTAACCACATGACATCAAGCACGCCTCCCCATATGCCAGAGGCTTCCAACTAGAAGTAACGGTGTAAGGATAGTTAGTGGGGATACTATACCCTCTTATCAGAGTTGCGCAATGGTATAACAGAGTAAATAACAATCAACAATGGAAGTAGTAATACATAATTAACAAATCAGTGAAAGAAAAATTTCTTATAACTGAACAAAAGTAGCCAACACCAATTTATACAATAGATGAATGCATGAAATGGTATTGATACATGATGGAAATTAGTAAACAATACAACATTCATTTCAATAAAATACAATGTAGGACTCAAGTAAATAAAAGAACTAAAATCCCAAAGGTGATATCCATGAGTATCCTGAGATCCAGCTCAGTCCTTTGATCCCAAATCCCAGTTACAAGCAAACAATAACAAGTAAGATCCAAAGCCCTGTGAACAACAAAGTCTACTCGGGTACCCAAATGTAATGGAAACCCGACTAGGGTGTGAGATATAAATCTCAATAGACTAACACCACTAATGTCTAGCCCAATCCTGATAGCGTGATATATATATTAAATAGTGTACAAACATGCATAAATAAATTAATTAGTACAATATAACTAAATACCCAAGTACCTACTTCAACCCTGAACTGGTGTCTGAGCATGTAACCAGTTCATTAATTAAGTAATTTCCATTTTATGTTAATAATTCACATGAGGCATATCTAGCATTGACAACACCTTGTGACAATATAGATATTAAAGCTTCCAAGATGTAATAAGGAAACCTATAATGATATTTGATAAGGAATTTCCAAGGTAACAACCAAGCAAACATAGACCTCAAGGGCTGCTAACTTAGTAGTAACTGGTTCTAGAAAAATGGGTAAGAGTGTAATCCAAGGAACATATTCTGAGGAATTACACAATGAGTTACCTACTGAATCCAAGGTGACCATACAAGGTAAAATGGGGCTAATAATTGAATGGGTCCTATAGGATGTAACCATGACACCTACTTATCAATGATGGATCCAAGGAGTGTATCTAAGGCATCCCAATACTGAGTTCATGGAACTCATCCAAGGTAAAATGTTTTAAGAAAATGATTGGGACCAATGGGGTGTAACCATGAAACATACTTGTCATTTCTGGATCTAAGGAGAATAATCCAAGGCATCCTGTAGTACTACATGAGGGATCCTACGGTGTCATATCGGGCATCCAAAGTAAGACAAGGATCGGGATCCAGGTGGGTCTCAACCTAAGAAATCAATATCCTTGAATTCAGAATGGGGTCCTTGAGTGCCCAAGGCATTCCCTTGGGAATCCAAGGCAATATTAAGTCAGTACACTCCTATTTAATATTGAATTCATATATATTCTGTTTTGGTTCAAGCCTTTCCTTCCATTAGTGTGGAAAAGACAAGTAGCATTGAAACCATTTATTCATTGGTTCAAGCCTTACATTCCATTAGTGTGGAAAGTCCAAGTACCATGTAACCATTTATTCAAATCCATTTAAGGCATTTTCAAAAGTCAAGGTCCACACCACTACCTTCCCTTAACATGGTAAGGGTTTCCACAGATGTGGAACCAATTATTCTCTCATGAACTCGGGTCCATCCATGTAATTCCTTCATGGTAATCCATGTATCTCCCAAGGTATGAGTATGAAAACCCATTGATTCTATCCATGGAATTTCTACTTGGGAACCCATGTGACACCCAAGGTGTTATTAGCATTAAAAAAAATTTAAAATAATTTGGTTAATTCATTTAAGGGTGAATCATTCATCATTAACCATTCATTTAACTCAACTCACTCCATTTACCAAAACATGTCAATTGCATTCATAAGGCTCCAAGTATCCATGGAAAAGGGATATTACATACAAGGGTAATTCTAATCTAAAAACTAGACCAATCACTTAGATATTGACTTGGTTATTTAATCATTTAAAAGAGGAAAACTCAGCATTTCAATACCATTAGGTTCCATGTCCTAAACATTCCATTTTACAAACATAACATCGATTCATAATGATATATACAAACAAGAATCCAAGCTAGCATAAAAGTCTATCCATACTTTTATCTTGAAGACATCACACCTCGATTGAGGGGTTTTATTACAAAAACATGATATTATTTGTCACCCAAATCACTTATGACATTTATCATTTTGAATCATTAAACATTCTAAATTCACATTAAAGATCCATTTATTTTAAACACTTCACTGCGTGAAATAAATTTTACCAAAGAGCACTAAGTAGTTTATTAATACATTTATAAAACATTGAGGACTTGGAAAGGGAGCCTACTTTTGGGGTGGAACTAAGCTATCCACTTCAGATCTTAGATATTTCTAACTAAAAGAAGCTACTCTCCCACTGAGTATATGAAATTCCACAAACATGCTAGGACACTTAGCCCCTATGCACACACCCTCATGGCCATGGGCATGCGCAAGGGGATCCTTACACATATGCTTATATGCATATAATAGTCACCACTCACCTATGCATGAATTTTTATATATACACATGGGAGTACCTATCCCCATACACGTGTAATCACTATCATGGATATTTACACACATAACTGGGGAACCCACATACATATATTTACTTACCCATGCATATGCAGGCAAGTTACCTTTGACTTGGTGACTCAAAACCAACAAAAAGGGACCATGGAACTACAAATTTAGCACTACAAACCTTAAAAAAATTAAATAACACAATTTAAATGCTGGGGGACCAATCAACAAAGGAAAACCCTCACCTCGGGTGTTGGTGATGAACTGAATCGAAGCGAAACCACATGAAACCAACCAACTCCCTATCGATTAAATACTAGGGAGTAAATAACACATAAGTACACTAATAATACAAGAGGTCATAAACAAGCATCCATAACAAAAACTCACCTCAGAACAAAACCGACGGACCGAAATCAGCCGAACCACCTCGCCTTTGGCAGCGGTTGTCGAAACACGCACCCAAGGGCCCGAGAGACCTTCTGATGGACCTTAGAACAAAATATAACCACAAACGAGATCATCCATAATGGATAGGGTTTGGTCAAATCATTCAGGTTAATGAAGAGGGAAAAATATGCCATGAAATGGAGGGAGACTAGGGAAAATACCATACCTTGATGATTCGAGGAAGAATCGTGAAGAAATCATACGAAAAGGGTGGTCAAAGGAGGAGTTGGGAGGTGGCCTGAGCATGCGACGAAGGGGAGATCCCCCTTGGGATGGTGAATATTGATATGAGGGAGAGAGGGGATAGTTTGAGTGTTTTAATTTATTTTCATTTTATTTTAATTAAATTAAATTCTTTAAAATAACCCTTCATCACAGTTTGACCCGCACGGTTTTCCAAATCGTGTGCAAACTATGTGGAGTCTACTGCCTCCAAGACACACCCCGCATGGGCTAGTCACACAGTTTAGGAAATCATCCATATCTTATGCACAAAGCTACTATCCCTTTTTAAACATGTCTACATGATTACCTGCAGTGGGCCACACGATTTAGTAAACCGTACACAAACTGTGTGCCCTCTGCTGTCTTTTAAAACTTGATGTTTTTTGGGTCCGACACTCCCAAAACTTCTCGAGACACTTGGTAGACTTATATATCCTTCACCTAGTCCATAAACAACACATATAAGTGTTTAAACACTAAAACTTAAGTTTCGAAGCTTAGTTTTAAATCTGACCTGTCCAGCAAATGAAAAAGTTCAAAAACTTCCGTACTTTAATCTGGTTAAAAAGCATGGGATTTTACATTCTACCCTCCTTAAAAAGTACTCATCCCAAAAAAGGATTTGGGAAAAACGTGACCATCACCTGACCTACAAGGGTCGTGGAGTTTCATTACTTGAACCCATTTATATAGAGACATGATCATGTCAAAGTATCGATAAACACTTGACCGATGATGATTCCCACCATACGTCTTAACATAAGGTAGGGGGAAATTCCAAGCCATGGTACCCCCACTGTTAGGATTTTTGTACAAGGCACAACTCTGAGTGTTATTACGACACTCCTGGAGTGATTTTGTTAAAAAGAAATGATCTAATTATGATCGAACTAATAGAACTGGTCGAGAAATATTTCTCAGAAGAAACTACTGACCTTAAATCCACACTTTCATTCACTTGGAAATGTTCTTTAAAACGTCTCCTACAACCATAAAAATTTAACTAAAGGATGAGAGAATGAGTTGAGACACTTGGCCTTCATATCTCAAAGATGCCCACCTTAGGCGGACGACACAAAACAAAAGGAACCGCTGGAGTCTGTGTGTCCAACCAAGGTGTTCTTACATGGGAACCGATGGATCACTCAAGACTTACCAAGACTCGATAAGAACCATGATTTAGCATGAAACACTTATAAAGATCATACAACAAGTTCAATATCTTTTAAATATTTAGTAAAATGTAAGATTGAATCTCTCTTAGTGCATTAAGGATGATATCAAGATAGGGGACATAATCATCTCTTAAGAAGAGTACACTAAGAGGATTTAAGATGGGGTTTACGGTTAAAGACGCCGAGAAAATAGAAGATAAAATAGTTGAACCACAACTAGTCGATTATAAGGAAGAATCTTGGATTCACCTATTAATGAACCGTCACTACCTGAACACATGCTTTTACCACCCAAAGGCATTCTGTTCTTGTTCAAACATTACCATCGATGATCATCCTAAGACAATGGTGTTCACCCAATATTTCACACACAATGAACCAGATCAAAGTCGTGCTGCCAATCAAGCACCAAAATGATTTAATAATTTTAAACCTCAAGGGAATTCAACCAATAACGAAACATTTACCAATGGTCCTGTTAGGTTTTACTCCTTATACATGGAAGGACACATTTACCAGGTTAAAGACAACACTACACACCTTAGGAGTGTGCTAGCCGTAAAAGGAAGGAAAACTAACCACTCATAAGTGTTCTAGATTATAATAATGAGATCAAAATGTCAAAACGCTTGAGTGTTTTGAAAACCATCCTGAGTATTGGGATGAAACTGGTTATTTAACGCTCAATTCACTATACTTGGAGATGAATCGATACCATAATCAAAAGTAAAATAAGTTTATTCCATAGTCACATTTCCTCATATGACTATCATCCTAGACGATGCCATAACCAATCATCCATTACTTGGAAAAAGAGAGGGTCAAATGACCAACAAGCAGCCAACCATGCCTGAGGTATGTATAAACTGATGAAAATGAGAACTACTCAATGATCAAGCCCATAACAAGTTCAAGAAAAACATGACCACCCATCCAAACAAGGGTGTCACTTTAAAACTGAAAGTCCTAAAAGGTACAACGACACTCAAACGACACCAAAAGTTAGGAAATATCACTGTATAAACAAGAAAAGAAATCTATAAGGGTTCCACCTACCACAAGCTAACCCCCTTACAAAGAACAAACATCGAACCTAACATGAGGTCACACTAACAGAAACCACTAGGCTTAAAATCTGATCATACAAGATGTTGCTAAGGAAAAGAATGCCTTGCGGAAATTACTCACGATTCCATTATAAGGAATCTCAAAGAGAAGTCTGAACTACCCTTACATGAGGGTCTTATGTAGAAGAAACCACTAAAGGTTCCATTTTCAAGCCCTTTATATTTAATCACATTTAATATTTAATCATCAAAAGATTTAATCAAAACATCGAGTAATAATTTTCTAAACAAACACAAGGTACATGATTTTTAACCAACATCCCACAGACAAAATAGGAATGTTTTATAAAACCCCCCTTTTAACCATTAAACATTTATTAACATCCATCAAAAGTTAGGAAATTTATCAAAATAAATTCCGTTAAGAAGATAAGACAACCTACGAGGGTCCCATTTTTACCAACCTGGGTTCTCTAGAAAGCAAACCAATAGAAATCACACAAATTATTAATGTTCAAAAACCCAACTTTTCATCTCATTAAAAAGATTCCTCAACTAAACTACTTGGATCTAGTTGCATTTTTTAAAAAAAATAAAACAATTTGATTTCAAATAAAATTCAAACCTCATTCACATTTATAAGCATTTCACAAAGCCTCATGCCAAATTTAATGTGGGTTGTTATTTCCCAATTCATGAAGTACCCATACACTCCATGGATTAAAAAGTTTCTCCCATTAATTGATACTAATGTAAATTAAGAATTTAAAATGATAAAAAATAATGGTCCAAATTATATAGGTGGCCATCTACCAACCTGAAAAGCATCCATACACTTTATAGTTTGGAATTTGGCTCCCTTCAGTCATAACCAACTTACTTTAGAAAATGAATTTAGCATCCTTTTTTCAATGGTTCATTTACACGAGTTAACTTTTCCCAGTTATAAGGTTCCCATACACCTTACAACTGAAAACGGGATCCCATCATAACTAAAACCAATAACTTAGACCATTCAACCATTTACATATATCAAAGTAATCTAGAATGTCACTACAAGAAGATAAAACAAAGAAACAAGATGAAATCATAGAAGAATGGAATTTTAATAAAAGTAGTATGTTATAATAAGCGGTAAGCATAGAAGGCAGGATAATGTATTACCTAACCAGGCATAAATCTAAGAATGACATACCAATAAGGCACAAAATCATACTTAGTAGGCAACCTACTAGTGCAACTACATGGAATGGAATATATTCATGGCATGTGAATTTTTAAGAGCCTAATATGAGGTATGTAATGGAACTTCCTTGCCATATTAGGCCAAGGAAATTTATAAATTCAAAATCAATGAGCAATGAAGAATAAACTAGTCACTCAAGGTAAAATCATATCAACCATAACATCAAACAGCATAAAAAAAATTCCCAGCCCAGGACACTTGGTCATTTACTGTACATGGGGTGATCAGTCCCAAACATGACTATTAACCAAGCACCGACACTTTCATAGTATTCTGAATATTAAACCAAAACAGTAATACAAAAGGAAAAACCACTTATGATACCACTTTGTAACGTCCCGACCTGACTCACCACTAATACGGTGGCCCTAGTCACCACATGACCTCAAGCATACCTCCCCATATGCCAGAGGCTGCCGACTAGTAGTGAGGGTGTAAGGATAGTTAGTGGGGAGACTATAACATCTTATTAGAGTTGTATAGTGGTATACAAGAGTAAATAACAATCAACAATGGAAGTAAAAATACATAATTAAAAAATTAGCGGAAGACATATTTCATATAACTGAACAAAAGTGGTCAATTCTAGTTTATACAATAGATGAATACATGACATGGTATTGATACATGATGAAAATAAGTAAACATTACAAAATGATTTTTAATACAATACATTATAGGAATCAAGTAAAGAAAAGAACTAAAATCCCAAAGGTGATCTCCATTAACATCCCAAGCTCTAGCTTAGTCCTTTTCTCTTGACTCTCAAGTACAAGAAAAAACAACGAGAAAGGTCCAAGGCCCTGCGAACAAGAAATTCTACTTGGCTACCCCAGTGCAATGGTGGCTTGAGTAGGGTGTGAGATATAAATCTCAGTAGGCCAACACCACCAGTGTCTATCCCAATACTAATAGTGTGGTATATATATTAAACAATGTACATGCATGCATAAATAAAGTAAGCAACACAATGTAACTAAATACCCAAGTACCTACTTCATCCCTTAGCTGGTGTCTGAACATGTTACCAGTTTACTAATTAATTAATTTCTATTTTATGTTAATAAGTCACATGAGGCATAGACATTACCGACATCACCACATGATAGTTTAGTTAGTGAAGGTTCCAAGATGTAACAAGGAAACCTATAATGGTATTTGATAAGGATATTCTAAGGTAATAACCAAGGTAATATATACCTCTAGGGTCACTAACTCAGTAGTAACTAGGTCTAGAAAAATGTTTAAGAGTGTAATCTATGGAGCATATTATGAGGCATTCCATAATGAGTTGCCTATCAAATCCAAGGTGATCATCCAAGGTAAAATGGGGCTAAGTAGTGACCGGGTCCTCTGGGATGTAACCATGGAACTTACTTGTCAATGTTGGGTCCAAGGAGTGTATCCAAGGCATCCCAATATCGAGTCCTAGGAACTCATCCAAGGTAAAATGGTTTAAGAAAATGACTCGGCCTAATGGGGTTTAACCATGGCACCTACTTGTCATTGCTAGATCCGAGGAGCATATTCCAAGGCATCCAATAGTACTACATGAGGGATCCTACGGTGTCATACCGAGCATCCAAAGTAAGATAGGGATTGTGATCCAAGTGGGTATCAACCTAAGAAATTTGTATCCTTGAATTTAGAATGGGGTCCTCGAGTTACCAAGGCATTCCCTTAGGAATCTAAGGAAATCTTGAGTTAGGTCACTCCTATTTAATATTGAAGTCGTATATATTCTTTGTTGGTTCAATACTTTCCTTCCATTATTGTGGAAAGGTCAAGTAGAATTGAAACCATTTATTTATTGGTTAAATACTTTCCTTCCATTAGTGTGGAAAGGCCAAGTAGTATGCAACCATTTATTCAAATCCATTTAAGTCATTTTCAAAAGTCATGGTCCATACCACTACCTTCCCTTAACATGGTAAGGGTTTCCATGGATGTGTAACCAATTATTCTATCATGAACCCAGGTCCATCCATGGAATTCCTTCATGGGAATCCATGTATCTCCCAAAGTATGAGTATGAAAAACCATTGAGTCCATCCATGGCATTCCTACTTGGAAACTCACATGTCACCCAAGGTGTTATTAACATTCAAAACATTTGAAAACAATTTGGTAAATTCATTTTAGGGTCAATAACTAAGAATTAACCATTCATTTAACTCAACTCACTCAATTTACCAAAACATGTCAATTTAATTTATAAGGCTCTAAGTATCCATGGAAAAGGGAAATTACCTACATGGGTAATTCCAATCTAAAAACTGGACCAAGCACTTAGACAGTACCATGGTTCTTTAATCATTTAAAAGAGGAAAACTCAGTGTTTCAATACCATTTGGGTCTACATCCTAAATGTGCTATTTTAAAAACATAACATTGAGGAATAATGATATATCAATACAAAAAGCCAAGCTATCATAAAATTTTATCCCTACTTTTACCTTGAAGACAACATACCTCGATTGAGGGGTTTTATTACAAAAACATGACATTACTTATCACAAAAATCAATTATGACATTTATCATTTTAAATCATTAAACGTACTAAATTCCTATTAAAGAGACATTTAATTTAAACACTTCACTGCATGAAATAATTCTGACAAAAGTGCAGTAAACAATTTATTAATGCGTTTATAAAACTTTGAGGACTTGGAAAGGGACCCTAATTTTTGGTGGAACCAAGCCATTCACTTCGGCTCTTCGAGATTTCTAACTAAAATAAGCTACTCCCCCATTGAGTATATTCACTTCCACACACGTTCAATGACACCTATCCCCTATTCACACAATCGCATGGCCATGGACATGCGTAAGGTGATCCTTACACATATTCTTATATGTATATACCAGTCTCCACTCACCTACACATGAATTTTTATATATATACATGGGCACACCTAGCCCCATATGTCTGTAATCATTTCCATGGATATTTATACACATAACAGGGGAACCCACATACATATATTTACTTACCTATGCATACTCAAGTGAGTCTACCTTGACTTGGAGACCCAAAACCAACAAGGAGGGACCAAAAAACTATAAATTTAACACCATGACCCTTAAAATAATTAAAGAATGAAATTTAAATGGTGCGTGATCAAGCAACAAAGTAATTCCCTCACCTTAGGTGTCAGTGAGGAACCCAATCAAAGAGAAACCACATGAAACCAACCAAATCCCTACTGATTAAATACTAGGGAGTCAATAAAAGACAAGGACCCTAATACAAGAGGTTCGGAACATGTAGAAATAACAAAAACTCACCCCAAAACAAAATTGGCAGACCAAAATCACTAGAACCACCTCAAGTTTGGCGGTATTTTCCAGAAAACGCACCCAAGGGCCTAAGAGACCTTTAGAACTTACCTAGGACAAAATAGAAACCCAAAAGAGATCATACCTAAGGGATAGGGTCTGGAAAAATCATGCGAGTCGATGGAGAGGGAAACAACTGCCATGAAATTAAGGACATAAGACTATACCTTGATGATTTGAGGAATAATCATGAAAAAATCATATGAAAATGGTGTTCTAAGGAGGATTCAGGAGGGGATATGAGCACGCGATGAATGGGAGAGCCCCCTTAGGATGGTGCGTCATGATATGAGAGAGATAGGGGATATGTTGAGTGATTTAATTTATTTTAATTTAACTAAATTATTTAAAAGAAACCATTATCACAGTTCAACTTACACAATTTTCTAAACCGTGCACAAACCGTGCAGAGTCTACTACATCCAAGACACACCCCACATGGGCTCGGGCTAGGCACACAGTTTAGGAAACCATGTGTAGCCCGTGTGCAAATCCACTAACCCTTTTTAAACAGGGCCTCACAGTTACCTACAATGATCCATAGGGTTTAGCAAACTGTCAACCCTCTATTGTCTTTTAAAACTTGATGTTTTTCGAGTCTGGAACTCCTGAAACTTCTCGATCCACTCAGGAGACTTCTCGAACCTTCACCCAAGTCCAAAAAAATCACTTATAAGTGTTACAACACTTAGAATTAAGTTTTAAATCTCAGTTTTAAATTCGAACCATCCAGTAAATGAAAAAGTTAAAAAAATTTGGTACATTAATATGGTTCAAAAATATGAGATTATATATACATGGCCTGAAGGATCAATGTAAAACATCCAAAAATAAAAAACTGAGAGTCCTAAGTGGTCAGAAGCCCAAAGAATCTAACCCCAAAACAAAAAGATCTAATGGATCATTCAAAAACCAAGCAGATCATACCCGAACAACACCCAAGTTGTGTCGTCATCCATTATACCCCCCACCACTACCATTTACCTAAACCCATAGGATTTAATTTCACAATAAAATGATTCCTCCACTATAAATAGGAATCCAAAAATCAATCTCTAACGACCACTGCATGACCTCTTTTCATCGCTGCTCGTAACACCAACACAACTTTGACCACCAACATTCAAGAAAACCCAAGCCGGCTACTTTTAGATCAAAACCATCCACCCATCACCCACTTCCACATAACCCACATCGATGACAAGAAGGTCTAGATACAGGGAAAACTATATATAGAGAGAAGTACAATCACACCATCAATGAGAACCTTCGCCCCCCGAACTAGTGTCGCCAGTGACGACAACACCACTAGTTCTAAATCTAGGGCATAGAGCCAGCTAGAGTAGTTTAATTAACTAGAGGAAGATGGAAGGGATTGAATATTTGAGGAAAAAAAGAGGTCAAATGGAAACCATTGGATTGTAGTAAGCATGACTATGTGGATGAAATCAATGCCATCAAAGGCCGATGGAGAATAATAATCCGTGAGAAACTAGGGGTTCTCCCAAGAGCAGAGAGCTCCTGAGATCACCCCATTCCATTATTTTATAATTTACTAATCACTTATATTAATATATTCAATTTATATTATTTTTATATTTATTATTATATAAATATAATTTCTCTATAATTATTTTATGAATATATGTACAAATTATACATTTTTATTTTCAAAAGTATATTTATTTAAACACTTTCTTTACCATGATAAATATTATAAATTTGTATTTGTCAATGATTCTTGGTCATAACTTAATCTTATTATTATATTACCCACATTATTTATAAAAATATTCTTAATTAAATTATAAATTTCATAATGGTATGTTTCAATAAACTTATATATATATATATATATATATTATTTCTAAAAAATAATAATATATTTAAAAGTAATAGTATTAAAAACATAAGGTTTTCATTTTAATCAAAAAAATAAATTTCATACCAAAATAAAAGTATTTTTATGTAATTAATAACCACTTTCACTTCAAATAAACTTTTATTCATATTGTCTTATAATTTAATAAATTACTTCAAAAGAGCCCATTTTTTTACCTTTATAAACATCCAAATAGAATTATTAGAAATATATTCAACCATATTTAAACAACTCTTTAAATATTGAATGAATATAAATTCAAAATACAAATAAAACATAAAACTAATATATTAATTAAAATATTTCTTAGTTTATTTTAATTTAGTAATTGTTTTCAACATAGAATTATCTAAAAGAGAAAAATATTTACTAAATATCGAGATGTTACAAATTCATATTCAATATATAATTATTTAAGAAAATAAAATATACCATAAAATTAACATTCATCAATAAAAATGATTTTTAAAAGTGTTTTTAGACTCATGTCTTTACTCCTTGGTTTTGATATTATTGAGATTCCATAAATTTTAAAGATAAAAATATTTATTTTTTTATATTAATTAAAATTGGAATATAATAATCACAAGACATGTATATTATAAAATAAAACATAATATTTACTAAAACATATAAAACCATGATGTAGGAATTCATATATGTGAAAACAATTGAATATATTTTAAAATACTTATAAACTATAAATTGTTCAACATGAACTCAAATTGTAATAAACCACATCATTAGGTGTTTTCTATATTGGAATAGTGGAGCCAAATCTATCAAATAAATCTAGGACAAATTACTATTCATTGATACTATATACATGTTCACAACACTCATGGTTTGAACTCTGTAGTTTGGTTGCTATGGTTGGTGGTAGCCAACCCAAATTTTAGAGGTACTATAGTAGTGCTATCCAACTATAATGAAACTGTCTAGTGAAATCAATAGTGAAAATATAACAGTATGGACTTCAACATAGTTACTATAGCATAGTTGGTCGACACCACCAACCAAGTTACTATAGCTCCACATACTTTACTTCCATCACTACTGTAATATAGTGGACTAACTATATTGATTTGGAACTATAGAAATGTGAGTTACAATAATTCCATGTTTCCTTTTGATCTCATTTCAAGCTAGTGTTTCAGTACTCTTAGAGCATTCCCTATAATTTTGCTCCTAGATATAGTGAATTTTGTATGTCTCTCTATAGACATGAGATTATTCCCAAACCACATAAATACTTGTGTTCTTGTTCTTCTTGTTCTTATTCTTATTCTTGTACATATTATTATTATTATTATTCTTCTTTATTTTTTTCATTTTTAGTCTTATTCTAGAATCAACTATCATTGGTGCTCTCAGTATTTTTATAACAAATTAAACTAGAGGTAGGTCATATTCTAGTGAAACTAGATTTGATGTGATTTTAAATTTTGGAATTAGAATCCTGGGAGAGATTTTATGTATATCTTTACAGTATATAAATAAATTTTTTTGGAGGTTCTTGTAAGAAAATATTACATACCCTCTATTATGTCACTAGGTACTCAGTGGAGTATATAATGGTTATGAAGCACTGGTTTAGCCACTAGGTGGCCAATAGTCTTCCATCGGGAACATGTTGACCCACTAGGTAGCCAGAGGGAGTCCACTAGATACCCAATAGTGACCTACCTTGTTTTTTTCAATGAGTAAAGGATCATAAAATTATGGTTATGACCCCCTTCTTGTACATGGTAAGGGTCTTAGGAGAGGCCATTTTGGACCATCTCCCCCTTTCCCCCTCTAATTCTCCTTCATCAAAGGTTGATATGTATGCATTTATCTTGGTGGATCGAGGTGAGCCAGTTTACTTTTCTCTTATTTCTTCTTCCATGTTTTTTCTATCATTTTGGATGGTTTTATTTAAGGACTTGGATTATGATTCAACTTTAGAATTGTGGAATCACATCACATTCCTTGGGATTTTGTAGGCGGTTGCAAGAGGAGGCTCAAGAAGAGAGGTTTCTTATCACATCTCATTATTTCAGAAAAGTTTCCTCACATGATGATTTATTATTGGGTTTTTTCTAAATTGGGATTAAATTGATGATATATATGGTGTTATAAAGTGAGGATTTTGTTTTAGCAGTCTTGAGTGTATGTCGTGAGTGGTGTTTACCTCATTAATTATAATTTCAATATCATTATGCTGCATGGTGAGTATTTTTCCATTTATACCAGTTAAAGAATTTTATTATAAAATGAACAACTTGTTTATTTGTGGGGATTTTGACGAGATATGTGTATTTTAGATTTTAAGAATCCCTTTATGGGATTGGATTTTTTACTAGAAAATATATAAGGTAGGTGGCCTTTTATTATTGAGTATTTTGATCATTGTGGGTTGTATCATATCGCCTTTTGGTTATTTTATGCCCATGTGACTATTATTATTATTATAGTAAACATGAATATATATGATGATATCATTACATAAATGGGATGAACTCATGTCATTAAAATATTCAAAAAAGTACTTCATAACTTTCTAAAAGATTTTTTGTGGAACCTTGGTTCAATGAGTAATGGGGGCCCGTATTGTGGATTATAAAGTGGTATAGCTTGATTCTTACCTCAATTTTATAAAAAAATAGTTTAAATTCAAAAATTATATTTTTATGGGATAATAGTTTTGAAATGATATTTCAAAAGAAAAAGATATTTAAATGTGTTTTTTTTATAATGGGATTTCTAAAGGGTACTTGGATAATTTCCAATAGGTATTTTCATTGGAATTTTCCATGTTCTTCAAGTTAGTAAGTTAAAAATGTATATTATTTGAAATTTATTATAAAATAATTATTTAAACCATATTTTAAATTAAATTTAAAAGAGTAAATTTTAAATAAATGTTTTGGTCTGATTGAATATGTATAGGTGATTCCCAGTTTTAAACGAATGTATAATTGTGTATTCCCTCTTTTGATTGATGAACACCTTGTGTGGATTCTTCAGTTCTAAAATACTTGATGTTTGTTTTATTATTGGATTTGAAACTTGATTATTCATCTTTCCTCAAAACAAATTATTGGAACACTACCTTTGAGCCATTCCTTAATTGTATTGGGATTCAGTTTTGAAGGCATTGGGTGAATTTTGATCCCTTGAGACTCAATGAATATGGTGTTTTCATTACTGTTGTTTGTGTTATATTTTTATCCCTTACACATGGAAAAAATTTCTCCACATTTCATTCTTGAGTGTTGTTACAACACTATCAAAGAATGTCATTGTTTGAGTGAATACATCCCAACCTGTAGACTCAAATTTTTGAACCCCTAGGATATGATGCAAGAAATTATATGAATTGATTCTATTTTGTGATATGATGTCGATAGTTTTATTTCACTATCATCTTCTTGGGGAATTACAGACACAACATTGATATATCAACACTTTCTTCAAAAATTGATTCATGGAGAGAGATCCCTCCTTATTGCTATCTATGTTGACATGATTCACTCAAATTGAACTTAAGATTTCTTCCTTTGATCATATGTGCTGAATTTACACTAATTAATAATCAAATCAGAGTCCACAAGTAACTTAATGAATCATCATATAATTATTTCATAAAAATATATTTAATGTTGTCCAAGATTTCCTGAAAATGGTTCAACACTATACAACATATATTATACTTCATTTTCCTTTTCTTTATTTGAGTTCAGTATTCACCATCCTTTCTATCTTACTTGATAACAAAACATATAGTGCACATATAAAATTTTAAGGATACATTTATTGTGTATAACACTTATGTATGCTTTTATTATAAAAAATTATAAACTAAAACATTATAGTTAGCAGACATCTCTTGTGGTTAATTGTGGAAACTAGAGCGTGGAATTAATGTTGGGCAGTTGAATCTCAGAATGATTTTGAATCTTATTTATGGATATTATTTTTTTCATTAATACACCCTATTACAAGTCATATTAGTAGATATCTATTTTGGTTTCCAACTACTCATTTTACACTAATTTAAATAACTTATATAATTTATTGTTTAAGATGAATCCTTAAACTGTTAATTTTTCACAGAAAAAAAATTACTCAAGGTTAGTTCTTTTAAAAAAATTGATTCACATAAAACCTATTATATTAAACTTAAAATAGAAAGTACAATAAGAAAGAGACTCAATGTTTTCAATGTGAGTTTTTATTTTTGAGTTTTATGGATGGAATTATCATAAGTATTTTTACTTACAAACAACAACTACACACCCTTCCCTCTCATGTTTGATTTTTTTACTATATGTTCATTATTTACATAATCATGGAAATATGAAATGAATGATTAAAATAATTAATTAATGCTTAATGAAATTGAAATGAAAGGGATAATAGAATACTCCCCACCAATTTTTTATTTTTTCATATAGCGTGTGTTCCTTTATTCCAAGATCCATTGATTATTATTCTTCTAGTGAACATCCTATAAAAATAAAGTAAAATTATATATGAGGAAATTAATTTTATTTTCTAACAAACATTAATAAAAATGAAAAATCCTAACTTTTATTTTCTCTTAATAGTCCTTGATTTAAATTATTTATCCCGACTTCTTCAGCTTTAGTCCTTCAAAACAATAGTGGTGGATTTATCCACCATAATTTCTTTATAGTAATTATTTAATATTTCAAAATTAACTAAAAACGACACCCACTTTTTACCCATGATATCTACTTATCTTTTGGAATTTATTTTTATCTCCTTGAAAGATCCCAAACAATTATATTCATGTTTTCTAAGAAATAACTTTAATCTCAAATTGAGAATCATAACTTATCATCCTTCCTTGAAGACACTTTATTAAATCATCCCATCATAAAATAATTTAACCTTATCTTTAGTGATATTTTTACTCTCATAAGATACTATTAAAATTTCATCTAACTAATTTAAATCAAATGTTCTCTTCCCAATGGATTTCTTTTAATCACAATTCACAACCTTTATTATCTAAATTTATTTTTGTTAAATTTCAATAGGTAGGTGGAATTACTTCCAAAAGGGAAGTTTTAATAAACTGGGTAATGTTGATAATAGATCAATTTCATTACTTGTTAATATTTATGAATTATATTTTATATATTTATATTCACTATAAGAATTTAGAGTAATTTTTCAATAAAAAAGTAAATAGTTTTATTCATACTAAATTCATTTTAATGTATTATATGGTTTTATTTAAACATTTAATTTATATATTTTAAAATTCTAATTTGAAAAAATAAAATTATTTTTTTTAAATAATCAATAAAAAATTATCTTAAAGTGATTTTTTTTAATTTTCTAAAAAAGTTAATTTTTGAGTAAATAGTAGAAAATACCGATTTTTAAGAAAAATGTCTTCTATTTTCATGTATTTACAAAGTGAAATTATATTTTGAATTGGGTTTTAAATTAAATTAGTTATTTTTTATTAAAAATAATCCAAAAAAAATTCATTGGAATTAATATTTCACTTTATTTTGGTATAAAAACATTTCTGTACTTAAAAGGCATTTTTCTGAAAAACTTTTTTTCATCGCGTGACGTGTTCTGATTTTAAAAGTATTTTTTTACCAAATTTGGTGAGTTAATCTTGAAATATGGATTTTATAGTTATAATAATTAGTTCTGAATTTTATAAATAGTTCTACCTCATTTTTGTTCTTTATTAATAGTAACTTTTCTAAAAAATCTAGTCGCCATAGTAAGAGTTAAAGCGGGTAAAAAGGGTTAAACCTAAAATGATAATGGTTAAAATGATTTAAAAACTAGTATAAATATTATTGGATGGTCATATTTCATCACTATACCATCATTTATTATAAAATAGTCCATTTGGATCCCCTTGTTTTGAGTAAACATTAATATATTTTAATCTTTTGAAAACTTCCATGTGTGTCCTCTCATTCACTTATAAATGGACACCCCTTATCCTCTCTTATTCACACTTCAAGAGCCTATTATCTTAGTCATGAACTAAAAAAATATATTAATAATATCCCGAGACACACCCTATAGGTATTGGTTTGATCATAATACCATCCTAGTAAGACTTTAGGTATAAACCTAAAGAGGTTTTATGAAGAAGAGGTCCAGTTATTAATCGAATGTTTTCATTTTATTTATTCTTTTAACTCATTAAAAACTCTATTAATCATGTAATATAATAAAATAAGTATCTAATATATACTAAGATTTTACTATTTTTATGGTGAACCATTTTTAATCTACTTATCCATCTAATGGAAAATAAAATATATCACTCATTCATACATGAAAACTACCACCTCGTGAGACGATATATTTCATTTTAACTTACCATATCTTATGGTTTATCATAATAATGGATCCAAATGAAATAATATGATATATATTATATAAATATTATTCTATAATAGTAAATAAATATCCTACTTCTTTTGTTACCATTAATCAAAAAATAAAAATATCGCTCATGTGTACATGCAGACTACAACCTTACGAACTGATGTATTTTATTTTTCATCAAGAACTCATGTGTATGGTATATATATTTGTATTTAATGAAATAATATGATATTTATGATATAATTATCATTCTTTAAATTTAAATAATAATATTTAACTTATTTCCCTTACATTTATTGAAAAAATGGAAATGTTACTCATACATATGAATGGACTACCCTCCCCATGGTTTTAAAGTAATTCATTTTCATGACCACATTAAATGGATGGTTATAAAAGAATAAATAAAGAATATTTTTTTTAATTATAACATGATTGATATTTTAAAAATTATATAATCACGATCCATGTAATTTCACAGCATGAATCACTCTGAATAATAACCAGACCAGTTCGCCACATGAACTTAGGTGCTCCTCCCCATATTCTAGAGGCTTCCAATTAGAAGTGGGGGGTATAATGTGGTGATTTGGGAAGGATATACCCCCTATATCTGAGTATCAATAATAGTTAAAAAAATATCAAGTATTTCCATCACATCAAAGTATAAAAATAAATAAATAGACTGTACATGCTATAATAAAATTAATAACAGTCACATAGGCATACAAACCGATCACCCACCAGGATGACTACATATAAAGATTGAAAAAAAGAAACTAAAATATTGACTAAAATAAAATATAGTAGGTCCCACTATATCCTCTAATCCTCACCTCATCCTGGTCTCTAAATCCATCCAAGATGACCCAAATAAATCATTAAATACCAGCCTTCAGCCTAACCTAAACCCTCAATAAGTGAGAGTCCACTCAGGTACCCAAGTACCATGGTGGCCTAAGAATGGTGTGTAAACAACTCAATATTACACCACCAATTTCATTCCTACAAATAAAAAATCTAAATAAATGGGCATGAAAATGTGATCAAGGCAACTTGTTTCAAGTTTAACCATTTTAAAAATTTAAACATAGAACATAAAAAAACATCGAACCTTGGATCCTATGATGAAACTTGGGAATGGTATATACCTTCCTCGACTATTTCTAGGGTGTATTTGAGAATGTTAAAAAGTACATTAAAACCCATATCTCATGAGGGGTAATATACCTATCCTGGGTACACAACTGAAGTCCACCTAGGGCTCGTGTTCACCCTAGGTTTAACCAATAATCCCAGCATCCACATGGGGATCATGATCACCCCAAGTTTAACCATAAATACATGTGTCCACCCAAGAGATGTGTTAACCATGGGTTTAAACATCAATCCTTTCATCCAATAAAGGTCCCTTTTTCACATTGGGTTTAACCATCAATACATATATCCACTAGGGGGGCATGTTCACTTCAGGTCTAGCCATCAATCCATGTGTCCACCCAAGGGCCATGCTCACCCTGAGTTTAACCATCAATCAAAGAATCCACCTAGAGGTCAGGTTCACCCTAATTATAACCATAAAAACAAAAAAAAAATGAATTTAATTGAAATTATAGGGTGAACATAACATCATCATCAATATAACATAAAATAATAAAGAACAAGGAACATGGGATCATTTAACCTTTCCACCCCCAAAAAAATTCCATTTTATATTAACTAAAACCATTTCCAAAAACAACCCAAATTACCCATTTCAATTTTATTATTTAAGTTTAACTTCCAAAATACATTTATACTCTGTTTTCCAAAATACCAAACCCAAAACACCAAACACATTCCATCAATCCATTCCACATTTATATTTCAAAAGAAAACATGGAAAATTTATCATTTATGTATTTTCATCTCAAAAACCAAATCAATTTACCATTTCAAAAACCCCATTATCAAGGTGTAAAAATAAAAATAAAAATTCTAAGAAAACACTATTAAATTATCCAATTTCCTAGGTTAAACTATTACCAGGGTGTTCCACTAGAAACCTCCTTCCTATAGGGATCAAGGCGTGTCAAAGGTTCTAACGAATGAAAAATTAAATTTTAAAACATTTAATTAGTTTATAAGTTTATCACTAGATAAATCAGTGAGATTTACATCACATGCAATTATAAAGTAAAACAACATTATGGAAATATTTATGGTCCAAATACCTCAATTTAATGTTTTTAAATATTATTCAAAGGTTGAAAATAATTTCCAAGGTTTTCCCAACCTTCACCAAGTTCAATCCAAGCTTGTCCAACCAACCTGAGACCCTAAATCACACCCAAAGTGAATAATTAATCAATTATAACTAATTATAATTAATTGTAAAATTTATAAAATATGGAATAAATGATAAAAACTCATTGGGCATCCAAGTATTTTTGGTTCTTTGAGCAATGGGACATTGACCACCCCTGACGCCCCCCGAACCCAAACTGATCTAGTGACCCAATATATACCACTAAAAAAAAATACAAAACTGAATTTAATTTAAGGTAAAAATATTAATAAATTCAATAAGGTGATGTAAGTAATTGAAATGAAAAAAAACATGAAGAATACATCTTGGTACATCTCTCCTAGAAGAATAAAAACCCCATGAGAATAGAAAAATTCCACCATGCTTTGGTGGAATCAACACTAAAACCTTAAACTCCAAAAAAAATATTAAATAAGGATGGTGTAGAATGAGGGAAAGTATCAATAGAGACAATACAATACCTTATATATTTACAAAAATTCATCTAAGAGGTATAAAACTAAGGGGAGAAGAAGGGTGAGAATGGGAGGAAGGGAGGGTGGTCGTGCATGCATGAGGGGGAAGAAAGGGGGATATAACCTTTTACTTTTCATAGGAGAAAATAGTAAAATACATTTAAAAAAAACCTAAGAAGGTCACATGATCTATTCACATGATTCACCAAAATATGAACTAACAATGCACCAGTCACCGCCTAAGAAAACCCACTTTTCATAATTTACTAACCGAGTGCCAACCATGATGAATGACTCTAGAACCCCTCTGTAACATCTCACATGGTTTGTATAGAACCATGTGAAAACCATTCACTATAAATATAGAATAGGACAACCCTACACATTTTCCTCTAAAATTATACATAATATACCCTTATCCATGATCTAACCATTCAGAAAATCCATGCACTATAGAAATTGAACTAAAAATATCCTCATGCTCAGGGTTTCACATGGTTTCTCCAAAACCATGAAAACCAAACTATGAACCCTATACAAAAACCTAAAAGGATCCAAAAACATAACCTGAAGCTTCTAAGACATGCCCAAATACTCAAGTTACCTATTAGGCTTCAATACTTATCCAAAAGCATTGCTTCAAAATTTTTCAACTCTTAGAATTCCATTATGAATCCCATTTTAAAATTACACCCGTCCCCCAATTAAAAAAATTAAAATTTCCTCTAGAATTAAATCATTTTATACATGAGATATATTATAAACTCCCCACTATAACACCTCTCATCCCCAATAAATCCTATTGGTTATCCAAACATGCCAACCAACCTATGCTGGTCAACAATTATTTATCGTATGATCTCATTCTATCTTTGAGTTCCAAACACACTTTCATAGCACAACCCTAATTATAATGTGCATGAACCATAAAATCATGAACCACCTCCCATTTTAATCACTCAATTACTAAGGTGACAATTAACCAATCCCATTTAACCCAATACAATATAATGTCATCATCTAAATGATCACGTATCTCTAGGTTCTCCCCATAGTAGGTTTTAACTTATAATAAACAATTCCAACCCATGATGCCTTGAACCATCAAAAATTACTATAGAAATACATTCCTAGCATTTTAAAATTTCCCCTAAAACGTTTCAAAAAATCAAACTTGAACATGAGTGAAGACACTAATTCAAAATTATTACCACTCATTGTTTCTAATCCCAAGGTAAATAGACACACACACACCATACATTTAATAATCCAAGTCATGTCAAATTCTCTTGAAATTATCCATCCAAAACCTGAAACACACCTTTAATATCCAAAAATATGCATCCAACATAGTTACCAATGTTTAGAATCCAATTTCACACAAAAAATTAGTTGGTCCTCCTCTAACTGCCTCTTCTAAAAAATTACCAGCCTCAAATATTGACACACTACCCATTAATTTGAAAATGGTGCCTTAAATCCTATAGGAACCCTGAGAATTTCCCAATACATCCAAAAAAGTCTCAACTCAACTTTTTTTCATGATTCTATAGTTGAATACTCAATCATAAAATTCCATAATCATGCTCAAAATGTGGCCACTAATGAATTTGCTAATCTAAATCACACTCAGAACATACAATTTCAATCATGATCCTAATGCCAATGCTCAGACCCCATTCAATATGACATATCGATTAACCTCCAACATTATCCTAGGAATCTGGTTGAATTTTGTATCCTAGCTCACTAGACTCCAAAATGATGAAACAATCATCTTAATATCACTCTTATCATGATTCCATGATCCCACTCACATGGGTTTATATCTCCCATGAATAACATCATGATCCCCACCATAGGTTCACCCTTGTCACTACTTTTCGAAGCTTAACTCTAAAACATCACAGCCCACACTCCATCTAGGACTGAATGTGACGAGTAGAAATGGTTGAAATGCTCATGCACAAGCACTGACATGAAATGTAAAAAAATTCACCCATTCTCAGCTCATATTAACATCATTATTTTTAACATTTCTAAAACTCCATCAATAATGTGGGTCACATCTTCAACCTCCAATAGTGTATCCCTGAACTTATTGATTTTCCTAAGACACTCCCTAAGTGATACCTCACAATTTACATCATCATACATGTTCCACTCCTTCTGAGCCATACTCAACCTTCATATTAACCTTTGGAATTTTCTCTAAGGTTTTAATATAATCATCCATACCACAACACCCGATATTTTCTCAGTGTCTCATTTACCATGGAGGAACATTTATCACTACTATGAAACCTTGAGAACCCAATCCCATAGGAATATCATCAAAACTATATTCCATTTAATTGCACACATCCATTTCCAATTTCATAACCCAACAAGAATCATATATAACCAACATACACAACCTAAAAATGATTTAATAAAATGGGTGAATGATCCTATTGCACCCAATCCACATATCAACATATACCACAAACCTACCACATGATTTATTCATTTATATTAAAAAAACATATTGAGTGTATCCCCTCACACCACCTGATCATCGAAACCCAACTCACAATCCCATGAGTTTTACATCACCGAAACTAGGTTCAAGTTCCTAACAACTGGACATGATCATCAAGATTGGTAGTAAAATCAATATAGGAGTTCTCTTATCACTCCTATTTAAAACTAGGTACCTTACCAATTCCAAGTTTCATCACATGACCACTCTTCCATTAGTCTCATTCCGAAACATGATCTCCTATCAATGCTCTCACCACATTCCTAAGGTCTACCATGAATCCACTAGTCTATGAATCCAAATGATCCCACCCAATTTCAAACTATAATGACCTTGAAATTAGTAACCTGGTGTCAGTGTCTTTCTTTATTACGTTGGAATAAGATACAAGGAATCACATACTGAAGGATTGAATAGTTTAATAGTCTTATTAAACTAGATACATACTTGATTACCATATTATATTGGAATACATAAATTACAACATAATTTTTTTTCTAAGATAATATCAACATTACCTCTAGAATATCATTATGTATCATTCTTAGTACACTTACTAGATTCCTAGGAAAGGAAAAAAAATAAGGGTGAGCTCAAATTCTTAGTAAGGGTTAAGTACAATAAAATCTATCATGAATAAATAAGCATGATAAAAATAGAAAGGTAAATAACTAAAAACACATGAAATTAAATAATTTTACTAGAATAATAAATATGGAAAGGTAAATAACTAAAAACAAATTTCATTTAGTCAATAACATGAATATCATAACTGGACAATACATAATATATATGGTAAGATAAACGATTCAAAACATATTCCATTTAATCAATAAATTGAGAATTAAATGAATCTAGAGATAACGTCATAGTTAAAATCTCATGGATAAAAAAAATTAATTCTTAATGAATGAAATGATTAATTATTGTATGTCATGATCTCAGGAATCAAGAAAATATCTACTATCAAGACATTTCATAAGACATTTTAAAACTGGTGGGTAGTTATACACAAAAAAACCATTTAATTATGACTATCCAATTGATTCATCTCATGAAACTACTAATGAATCAAGGGGATATATATAACTAGTCCCCACCCATATCTTTATTTCTAAATAATTCCTCATATATAAAATAATCAATTCAATTCATGAACAACATGCCTTATCAACAAATATCCGTATTGAGTAAAGAATATGGATTTATCAATATTTTCCAAGTCAATAAAATAAATTTAAATATAAAGAACCACATGTAGAAATAATATATGGTTTAAGAAATAAGTATATCTATGATAAATAATATGTATATTTAGAGGAATTTTAATGTCCAATAATCATAGGTAAGTGAATATTTCAAGGGAAAGTTAATAATTACAAAAAATGAATCAAGAAAGAGAATTTCAATAATTTACTTTTCCAAAATGATCATAAAACATCCATATAATGAATAAGGATGGTATATATATAACATATTACCATTTTACTAAAAGTAAAATAAGAGGTTTTTGTCATTGATGAATAGAAATACCGCAAAAAGATATTTAAAAACATTTTTTTGAGGAAAATATCCTTTTCATTTTGAAAGTCACCTTTTCAAAAAAAATTGACATTAATTTTCATTCAAAATAACATTGGAAAATTTTAAAATAAGTTTTAAAAATTTTATTTGTCATGATAATGGGAAGTTTCATACACACTGTACATGTTAAAATAAAGAATCCTTTCACATTTTCAATAAAATCCAAAAGGACCTTGTTTGGAAAATGACATGAATATTTATTTCAAAACACTTTTGAAAAATTCAAACATGTGAAAAAATATATTTAATAAATCATTAGGATAATCTTAAAAATATTTTGTATTTTTTTTAGAAAACATGGTTTTGGAAGAAAAAGGATTTTCAACCGAAGATAGAAATGAATTTAGATTTTCTTAAAAATATTTTGACAAAAATTTTAAGTAAAAAAGAGTAGTAAAATGGTAATATTACTTGAAAAAATCTTTAATAACTAGAGTATAATAAATTAAGTCAGTTTATTATCCAATGATCAAATAATTTCCTTCAATGTAAATTCAATAATAAATAATCCCAATTAAAATGGTATTGTGAAATAAACCCTTACAATGATTATAAAGTTAAAGTGTGAATTAACCAATGAAAATATTACGTGTATAAAATGTAAATACACATAATAAGTGTAAATATAACAATATATTTTCAAAATTAATTACACACATAATCTTATAATATAAAAGACAATGAAGTAGTAATATAAACCAAGGAGAAGAAATTGAGTTATGAAATTCTTTACCACTTGGTAATTTCCAAGTCAAATCCCCTTAGATGAAATAATTAAAATTGAAAATTAAAATACCATTAATTATTAAAGAATCATGATATTACATATCAAATTAAAAGTATATACACAATATAAGATAAATTAGGTGCATAACATTATAGTATGACTCAATGAAATGAAATTGAAATGAAATCCATTACACCACATTTATTTTTAGTTGAACATGATTTTACCTCTCATATAATTCTTTTAAGCATGTTATTAATTTATACCAAAACCATATTCACATTTATAATATCATATATGATCATATTTTAACATCTTATTACGTTCTCATTATTAATATTTCATTATTTTTATTATTTTGGATGTTAATTTCCTTGTTTTCTCATGTGTATTTTTTATGAAAGTTTAAGATTTTCGATACAGTATATAGATAAATCATCTCCATAATGATATTAATATTATAAATATAATTTTCTCCATTAGATATTAAAGTTTATAAGGATTTTGAATCACTGATAAGGGGTGGGGGTTGAATTAGTCATTTATTTTTAACAAATTTCAACTTTAAGAAACTAAACCCCTGTAACTTGTTAGAATTTCTTCCTCATCAAAATTTAATAAAATAAATTGCATGAAAATGTAGGAAATTAAAAAATGCACACAATATTTACAAGGTTTGACCTTAGTTTTAGAACCAAACTCTTTTCGCTAACCACTCTTATGGGTCTATAGAAATTCACTATTATGAAGAAGTGAATAAAAATTTTGTGTCAAATCCAATTAGAAAACTTCTATCTCCTGATAGTAATTATTATAATAAATACTATGAGTTTAAAAATTTTACATACAAAATTTGATCAAAAAAAGAATATATAATGTAACATCCCTACTTGGGTGCCATTAAACCAGTTCCCTTAGCCATTTTTCCACAAGGACTCAAGCATGCCTCCCCTAAACCAAAGGCTGAAAATTAGAAGCAATGGTAAAAGGGTAGTATAGTGGGAATATTATACCCTCATATCAGAGCAATAACGATAGAAATTACTAGATATCATCCATCGTAGTAATAATCAAATTGTAGAAGCAATTAATAAATTGAAAAAGGAGAATGCTATAATAATAAATGTAATACAACAAAGGCATAAATGACCATGTCATACAAACATCACTGATCTCCCACTGGGACAACAATACATATACAAGAATAAATAAAATAAATTGAAATAAAATCACAAGGTTCTACTGCTATCTTTGAGATGAACCATATAATTGGTCTCCAAACACTGTCAAACTACACCAATCCAATCATAAGAATCCACACATGTGACTCTTCTCAATCATGGAACCCTGAGCCTCATCCCTACCCATCATGAAACAAGTTCTCAACCTGAAAAGAAGACATAAGGTCTATACACACACTAAGGTGCACATAAAATAGTGAGAAATAGTCTTAGTAGGCCACCCCAATGATGAAACTATTAACCCTATGTCATAAGTTAATTTTCATGAAATATGATCAGCCCACTCGAGACAAAAATGAAAAATAATAACACAACTAAATCAAGTGAAATCACAGTCGATCACGAGGTCCATGATCCCGATCAACTGGTCTATGCACTGTCATGTATATTTATATTTATATTTATATATATATATTCTCATATATATATATATATACACACATAAACATGAATATACATGAGTAAGGTTAAAAATAACATAAAACAATAGCATTCAATCCTTGAGTCTATAATCCCGATCATCAAGTCATCCTATGAAAAGAGAAATGAGCTGGATGTCGTACAACTCAAGTTGTGTATAATTAATTCGATCTCTGGGTCCATAATCCCAATTGACAATACATTCTTCATCCAATATTATAAATGTCACTAAGCAAGCTACATAACCACAGGGGGATACATGTCCTAGCCCTGGGTTCACCCATACTCACCTCCAATCACTATAATGATGAATTTTGTATACCGATAGACAAAACTATAAATGGTCACTGATTTGGATGTCATGGAACTAATGCCCTATAAATATATTCTGATGTCTAAATCTTGGGTCCTGGTCTATAGGAAATCACAACATTGTGTCTCAGATAATCTCTCAGGGTCTGAACCTTAAGGTGATGTATAAGTAGAGATCACTGGTGAGACATAATTCATACTCCTTGAGGTCTATGACTAGGGATATAATAATCATCCACATCACTATAGAGAGCATAATCATCCATGAGTATATTCCACATCAATGGTGAGGAGTTCCATGTCCACCACCACGACCAAGTAATCATTTAGGGAGATCATAATCATCCTCATTACTCAAGAGATCATAATCATCCATGAATATCAAATCACTTGGGACACTATGCCCATATATGATAATCATAGGGATTCCATGAATGTATATAATAAACATAGGATAAAAATCCAGATCCCAAGTAAGCAAATTAGATCATCCCAATAAAAAAATAATAACTAATAAAAGTCTCATAAGCTGGATCCCATGTTACACATCTGGTCATCCCAATAAAATAACAACCAATAACAAGGCTCCAAAGAAAAATATAAGGAAATACGTCTGATCATACCAATAAAGAAAAACTAATCGCTTTAGTCTCATCGGCCACAAACTAGGAATAAACTCTATTAATCATCACTACATTAGTAGTAGACAAGTTAATGTATAAACAAAATAGTGAGGGTGGCCAAACACCTAAACATACCACTACTTATACAACCTCTTAGGATTACAAGTTCGATAGGGGTTATAAGGCGACACCCACTGCCATTACTATCCAAAACCCCAATGCACTATATAACAACCTTTTATTTTCATACATTAATATTACATAATTTTTGTGGAATAATTAAAACATTATACAAACAGGCACCCAAATACTGCATTAGTCTAGTGCCATCTGAAACATAGAAAAATAAAAACATGTATATAAGTGAACTACATTATCTCCCACTAGGTTCTTCATGACTACCAACCTTCTTAGACACATCATACTTAATAAATATCTTCATAACCCGGTAAAGGAAACATAAAGAGGGGTGACCTGAGATGATCAGTAAGGGTAAATAAGAGAGACATGTAAGAATAAACATGTGCATAGGGGTATGTGAACATAATAATAACATTAGAAGATCATAACCTACATATCATAAGATAAAAAACATGAATCATGGAATAAATATTAGTAGTTCACAAGGAATAAATCATAAAGAAATAAAGAACATAAGCCATAAAATAATAACATAGGAATAATACATGGAATTGTGGTAGACACATAAACATAAAAAAGTATTTCCATTATAGTCAAGGCATTGATGCCAAGGCTATCTTAGTAGTCTGAGTTCACTCACCATACCATCTTGGAAGTCATGATTCACTCCCATGACCATCTTAGTAGTATGAGTTCACTCCGTATACCATCTAAGAAGTCATGGTTTACTCCTATGGCCATATTATTAGTCAAGGTTCACTCCAAATACTATCTTAATCTATCTCATGAGATATAAATATTTACCAAATTAATTGGAGGGATATATAGGTCATACCCATCTCATAATGAAATCATACATACATGTGCCAAAAGATCATAAAAAATCATATCATAAACCATGAAATGAAATGGGTATCATAAACATGTAATCATATCATAACCTATGGAAAAAGGTACAAGTTTCATATTCATTTCATCAAAATAATAACCCAAAAAAGAAGCATGTTTCAAAAGAATGTAACTCAAGAAAGAGAAATGAGTTTCATAAAAATCATGCCAACAAAACATAAACCATTCCGAGAAATAATATGAATGTAAATATTGAATCATTTCCAAAGAAATGCACGATTAACACCAATAGATGTCATCTTATATGGGAAATAATTTTTAATGATCTTTTAAAAAAAATTCTTGAGGTAAATATCCTTTATGCATTAAAAATAACTTTTTAAAACATAAGGCATTTTTGAAAATATTTTTTCTCAAAAAATAGTTTTGAAAAATTATAAAGGAATATTTGAAAACCATAAAAAAAATTTATATACTTTTTCCTTGAAAATGATCTTCAAATATCATTTGGAAACACTTTTGAAAACATGGTTTTTGAAATAAAATAGATTTCAGACCGAAGAGAGAAATACAATCAGATTTTTCTTAAAAATATATTCTTAATTATCTTAAGTAAAAAATTGTGGAAAAATGGTACAAATACATGGATATATCTTGAATAAATAGAGTATAATATGGATCATAATATTTAATAAATGGAAGAATAATAATAAATAATCCCGATAAATAATGAGATTGTTTCAATAAACTCTTACCACATGGTAACTTGGGATTGTACTTTAAATGTAATAAAATGAAATAAAATGAAGCTTAAAATATCATTAAAATAAGGATATTCATGATATAACATGTTAAATGGAATTATATACACCTTTAAAATTAATTTAGGTGAATAAAAAAACATGTGTCTCAAAGATGTCAAATTGACACAAAACTGTCTTACCGATTTGGCAACATTTAAAACATTAAACCCGTAAAAGAAAGATAATATAATAGATATATAAATACAAATAAATTTAATAATAAGAATCATAAAATACATTAATGTATAGTATATACACCATGTAAAGTAAAAGAGTGGTGAACATGACATGTATCTCATAGATATAAAAAGTGGGATGAAATTCCCTTACCTTATGTATTGACTCTCATAGTATTCATAAAAAACTCCTATATAATAAATATAAGTTTATTATACATATATAATATAAATATATTCTTATATATAATGGTATATATGGTTTTATTATGACTTTATATTACCTGATTATTAACAATTCTATGTTAATGTTTCACTTCGGGTAATATCCTCTTTGTTTTTCGTACATGTTTTGACTTATTATTCTTGATTTTATTACTTAGATCATGATTTACTTACCTAAAAAATGTAAAAATTTATATAAATATCATATATATATATATATATTCAGTATATATGTATTTATAATAATAATAAAAAAAGATAAAATGGAATAAACCGTTTATAGAGATGGTAGGTCGTACGTACGCATGCACACTATTCCCATTTTGTTATCACATTGAAAGAAATAAAGTAAATGAAATATATGTATATAAGTATATAATATCATTAAAGTTAGATTATTATGTTATATATATCATATATGTTCACTAAAACCATTCTTAACATATTCCATGTAAAGTGTGAATGAATTAAATCACTTTGAGGATGCGGTAGTCCACATTTCCACAAAAGATGTTATCAAATTTACAAAAGATAGAAAGTATAAAGGAAATTGTTATAAAAGAATTATAAAGTATAAAGGCATAATAAATATAATATATATCATATAAAAATAGAATTTCCATCATAATTCCCAACCATGAAAGGTGGTAAAGGAAAAAAGAACACTCATCTTTTCGTGAGGCAGTAATTATCAGTACATATAAACAGTATGCTTATTACCCATTAGATAAAACTTATCATAAAAAATATCAGTATATTGAGGATACTTTTTTTGTTTTATAATCTTGGAATAAGGAGAGTTGGGGGGCTCGAGAATGCAAATAAAACTAAAGATATTGAGGAAATATGTTACCTATTCTTTGGGTAGCTCCTTTTGGTTTGCACCAAAGGGATTCCTTGGATGGATTTCTTCCCAAGGGGAGGATTCTAGGGTGAGGGGAGTGATGATGAGTAGCTATTTAGGGATATTAGTCCTCTTTATAATGGAGGAGGAGGGAAAATTTTATAAATTTTGTAAAAGGGAATTCCCCAAACGTTTTTCCATTGAAAGTGGCTCCACCAATGGAAAAATTAGATAAAAGTGAGGACAGGGTCAAAATATGGCTAGAAAATGGATTTTGTACAAGTTTCTTGATTTTTTTCATCCTCAAGTTTAAGGTTTAGCTCTTTATTATGCTATTTTTTCTATTAATAGCTATAATTAATTTTAATCAGTTTCACTAATATTTTTGTTCAAAAACTTAGTTGAACGTATTATACATTATAAATTATTATGATTATAAATATTGAATCCATTGTTCCAAATTATAATTACATAAGTGGAAGAAATTAATTTAAAATTAATCTTGAAGAAGGGACGACACTCTGAGTTTTTAAAGTAAAAATATTCAAATGTTTTCCATGTTTTTATATTCAATTTCAATGTGAAATTTATTGAAATGATATAAATTGAATAAATTGATAAATAATTTATATAATTTTACTTTAAAACTAAATTAAAATATAATTTATCACTATAAATAAATTAGATGAAAAAGCATTTTTGAATTAAAATTCAGTATTTTTCACTATTCATCCAAAAATAAAGATTCTAAAGAAATCCCAAAAATTCAGCCTAAGATAATTTTGAAATTATAAATTCAAAAAAAAAGTTTATTTTATCAAATTAAATTCCTAAATGTGTCTAAAATTATTTATTTTTGTTTTTCGTAGAAAAACATGAAAACCAGTTCATTTGAGAAAATAGTATTTTTAAACATATAAATACTTTAAAAAAATTATATTTTTCATTATCAATATGTTATATTTATATAAAAACATTATAAAAAATATTTTAAAAGTGGATATTACTATTCAATTCACTAAGTATAATGGTTAGTTTATAAATATCTCATTTAAATAATTATAATAATAAAATTATGTTTTGTAGAAACCTGATGTTGCGTGTAATTTATACTAAGTCGGTGTTGCGTGTAGCACAAGCCAAGTCAGTTCCATGTGAAAGGAATGTTTGAATTAGTGTAAAGAAATACATCAATTAAAATTAATATATTCAAGAAAAAAAGGTCCATAAAAACTCGGTGTGTTATATTCCACCCCCATTAAAATGAATTTCACCCTCAAAATTCACCATTAGGATAAAAACAAATGAGGATACTTCTACTTAATAATACCTTCAAGTTCCCATGTAGTTTCCTATAACTTTTTATTTATCCATAAAACTTTGAACAGGTGAGTGGTATTGTGATTAACCGCTGAAATTGGCTAATATTCATTGTTAATATCTTAATATTCATGTGTCCCAATGTCCAAAAATATAATTTTTAGTACATTATAGAAATTTAACTTCATTTCTCATCTCAAATGCAATTCATGTTTAAAATGAAAATTTGGGTCCAATCAATCATCTGTTTCTGGAGAAAATTATATTAATTTTTTAAATTTCATATTTTTGTATACTATTGATCACTTTGTTTGTAATATTTTATCTTTTAGGATTGATGAATGAATCCTAGGAGATGATGGAGATTTTTTAGCATGAATGAAGAAATTTTCTGGACAAAGCATAATGGGCCTAAGACACATCAACCAGAAGTGGGGCCCACAAAACAAGTCCAATGAAACTAAAATTTTTATAGTAGGAAGATAAAAATATGAGGATCATTTAATTCAATTGTGGTAAGAGATAATTATGAGGTTTTCATGGAGATAAATGGATCCGATTTTTACATTTAAATGGTGGGCCCGACCCAAACGCCCATAAAGTCATCCCACCATTTTGACCATAACATCAAAACGGGTGCACAGAATGGCCTGAAATTTTTACAGATAATATATGACACATGGAAGAGTATAATTGGATTCTATGACCCCTCTATATTTTTCATCATTCAACTAAAAATTCATAGGTAAAAACGGGGGACGAATCTGGATGAATTTATGGACAACTTTGAAACGTCAAAATTGTCTTGATTTTCACATGCTCTTTTGACTCCCCCAATTAATAGGGATGGAATTTATTATTGGGGGGGTTTATATAAGGCTCCAAATATGACTATATAAGGAGCTGGTGGTGAAGGGAATTGGATATAACTTTTTTCTTTCATTTGTATTGTCATGTTTTCATTTTGTAACCGCTTTGTCAATGTATCCCATGTAAGTATTTCATTCAACTTCATTTAATTAATAAAATATCATCATAATATTCTTCTTAATTTCTTATTTTTTTATATCACATTGATACTGTTTCCTTAGGGAGTGAGGTTATTTGCATAATATTTTGTGAAACTCTTCACACAACAGTGGAGTGATTGTTTCTTTTCTTCTTCTCCAATTCTACCATCATAAGTCTACTACCCAATTTCATTGATATAATAGAATCAATGGAGGGATAATACTCTAATGGGTTGATCCAAGGAAGTATCAAGGGGATTAATTGGATGTTATTTATTAATTTAATAATTCTTAATCAATTCTATTTTTTATATTTTCATTCAATGATTTATGTTCTCCTTTAAACTCACCAATTTTAAGGATACACATCCCGAGTGCTAAAACGATCCTATACCTTGGAGTGCTCATCGATATGATCCTCCAAGTATATAGGTTATTATCCTTAGGATAATTAAAACTCAAAATCAGTGAGTGATTTGGGATGTTTGTATTTTGTTAAAGGAAACACTCAAACTTAAGACATTGAAATAATTTAAAAAGAAATTCATCCAATTCACCCCATGCGATAACCAAGGATCAACTCATGCTTTTGAATTGAATTAAATTATGTATTTAAAATATCAAATAATCAAAACAATAAAAACCCAAGTTGGACACTTCATATCCAAATCGACATCATCAAATCACCTTCTTAGAATGTATGTTTCATAGGTTTCTTCTTAGGTCTCTGAGGATTGACAACCCAAGCCGTACTACAATGACCGCTTATACCATACAACTTGGGTAAATTTGGTCGCAACCAAATTTTGGCGCCATTGTTGGGGACCAAGTAATTCACCTTATAAAATCTTTCTATTCTCCCCCATTTCTCTTTTCTCATCCCATTTCTCTTATCTTTTCCCCTTTCTTTTTTTCTCCTCTTTTCTTGGCGCATGTCCACCTACACCTGTGACCATTCAAATCGTCTAGTTAGGGTGGATAGTCCTAGGGATGTGGAGTAAAACAACCATAGAGGTCTCTTTCTATTAGATCCAAATATTCTTAATACTCCAGATTCAGATGTTGAGTTCTATACAATGGAGAATATCCCACAAAACCAAATCATAAACTAGGGAGGGAACTGAAATAATGAGAAAGACCCTAACTTGGGAATTATTGCAAACCCAACCATGAATGACTACCTCACAAATACCTGGAACAATTCACCCTCATGCATTAGGCATGATAACATAGGATATGCCCAATATGTTTTCAAATCCCATGTCCTGAACCACCTTCAAACCTTTCATGGGATGGAGTCTGAGATGCCTTACCTTTATGTTAAAGAATATAATGACATTGTTGAAACCATGTGACCTCCAATTCAAATTGAATCTGCTAAAATGAGACTTTTTTCTTTTTCTCTGAAGGACTTAGCAAATAATTGGTTAAAAAATTTGATACCATCATCCATTTACTCTTGGGACCAACTGCAATGATAATTCTATAAAAAATACTTCCCCCATCACAAAACAATTGCACTTAAAAAGAGCATACAAATTTTTTTTGAAAGAGAGAGAGAAACATTCTATGAAACATGGGAAAGGTTCAAGGAAACATTAAACATGGTACCACACCATGGTTTCTTAATCCAAGAACAAGTGAGAATTTTCTATGAAGGGTTAGGTCTAGGAAACAAACAATTCATTGATATGATGTGTAATGGAACCTTCAAAAACAAAGCCCCAAATGATGCTTACGAATATCTAGAAAATATTTCTGAACAGAACCAAACATGGGGAACATCACCATACTATGAGAAGACAACCAAATATGGTGGAATGCACAATCTTGGAGAAGAAGAAAAACATAGAGCAAAACTTTCTGCACTCACAAGGAAAGTTGAGGAGATTGATCTTAATAAGGTCCACAAAACCCAAACTGTTGAGCTTGTTTGTACAATTTGTGACAAGAATGAACACAAGACTGATAATTGCCCAAGAATTCCTTCTATCAAGGATGCTCTTTTAGGAGGACCTCCAGAAGAAGTTAATTCAATGAACTTTCAAAATCCAGAATTCCAAAACACCTTCAATCCAAGGTATAATGAACATCCAAGCTTTCGTTGAAAAGACAACTAACAACCAACATAACTACAATGTATCAACCCATACCCTCAACAAAACAGTCAACCTTATAATCATTTCCAACCACAATTGGTCCAATTCCAAAATCCTCATGTCCAATATCAACAACCTATCCAACAACCCATTCAACATCCAATCCAATAACCAATGTATCCTCCTGGGATAAACCAACAAGCTCAAGCACCAACCCAAATTGTTCCACAAAGACTACTAGAACAACTATGCAAACAAATGGACAAAATGAACTCAGAATTCTCATCCATTAAACAAGAACTTCAAACCATCAAAACTAGAAAGGCACCCATGCCCACACAGACCATTCCACAACAAATATCAAGGGGAGAGACAAGTTTCACTCAAACAACTCATGAACAAAAAAAGACTGTGACCATTTTGAGAAGTGGGAAATCAATTCAAAAAAATGAACAAAGAATTTAGAAACCATTGGAAGCTTCAAAATATAATGAAAATTCAAATGAACCACATGATCAAACTGATAAAACTGATGAAAATGTGAAAGAAACAACTCTTCAACAAACAATCCCACAACCTGTACCATTTCCTCAATGCATGAGGGGGGAAATCAAGCCTAAATTGAGTGAAACATTAAGGGAAAAATTCTCACAATTCAAGAGGAACATTCCACTCCTTGATGATATTCAAACCATTCCTTCATACACAAAATACCTAAAGGACCTCTGCACATTTAAAATTAAATTCTCTCATAAGAACCAAGTCCTTCCATCAGCAAATGTTAGCACAATAATCCAAGGAACCCTTCTACCAAATATGAAATACCCATGATTCCCTTAAATCAATGTTGAAATAGGAGAGAACAATGTTGTCAAAGCCTTGTGTGACCTAGGTGACAATGTCAATCTCATTACCTATGATGTATACTACAAGTTAGGCCTAGAAGAGCTCAAACCCACATCTGTCACACTTTAACTTGCTGATCGTAGCATTAGGGTTCCAAAGGGGATACTAAACGATGTTCTGGTAAAAATAGAAAATTTCATCTAACCCACTGACTTAATTGTCCTTGAAAACAATCTAACCATAGGAAATAAGGGACAAAACCCAATAATCCTTGGTCGTCCCTTACTTGTAACAATCAACTCTGTTATCTGAGTCTAAAATGGGAACATGACCATCACCTTTGGAAACATGAGTCTAGACTTGAACATTTATAATGCAAGATAAAAAATAGGGGATGATGAGGATATTCATGAAGTAAACATGATAAATGCATTGATAAATAATCCATAGAACATCAAGGAATATTCGAGGAATGTTTAAGTGAGGATGAGATTAATTTCCTTTGTTCACATAAAGGAAGTTTATCTCCTTGGCTAGAATCACTTTCATATTGCTCTGATGATGAAATCATAAGACCAACAATCAGTGAAATATTTTAGGAAACCACATTCATATATACCACTCCAATTCCCTTCCCTAACACTAATAAAACCAATCTAGTAGCTGAAACTTCTACACATGGGGAATCAATATTATCTGAAAGTATATAAAAAGAAATTTATCTTGATCTAATGTCCCAATATTCTACTAAAATTTTGAACCAAACTGATCTTCAATTGAAAGAAATTCCTACTGCACTGAATTATGCCTTCCTAGGAGAAAATGGAACACAACCTATTGTCATTTCTTCTTCTCTTCAATATGATCATGGGATTATGCTTCTAGATTTCCGTAAGAGACACAAGAAAGCCATTGGATTGAACCTATCTGATATTCCTGGGATTATCCAACTTATATGGAGTCATAGGATTTTTCTAGAATCCAATTGAAAGCCTTATTTTCAACCTCAGCATTGACTCCATCCTAATCTCATGGAAGTAGTGAGAAAAGAAATTATGAAATTGTTAAAATCCGGTATCATCTATCCCATAACTGAGAGTGAGTGGGTCAGCCCGATCCATGTGGTTCCAAAGAAGGATGGAATCACAGTGATAACCAATAAGAAGGGATAGATTCTTCCAACTAGGGTGAGTAGTGTCTGGAGAGTCTACATCAACTATAGTAATCTAAACTCATTTACCAAGAAGGACCATTTCCCCTTACCATTCATTGACCAAATCCTTGAGAGAGTGGTTGGTCATTCATTCTACTATTTCTTATATGGGTACTCGAGGTATAATCAGATTGAGGTCTCCCTAGAGGATCAAGAGAAGACTATATTCACCTATCCATTCAGCACCTTTGCCTTCAAACACATGCCCTTCGGGTTTTGCAATGCCCAGGGAACCTTCCAGCGGTGCATGATGGGAATCTTCTCGGACAAGGTAGGGGATTTTCTAGAGGTCTTCATGGATGACTTCTTTGTGTTTGGGGATACATTTTAGGGATGTTTGGGGAATGTGGAGAGAGTTTTTTCAAGATGTTAAGAAAAGAATCTGGTCCTAAACTGGAAAAAATGCCATTTCATGGTTAAAGAGGGAATAATCCTTGTCCATCTACTCTTGGGTAGGGGGATTGAAGTCCACAAAGCCAAGGTTGACATAATTATTCACCTTCCATCACTCAAAACTATCAAGGAAGTGAGGTCTTTATTAGGACATGCTGGTTTCTGTAGAAGAATCATTAGGAACTTTAGTTCAATCACTCGTCCCCTTTGTGGTCTTCTAGTAAAGGATGCTCCATTTGTTTGGACAGAAATCTATGAGGGTTCATTCTCAACCCTCAAATCATCTATCACCTCTCCTTCCATCATAAAATCTCTAAATTGGAACCTTCCTTTCTAACTCATGTGTGATTCAAGTGACTTTTCCTTAGGAGCTGTGTTAGGAAAACGTTGTGATAAAACTCCTTATGTAATTGCTTATGCAATAAAATACTTAAATGATGCCCAAATCAACATTGGTATAAAATTATTTATGAAATTGGATAATATTCATTTCTAATATCTTAATATTCATGCGTCCTAATGTCCAAAAACATCATTTTTAGTGCATTATAGAAATTGAACTTCATTTCTCATCTCGAATGCAATTCATGTTTAAAATACAAATTTGGGCCCAATCAATCATCTGTTTGTGGAGAAAATTATATTAATTTTTTAAATTTTATATTTTTGTATATGATTCATCACTTTGTTTGGAATATTTTATCTTTTAGGATTGATGAATGAATCCTAATAGATGATGGATATTTTTCTTCATGAATGAAGAAATTTTATGGACAAAGCTTAATGGTCCTAAGGCCCATCAAATAGAAGTGGGTCTCACAAAACAATCCCAATGAAGATCAAGTTCTTACAGTTGAAAGAAAAAAATATAAGGATCATTTAATTCAACTTTGGTCAGAGATAATTCTGAAGTTTTCATGGAGATAAATGGATCCGAATTTTACATTTAAATGGTGGGCCCGACCCAAACCCCCATAAAGTCATCCCACCATTTCGACCATAAATTCCAAACGGGTCCACCAAATGGCCTGAAAGTTTTAAAGATAATGGAGGACACATGGAAGAGAATATTTCTCTTCTAAAACCCCTCTGGATTCGGCCTCCTTCAATTAAAAATTCAGAGGTAAAAATGGGGGACGAATCTGAACGAATTTATGGGAAACTTTGAAACGTCGAAATCACCTTAATTTTCTCACACTCTTTTGACTACCCCAATTAATATGGATGAAATTTATTATTGGGGGTGTATATAAGGCTCTAAATATTCATATATAAGGTGCTGGTGGTGAAGGGAATTGGATGGAAGTTTTTTCTTTCATTTGTATTTTCATGCTTTCATTTTGTAATCGCTTTGTCAATTTCTCCTATGTAAGTTTTTAATTCACCTTAATTTAATTAATAAAATATCATCATATTATTATTATTAATTTATTATTTTTTTATATCATGTTGATACTATTTCCTTAGGGAGTGAGTTTATTCACATAATTTTTTGTGAAACTCTTCACACAATGGTGGAGTGATTGTTTTTTTCTTATTCTCCAATTCTACCATTTTAAGTCTACTAACCACTTTTATTAATAGAATAGAATAAATGGAGGGATAATCCTCTAATGGGTTGATCCAAGGGAGTATCAAGGGGTTGAATTGGATATTATTTCTTAATTTAATAATTCCTAATCAATTCTATTTTTGAGATTTTCATTCAATGATTTACGTTCTCCTTTAAACTCACCAATTTTAAGGATACACATCCCGAGTGCTAAAATGATCCTCTACCTTGGAGTGATCATCAATATGATCCTCAAAGTGTATAGGTGATTAGACTTAGGATAGTTAAAACTTTAAATTAGTGAGTGATTTGGGATGTTAGTATTTTGTTAAAGGAAATGCTCAAACTTAAGACATTGAAATAATTTAAAAAGAAATTCATCCAATTCACCCCATGCGATAACCAAGGATCAACCCATGATTTTAAATTTAATTCACTTATATCCTTAAAATATCAAATAATCAAACCAATTCAAACCCAATTAAGCCACTTCATAGACAAATCAACATCATCAAATCACCTTCTTAGAATGTATGTTTCATAGGTTTCTTCTTAGGTCTTTGAGGATCAACAACCCAAGCCGTACTAAAATGACCGCTTACACCATAAAACTTGGGTAAATTTGGGCGCAACCATATTATTTGGTAGAACTTTATTTGTACGATCAAGAATTTCAATTGGTTGTTCCTCGTAAGAAGGATCCTGCTCTAGTAGTATGACCCCTGAGTTCAGTACACGTGAATGGTAAGACATGTAATTACTCTGGAGAGATACATAGAACACATCATGTACTTGAGAGATATTTGGAGGAAGTTCCAAGGGATAGGATATTGTCCTGATGTGACCAAGAATCTCAAAGGGACCGATATACCTTGGGATTAGTCTCCCTTTATTTCAGAACCTCATAACCTTCTTCCATGTAGTGATTCATAGAAATACCTTCTTACCAACTTCAAATTTTAGATCATGCGATCATTTATCAGCATAAATTTTCTAATCACTTTGGGCTCCCTTGATATGCTGCTAAATGGCTTTAACCTTCTCTACCATTTATTTAGTGACCTCAGGTCACAAAATCTTTCTTTCTCCAACTTCATCCCAGCACATTGGATATATATATTTATTCCCATAGAGGGATTCATAAGGTTTTATATGAATTATTGAGTGAAATATATTATTTTAAGAAAACACAACTAGAGGAAGGTGTTGATACCAACCAACTTTGAAATCCAATAAACAAGATCTCAATATTTCCTATATGGTTTGAATTGTTCTTTTATATTGACCATCTGTATGAGGATGATAAGAAGTTTTGAAACACAATTATTTATCAAGTTCTTGCCGAATAATTCACCAAAACTTAGAGGCAAACCTAATATCCCAATCCGATATAGTGGAATGTGGTACTCTATGAAACCTTACAACTTCATTAATGTATATTCTTGAAAGATGATCCAGATATAAGTCTTATTTGATAGAAATGAAGTGTGCTGAAATTGTAAGGCGATCAACTACCATTCATATAACATTAAACCCTTTAGAGGTTTGGGGAGTCCATATACAAAATCTATAGTGATTTTATCCCATTTCCATTATGGTATGGGTAATGGATGTAACAACCCTTTATAATTTTGTCTTTCACCCTTAACTTTCTAGCATACCAAGAACTAAGATACAAACTCTAGAATATCTCTCTTCATGCCATTACACCAGAATTATTCTTTTAAATCCCTATATATCTTCATACTTACATGATGACTAGAGAAGGAAGAACTATGATATTCCTCTAATATCTCCTTCTTCAAATATGGTATGGAAGGAACACATATGCGGTTCTTGAACCTTATCATTCCATCCTGATCAAGGTTAAACTTAGGAAAATTACTAACTTTATTTTTCATCTCTATATATTTCTTCTGTGCCCCTTTAATCTTCACTTGGATAGAGGGTTGAACATTAAATTGAGAAATATAATATTTTCCCCCTTCCTTCAATATTTATAGATATATCCTTTTCAAATTCATAAATATTGGATATTTTATGATCATAATCATGGATAGGCTAGCATGATCCTTTCAAATCAAAGCATTGACCACCTTGTTTTCTTTCCCATGGTGGTAATGTATTGAGTAGTTATAATCCTTTATCAACTCTTACCATCTTCTCTAACACATGTTCAAATCCTTCTATGTGAATATATATTTCAAAGTTTTAGTATCGGTATATATATTACATTTTTATCCATAAAGATAATGCCTCTATATCTTTAATGAAAAAATTACCACAATTAACTACAAATCATGAGTTGGGTAATTTTTCTCATGAATCTTCAACTACCGTAGGGAATAAATGATAAATATATTATTTTTCCTAATAAAAAATCCCAATGCATTCTTGGATGCATTACTAAATATTAAAAACCCTTCTCTAATATCAGGTAATCTATGTTCAAGCACGCTAACTAACCTTCTCTTCAGTTCCATGAAATTTTCCTCACATTCATCTGTCCAGAGGAACATGACACCCTTTTGAGTTAACTTGGTCAAAAGATTAAATAGTCATGAGAAATTCTACACAAAGCATCAATAATGTACCAATAAAACAAGAAAACTATGGATCTCAGTCACCATGGTTGGTCAAGTCTAGCATTAAATAGCCTCTATCTTTGATAGATCTAATGTAATAGCCTCTGTTGAGATTATATCACCCAAAAAATTAAAACTTTTGCATCCAAAATTCACACTTTTAAATTTTTTCATATAGTATATCCTTCCTTAGGGTCTTTAGTACAATTATCAAGTTGTTTTTGTGATCTTACTTAATCTTTTAATAGATAAGAATATCATTTATAAATACTACCACAAACTGATCGATGTAATTTCTAAATACTATTCATTAAATACATGAAGATAACAGTGGAATTAGTAAGACCAAAATGAATTAATATATATTCATAGTGTCCATACATTGTACGGAATTTAATTTTGGGTATATTTTACTTCTTGACCCTCAATTGATGACATCCAAAATGGAGGTCAATCTTGGAAAAGTATTGAGCTCCACAAAGATGATCAAACAAGTTATAAATACAGGGGAGTGGATACTTGTTCTTTATTGCAATCTTGTTCAAATCCCAATAATCAATATAGAGTCACATTGATCTATCTTTATTTTTCACAAAAAGAATAGGTGCTCCCCAAGGTGACGCACTTTAATGAATGAATCCCTTATCAAGGTTTTCTTAGAGTTGATTCTTCAATTCCTATAACTTAATCAGGGCCATTATATATGAAGTATTTGAAATTGGCGTCGAACCAGGTATGAGTTCTATTGAGAAATCAACTTCACGTTTTGGTGAAAGGCTAGAAAACTCTTATGGATAGATATACAAAAATTCCCGAACAATAGGCATATTATCTATTTTACTTTTTTACCCAACCATTTGAGATAAAAAGCCCTTATAAATGGGAATTAAGACCTATACACTAGATGTAATCTCCATAGGAAGTTTATACTTATCGTCACATTTTTTTTAGAATCATATAAGTGTTTGAAATATAAAAATTAAATTCACTTCCTCAAGAATTGATGTGGGATTTATGCAGAGAAATCCAATCCATTCCTAAGATGAAATCAAATTCAACCAAAGGAATAATGAAAATATTTTCAGGAAGCACTTTCCCACAAACATTAACTAGAGAGGAATCATAGGCTTGGGATGCAATCATCATTGCATTAGGGGTTTTCATTACTAATTACACATATATTTATTTTTGTATAATATTAACACCCATAGAAAATTATTTAGATATGAAAGGGTGGGTAGATCTAGAATCAAATAAGACATTATAAGTTCTAGAGTGGATGGTAAGTGTACCTTTCACCACATCATTATCATACCCCTCATCAGAAATAGAGATTGCATGATATTTTAATTTTTTCCCTCAACTTAAGAGGTTATTGACATCAATCATCATCACTAGACCTTGGGTTTGGGAATTGATTAACATAATGACCATTCTACTTACACTTATAGCACTGAAGTGTGGGAGGTGCATTCTGTGCCATTTTTTCTCCATTCACACCATTAGATAACTTCTTCACATAACTTTGGAAATAAAATTCCCTATGGACTTCCATTCCACACTTAAAAAATTCATTAGATCCCATAAATAATTTTCCTCTATGATTATTACCACACATAAAGTATAAATGAAAGCTCATCTTCTTCTCTTCATGGCTTTTAGGTTTTCCTTTAAACTCTACCTTCTTTTTCTCGTCAAAACTATGGAATTGATATAAGACTTTGACCTTCATTTCAACCTTTATTGCACAACGCAAAATCTCTTCATAGCTACTAAAGTATCTTATGGCCAACACCCTTATGAGACTTGGATTTAAGCCACTTAATAACCAATCAAATTTACTTTTGGGTTGGATGATAATTCTTGAAGCATAACTTGCAATTCTTGTGAAATTAACGTCATAAATACTAACCAATTCATCATCCCTTTGCTTCAACTCAAGGAAATCTTTCTCCATATTTGTTAAATGAATCCAAGGAAATTACTAATTAAAAAATAAGTTCATGAACTCATCCCAATCCATGGATTCAATCTCATCTTACTACCTTATATTCTTGATTAGTGTCTACTACTAGTCCGCTTCACCTTTTAATTAATAAATATCCAGAATGACTTTCTCATGATCCAAGCACTGGAGAATGATGAATATGTTTTTAGTATTAATGATCCATTACTCAATAAAAAGTGGATCAGGAGACCCACTGAAATAAGGTGTATATTGCCTCATGAAGGACTCAACAGAATTTTGGTCCCTCTTTTTCTCAATTTCAAGTCCACCATGATTCATAGCTTAAGAAATATGTGTGATCATAATAACAATATTCTACATTCCAAAACTCATAGAATTTGGTTTATCGAACATAAAATCGTTTTATTTTACATCATAATCACCATTAATGTGGTTCCTTCAGGTTCTGACCATTGACTAAAACCAAAAGCATATAATAAGAAACAATAATCATAACAAGGAAACACATAATCATGAAATCTCACTTATAGGATGTCTAAATTATGAAACCTAACATAATCTATGACACCTTAGGTTTATCCTAGTTTCTTCACAAACAAATTATATTTAAATCCTTCATGATGGTTCATGAAGAGTTTGTGAATCATCAAAGCATATCCCTCGGGAGTGTCAAACCAGGTGTGCAACAATGCTCATTATCATGTATCATGTCACACCAAGTTAGGACCAACCCACCTTGTCAGAGTTGTTACTGCTAGGTACATCTGTACTAGAGCCACATCCACTTGTTGTATCCAAACATGTATGTATTTCTAGGAAACCACTAACTCTCTCCTTTACCAAGATTCCATGACATTTCCTATACTTTTCATTACCCTTAGACATATCCTTAAACATGTCCTTAGGGTTCTCAATAAGGTTTTATCATCCTAGAATACAAATTTTAACTAAAAATTTACTCTGATAACAACTATAGAGACCCTCAATGTTCATAAATTAACATTTCATAACTTTTTCAGAATACTTAAAACATTATAAAAATAGATTCCCAAAGACTGTATTAGTCTAATGCCTTTAGAAACATGGAAATATAAAAACTAGTACATAAGTGAACTATATTATCTCCCACTAGGTTCTTCATGACTAGAACCCTTCTTAAACATATCATACTTAATACATATCTTCATATACCAGGAAAGCAAACATAAAAAGGGGTGTGCTCAAATTCTCAGTAAGGGTAAACAAGGAAGTCATGTAAGCATATGTGCATAGGGGTATGAGAATGTGATCATAATATTATTATAATATCATACCCTTAATACCATAATATCATAAATATGAATCATTTCATAAATCATAATAGTTCATAATAAATGAATCATAAGTTAATAAAGAACATAAGCCATGAAATCATAATATAGGAATAATACATGGAATTATGGCAGACAGATAATTATATAAAATGATTTCCATATAATTCAAGGAATCGCTGCCAAGTCCACATTAGTAGTATGGGTTCACTCCCAATAACATCTTGGTATTCATGGTTCACTCCCATAACCATCTTAGTAGTATGATTTCACTACTCATACCATCTTGGTAGTCATGGTTCACTCTCAAGTATATCTTAGTAGTCAAGGTTTACTCCCAAGACCATATTAGTCTATCTCATGAGATATAAATCTTTATCCAATTCATTGTATGAAGATATATGTCCTACCCATATCATAAATAAATCATACATAAATGTTCTACAATATCATAAAAAATAATACCATAACCCGTGAAATGAAAAGGGTGTCAAAAACATGTAATAATATCATAACTAGTGAAAAAAGATACATGTTTCATAATCATTTCATCAAAAACATAACCCATGAAAAGAAGTAGGGTTTAAAATCATATAACCCATGAAAGAGAAATGAGTTTCATAAACATCATTCTATAAAAACATAAACCATTCATAGAAATAACAAAAATGGAAACATTAAAAAATTTCCCCAAAAATGCATGAGTAACACCAATGGATGTTGTCTTATATGGAAAATAATTTTCAAAGATATTTTAAAAATATGTCTTGAGAAAATATCCTTTCTGCATTGAAAATATATTTTTAGAACATAAGACAATTTTGAAAATATTTTTCTTGGAAAATAGTTTTGAAAACTTATAAAGGAATATTTTAAAATCATAAAACATTTTTAAAATTATTTTTCCTTTAAAATCATCCTCAAAGATAATTTGAAAACATTTTTGAAAACATGGTTTTTGAAATAAAACAGATTTCTGACTGAAGTTAGAAATATGGTCATATTTTTCTTAATTTTTTTTCTTAATTATATTAAGTAACAAAGAGTGGAAAAATTTCATTAATACATGGATATATATTTAATAAACATAGGATAATATGGATCATAATATTTCATCAATGGAATTATAATCATAAACAATCCTGATAAAAGATGAGATTGTTTCAATAAACTCTTACCACATGGTAACTTGGGATCATAATTTACATGTAAGAAAATGAAATTACATTAAGCTTAAAATATCATTAAAATAATGATATTCATGATATTACATTTAAAATGTAATTATATACACATCATAAAAGAATGTAGGTGTATAACAAAACATGTGTCTCAAAGAAGGAAAATTAAGACAAAAGTGTCTTACCGATTTGGTAACTTTTGAAACATTAACCACATGAAAAAATGATCATATAATGAATATGTAAATACACATAAATTTAATAATAATAATCATTTAATAAATTCATGGGTAGTATATACACCATGAAAAAGAAAAGAGTGGTGAACATGGAATGTATCACATAGATATAAAAAGTGAGATGAAATTCCCTTACCTTATTTCTTGACTCTCATCATACTCATAAAAAACTCTTATATAGTAAATATAAGTTTATTATACATATATCAAAAAATAATATAATTAAATCTAATACCATATATTGTTTTATTATGACTTTATATTACTCTCTTATTAACAATTCTATGTTAAGGTTTCACTTCGCATAATATCTACTTTGTTCTTCGTACATGTTTTGACTTATTATTCTTGATTTTATTAATTAGATAATGATTTAATTACTTAAAAAATGTAAAATAATTATATAATATATAATATATATTAATTATATATTTATTTATAATAATATATAAAATATAGAAAGATGAAATGGAATACACCATTCATGGAGATGGTAGGTCGTACGTACGCTTGAATGCTATTTACATTTTGATGTTATATTTAAAGAAATTTAGTAAATGAAATATATGTATATATGTATATAATATCATTAAATTTGAATTATTTTGTTATATATATCATTTATGTTCACTAAAATCATCCTTAACACATCCCAAGTAAAGTGTCAATGAATCACATCGCAGTGAGGAGGTGACAGTCCACATGTCCACAAATGATGTTATCGTATTTACAGAAGATGGAAAGTATACATATATGCATTATAAAATAATTTAAGAAGAATAAATACAAATTAAATATGATATATATTGTATATAAACAGATTTTCCATCATAATTCCCAACTATGAAAGGTGGTAAAGAAAAAATGAACAATCGTTGTTTCGTGAGGCGGTAGTTCGTCGTACACATAAACACTATGTTCGTTACCCATTAGATGAAAGTGTGTGTAAACTTAGTTCATAAAATTTTCATAAAAATAAAATTATATTTATTATACTATTATTTTGTATAATAATAGAATATGGAGAGTTTAGTGGGTGTAGAATGGAGATAAAACTAAAGATCTTGAGGAAATATGTTACCTCTTCTTCGGGTAACTCCTTTTAGTTTGAACCAAAAAGATTATTTGGATGCATTTTTACCAAATTATAGGTTTATAGGATTAAAGGAGTGATTTTTAGGATCTATTTTGGAATATATTGTTCAGTAAAAAGTTGCTTCAGAGGTGTGATTAAGTGGGAGTAGAGGAAGCCTTTTTATAGTGGAGGATGAGTGACACTCTTGTAAATTTTGGAAAATGGAATTCCATCCACATTTTTAACATTTAATTTGTCTAAAAAAATTAAAAAATTATAGAAAATTTAGTATAGGGTCAAAATATTTTCATAAAATGGATTTTAGAAAAGTGTGTAGGTCGTTTTGGGCCTTATGTTTAAGGTTTAGTTCTTTGTTAAGCTAATTTTTCTCTTAATCACTATAATTATTTTTATTCACTTTCACTTATATTTTTGGTCAAAAAATAAGTTGAACTTATTAGAGATTATAAATTATTATGATTCAAAATATTTAATCTATTTTTCTAAATTAAAATAGTATAGCTGGAAAAAATTAATTTAAAATTAATCCTGCAGATGGGATGACACTACGAGTTTTTAAATTAAAAATGTTCAAAAGTTTTCTATATTTTCATATTCAATTTCAATGTGAAATTTATTACAATGAAATAAATTTTATTAATTAATAAATAATTGATATAATTTTAATTTAAACCCAAATTAAAATATAATTTAACACTATAAATAATTTAGACAAAAAAATAGTTATGAATTAAAATTCAGTATTTTTCAGTATTCATAAAAAAATGAATTTTCTCATAAAAATCCCAAAAATTAACCCAAAGAAAATTTTGAAATTATATATTAAAAAATGAATTTTATTTTATCAAATTAAATTTATAAATGTGTATAAAATTAATTTTATTGTTTTTCACATAAGGACATGAAAAAATATTAATTTTAGAAAATAATATTTTTAAACATATAAATAATTTACCAAAAATTATATTTTTTGTAACGCCCCGACCCCAGTTACCTAGAGTCAGTGCATTATTACATAACATTGGAATGATCACAAGAAAGATCAAATCTCGAAAGACCGATTAGTTTAGTAGCCTTGGAAACACTAGATATATTCATAAGTCTTACATTACATCATAAAAATGAAAACTAAAACAACATCTTTTCTTCATAGTCCACACTCATATCCCCACATACTATCCCTACAGGTCATTCATAAATTACTTCTTCACATCCTGGGAAAAATAAAACATTGAAAGGGGTGAGCTCAAATTCCCAGTAAGGATAACAATATAGCAGAAACTTTCATAAATAAGAATAAACATTTAAGGCAATGTATAACTAAAACAAAAGCCTTTTAAACATGAACTTAAAAATAGTATGGAAAAAATGAAATAATGCCATTTAATTATTCACATGGATATTATACTAATCGAATAATCACATGCAATATCAATAACCACTTTCATAATGATGGAATGCATAATGCCAGACTATCATAACCACATAGCCAAGGCCTCATGCCAAGACTACAATTAAGATTTTGCCAAGGCCTTGTGCCAAGACACTAGTTTGTCTCTTGAGACCTACCGATGCATTGAGGAGCTATAGCAGGCTCCACCCATCACATATTAAGTCCAATTCATTCCTCATATGAACAGGTTTAAACATAACATAAACATTTGTATTAAAACTAGCATACGAAATGTAAATACTTCATCCATAAACCATGAATGGTATAAAAATAACACATCCACAGTCAAACATATCACAAAACCTTCAATATAATAAAAAAGTTTTGTATCATAATAAATCAACTTCAAATAAACGTAAAATCCATCAAAGGATGTTGACATAGATGAAATCAAAACTCTTTTTAAAGAAATATCTATTTCTATTTTGAAATCATTTAAGAGTCATATATTTATAAAATAAAACATTTTCTTTGAAAATATTCTTATAATATTTTAAGGGATGCTTCAAAGATTTTATAACGGTAGAAAATAGCCGCACCCGCCGTATAAGTTAAAAAAAATTCTTACCTTAATTCTGTTGAAAAGGTTAAAAATCACCTTGTTTGGAAAACGACGGAAAGATTCCTTTATAAAACTCTTATAAAAAGTCAAACAAGGGTATAAATGACTTTAACCCATATTATTTTAAATAGTAAAAATGCTTTGAAATACATTTTTAAGAAACATGAATGTGGATGATGAAGAGATCCCTGTAGATTATTACGTATAAACAACCTCGGATAATGAAGAGATTGCGAAATAAACCCTTACCTTGTAATTTTCCTTGGTTGGGGTAGGTTAACCTCCTATATAATGGTGAAATAATTGTTATTAAATTATACAAGAATCATATACATTAATATGATATAATATATGATCTTTTAACATTGATTTGTTAATAATATCTTAGTATTATCGTTGTTTCGGGTGTTAACTTACTCGTTTTCTTTTATATGTTTTGTTACGTAAGCTGTGTTTGTCATGGATAGGTTGTATCTTAATCATATCCATAATGATATCAAGTACTTATATACTATTATTAATCATCAAATGAGAATTATACTTGAATGGATACGATGGAGAATGAATCTTATCGCGTTCGTGGAGACGGTAGTTCGTACGTACGCACGAGCGACAATATCATTCTTTTGATATTAAAATAATATATAATTGGATGGTATATAATATATACAGAATCATTATCATATTATATTTATTATTTACATGAGTAGCACACCATTATTATACCCATCCAAATAATAATTTATTGAATAACAATTACACCACGACGTGGAGACGGTAAGCCGTATGTACGGACGTATGGTGACATGTTATTCAAAGGATGGATAGAATACTGAATGTGGTTGTACCATATTTATAATAACATCACAGTATATATAAGATACTGGAGTTATTATTTTAGAATGGTAATAACAAAGAAGGAAGAAGTGGAAGAAGAAAGGAACTTGGAAAAGGGTGGTGAAATCATTACCTCTTCTTCGTATTCTTCCTTTTGATTTGATCAAAAGGGATCTTAGGTTGGATTTCTGACTAAAGGAAGGCCTCTAGGATAAAGTGAGGGAAGTTTAGAGAGTATTTGGGAAGAGTTTGGCCGAGCCAAAAGGCTTTTAATGTTTGAATTAATGAGAAGGCGGAGTTCCCTTTTATAAGAGGGGTGAGGGGAACCTTTGGAAAAGCTAGAAATATTATTTTATAATAAATTCATATTTGGTTTCTAATGGATCCAAAGTAGATTATTTAAAGGTTAAGTTGGGGATGGGTCGAAAACCACTCAACCAATATAATTTAGATAGGTTTGGGTTACTATATTAACCTTATCATTAAGTATTAACTCTTAGTTAATTAGTTTCACTTTTACAATGTCTCTTTGTATTTTTATATTATATGGTTAATAAAATTACTATATACATCCAAGAGACCTCCAAGTGGTCCATTAATGATAAAAATACCATGATATAAATCTCTTGTCTAAACCTTATATTTTTATGAATTTAATATCAATTAATAATATAATATTTGTTTTAAGAACTCTTTTATGTCAATTTTGATACTATTCAATAATTGATTTTTGTAAAAATCATAGCAGAATGATTACTTCAAATAAAGTTAATTAAATCATTCCTAACATGTCATATTAACCTATAAAATAAGTGTAATTCATAAAAAGTCTCAAATTATATTTATTTGGGTATCTACAATATCAATCATTTTAATTTTTTACTATTATGGTAATTACTGCATCACCATTGTGTCATAAATAAATTAAATTATTGAATGTCTAAAAATTATAAATAAAATACCACTATTTATGAAATATTTTTATATTTATAATGAATATTTATATTCGAAAATACAACATATATAACCCTATTTAAAAATTGTGTTTCTAAAAGATATATGCTTGTGTCATTTTTGTATTCATTTTAACTTAATTAAAATAAAGTGTCCCTATCACTTACAGGTGGCACCATGGGGTCCCAAAATCGACCCAAAGATGTCCATGGTCGGACATGTGTCAACCAATAAGGTTAGGACATGTTTTAGGGTAATTTTTTATTATTATAATATTATTTTTTAACCCTTATTTACCGGATTTACCCTTTAACCATGGTAAATAAAATATTTACCGAAGTAATTATTCAAAATGTCTAAAAATAAAAGTTAACTATTTACAAAATTTGAACATCCTGATTCCAAATATGGAATCCATTTTTCTAAATTCAAAACACAGAAGTGGCAGAAATTAATTTAAAATTAATTCCCGCTGTCAAAACAAAAAGCGTGTTTTTAAGATATAACAACTATCAAAAGATTGATACTTGTTTATGTTCGGTTTAATTGTGAAATTATATCCAATGACCAACATTTTATTAAATGGTAAAAATATATTATAAATATACTTTAAAAACACTCAAATTAATAATTTATCACTATTAATTATTTTGATTAAAAAAGTTGTTTTTAATTAAAATTTAGTAATTTTCACTATTCATCAAAATATTAAAGTTATCCGAAAAGTACCAAAATTTCACCTTAAGCTAAATTCGATACTCCGAATCCAAAAACGAAGTCCATTTTGAGAGATAAAATCTATAAAATTTTAAAAAGTAGGTATTACTATTCATAACGGCTAGTTTGATCGGTTGTGGTGTGTGTTAGAACTCGATGTTGTGTACAACACATGCTATTGCATTATTCAAAGAGAAGCGTACCGTAGAAGCTTGGGGTGTTACATTCTCCCCTACTTAAAATAATTTCATCCTCGAAATTTCTAGAATACTACCACATGAAAAGACTCGGGTGGTTCTTTATAATAAGTTCCTCGGGTTCCCACGTTGCCTCTTCCATCTTATGGTTTCTCCACGAGACTTTTACCAGATGAGTCATCCAGTTTCTCAGTACTTGTTCTCTCGTATCAAGAATCTTGGAGGGCTCTTCGCAATAAGATAGATCGAGTTCAAGTTCCAATTCCTCATAGGTGAGTACATGCGTTGGGTCAGGCATGTATTTCCTCAATAGAGATACGTGGAACACATCATGAACTTTGGAGAGACTTGGCGGCATTGCCAATCGGTAAGCTACAACCCCAATTCGTTCTAGAATTTTGAAAGGTCCGATGTACCTGGGACTCAATTTACCTTTCTTACCAAAACGTATGACTCCCTTCCATGGAGATACCTTCAGTAAAACATGATCACCGACTTAAAATTCCAAATCTTTCTTTCGATTATCAGCATAGCTCTTCTAGCTACTTTGAGATGCTTTGATGTGATTTTGGATTACCTTCACCTTTTCCATCATTTCCTCCACTAGTTCTGGGTCTACAAGTTTTCTTTCACCAACGTCATCCCAACAGGTTAGTGTACGACATCTCTTTCCGTATAACGCCTCATATGGTGCCATCTGAATACTCAAATGGAAGCTATTGTTATAGGAAAATTCTACCAGAGGTAAATATTGATCTCACATACCCTAAAAGTCAAGTGAGCAGGATCTCAACATGTCTTCTAAGGTTTGAATAGTTCATTCTGATTGTACATCTGTTTGAGGGTGGTTGACAATGCTCAAATGAAGTTCAGTATCCAAGGCTTTCTGAAGACTTTTCCAGAATCTTGAAGTAAAACGGAGATCACAATCAGAAACAATTGATAGGGGTACTCCATGAAGTCTCACAACTTCATCAATATATAGTCTTGCTAGATGTTCCAGTGGTAGATCTTCTCTTATAGCAAGAAAATGTGCTGACTTGGTAAGATGATCAACAATGACCCATATTTCATCGTTCCTTCTAGGAGTCTTTGGTAGCCCCATGACAAAGCCCATCATAATATTACCCATTTCCACTCCGGTATGGGAAGAGGTTGCATGACTCCTCCAGGCTGTTGCCTTCTAGCTTTAACTTGTTGACAAACCATACATCTTGACACAAAATCAGAAATCTCCCTCTTCATGTTGTCCCACCAAAAATGTTCCTTCAAATCTCTATACATTTTGGTGCTCCCAGGGTGTATAGAGAAATTGGAACTATGAGCATCATCCAGAAATTCCCTTTTTAGATCAGGTATATCGGGAACACAAAGTCTCTTCCTGAATTTCAAAATTCCATCTTCATACACAAAGTCTCTCAATCTCCCATCATTTACAACTTTAATCTTCTTTTGAAATTCTTAATCATCGGTCTGAGAACTCTTAATCCTTTCTAGTAAAGATGGTTTGGAAACCATTTGAAAAATCATTGATGTTTCACCTTCCCTGGTTATTCCCATGTCCATCTTTACTAGATCCATGAAAATTGGATCCCTTTCAATTCTCATATTGTTCAAAACTCCATGGTCTTTTCTGATCAAAGCATCTGCCACCTTGTATTCCTTCCCTGGGTGGTAGTGTATTGTGCAATCATAATCCTTTAGTAATTAAAGCCATCTCCTTTGCCTCATGTTGAGTTCTTTTTGTGAGAAAATATACTTCAAACTCTTGTGATCAGTATAAATCTCACATTTTTCACCATAGAGGTAGTGCCTCCATATCTTCAAAGAAAAGATCATAGCTGCTAACTCGAGATCATGAGTAGGATAGTTTTGTTCATGAATTTTCAACTGTCGTGATGCATAGGCAATAACCCTATCATTCTGTATAAGGACACAACCAAGTCCTTTCTTCGATGCATCATTATAAATAACGAACCCATCATTCCCCGATGGTAGAGTAAATATAGGATCATTGACTAATCTTCTTTTCAGTTCTTTGAAAAATTCTTCACACTCTTTTTTCCAAACTAATTTAACCCCTTTACGTGTAAGCTTCGTTAATGGGTTAACCAATCGGGAAAAATTCTGGACGAAACGTCAATAATAACCTGCCAAACCAATAAAACTTCGTACCTCAGTTATACTCATAGGTGCTGGCCATTCTTGGATTGCCTTGGTCTTAGAAGGATCAATAGAGATTCCATCTTTAGAGACAATATGGCCAAGAAAAGAAATCTTATGAAGCTAGAATTCACACTTGCTAAACTTCCCATATAATTCATGTCTTATCAGAGTCTTCAGGATAATGCAAAAGCGACTTTCATGATCTTCGTAACTTTTAGAGTATACCAAGATATCATCAATAAATACCACCACAAATTCATCAAGATATTCCTTAAAAAATCTATTCATCAGATCCATGAATACAGAGGGTGCATTAGTCAATCCAAAAGGCATTATAGTAAAATCGTAATGCCCATACCTGGTTCAAAATGCTATCTTCGGAATGTCTTCCTTCTTTACACACAACTGATGGTATCCAGATCGAAGGTCAATCTTTGAAAATTATTGAGCTCCATGCAGTTGGTCAAATAAATCATCAATGCGAGGTAGGGGATACTTGTTCTTTGTTGTTATAGCATTGATCTCCCTATAATCGATACATAACCTCATAGATCCATATTTCTTTTTAACAAAAAGAACAGGGGCTCCCCATAGAGAAACACTAGGGTGAATAAATCCCTTATTACTCAATTCCTCCAGTTGTTTATTTATTTTAAATAATTCTATAGTGGACATTCTATAAGGGGTATTCGATATAGGCCTTGATCTAGGAAGTAAATCAATGGAAAACTCAACTTCTCATTCTGGAGGATGTCCAGGTAAATCTTCCAGAAATACATCTACATATTCTTTCACAACAGGTAAATCCTCTATTTGAACATTCCTTTCCTCACCCATAGTCATTTCATTCTCTTCCTCCCCAATAATTGAATTTAGTTGAGCTACTGGGGGTGGATCTAGATAAGAATTAGGTGGTGACGATTCTGCTCTAAAGATAAGGTGTTCCTTATCATCATCATCAAAAATCACAACCTCCTTCTTCTTACAATAAATCTTCGCATCATAGTTCGAAATCCAATACATACCGAGGATTATATCAAACTCAATCATAGGTATAACGATGAGATCAGCAGATAAAGAACATTTATGTGCTCTAATGGGGACTGATTCACAAAACATTGTTGCAATGATACTTCCCTTAGGAGTTTTAACTGACAACTCCCTTGTTAAATCAAATTGGAAATATCTAATTTTCTTAGAAAACTGGGAAGATATGAAACAATTCGATGATCCAAAATCAAATAATGCATTTTCTAAACTTGAGGAAACCATTAAATTACCTACCACCACGTCTTTTAGAGCTTATACCTCAGCAGTAGTGATAGAAAAAGATTGGCCTTGATCCCTTGGCCTTTTCTAGGGTAAGTTCCCCTGAAGATTAGGACGTTCATTTGCATAATGTCTCATCTCCCTGCAATTGTAGCATTGAACATTGGTAGCTTCCTTCTTCCCTTTGCAATCACGAGCTTGGTGGCCTTTTTCACCACACTTGTAACAGAAACTCATTCCCTTCAAGAAAGTACTGGGGTGTTTCTTCCCATATTTACCATAGGATGGATATTCAAACTTTCCCTTCTTCCCATTATTTCCATTCCCAGATTGATCAGCAGATCTCTTCTTCTCTTACTTTGCTTTAAAGTCATAAGACTTAGAGAATTCCTTTTCTGTCTTGATAGCACATGAGACAATGTCTTCGTACGACGAGAAGGATTGTGAGACTAATGATCGACGAAGAAATGGTTTTAACACATCAAAGAAACGATCAATCTTACTTCTTGGGTTACGTATATAATCTCCATCATACCTTGATAACCTTGTAAAGTTAGCCTCATACTTTGCGATATTCTCATCCTCCTTTTGTCTCAGACTCAGAAATTGCCTTTCCATATCTGCTCGATGGTCACGAGGAAAGTATTTTTCTAAAAACAGATCTTTGAACTCCCTCCATTCCATATTTGATACTTCATCATCTTCTTTCATGTTTTGAATCAATGACCACCATTGATCAGCATCTCCAGTGAGGCGGTAAACTGCCATGATAACTTTTTCCCTTTCACTACTCCCTAAATGCTGAAATATTTTCTCTAGGGGATTTATCCATTGCTCAGCTACTAATGGATTTGTACTTCCATTGAATGTTGGTGGTTGTTGCCTCATGAATTGATCTAACATTGATCCTCCATGCTGCGGATCAGGGTGCTTCATATGGGTAAGGTTATTATTCATAACCTGAGTGAGTTGTCCCAGTATGGTGATTAGCTAATCGGCACCAGTTGCATCACCAGCTCCACTATAATTATCTTGAGTAGGAGGGAAATCTCTACATAGAGTGCGTGCATTGATACGGTTTCCATTTCTTCCACTAGGCGCCATTTCTAAACAATGGCATAAACTAGATCAGTTTATGAATCAAAATACATAATTCCATACTTATAAAAAACTTAACATAAATTGAACTATTTATGGATATAATCCATAATCATAAAAAAAATTTCTTTAAGGAAGTATATACTCATAAACCCTTCATAATGATTTGTAAAGAAAATGAGAGTTATCCTAAGCATATCCCTCGAGAGTGTCATAACCAAGAGTACAGTAAGGCCTATTGTCGTGCACCAGTTCCCGTTCGAGTCTAGCTCAAAGCGGTGTTTTCGGGTTTTACCCCTAGGTACATCTGTGCCAGAGCCGCCTCTACCTACTCGTATCTAGACAGAGATGTATTGCTCGAAAAACTCACAAAATCTCTAAAATACCAAAATTCTAGGAAGTTCTTATATACTAATCCTCAAAGTCCATCTTAGGTCTATGTGCTCTAATCAGAGTTTATCTAAATCTAGCTTCCAAGGTTTGTACTAAACTTCCTCTGATACCAACTGTAACGCCCCGACCCCAGTTACCTAGAGTTGGTGCATTATTACATAACATTTTCATGATCACAAGAAAGATCAAATCTTGAAAGACCGATTAGTTTAGTAGCCTTGGAAACACTAGATATATTCATAAGTCTTACATTACATCATAAAAATGAAAAATAAAACAACATCTTTTCTTCATAGTCCACACTCATATCCCCACATACTATCCCTGCAGGTCATTCAAAAATTACTTCTTCACATCCTAGAAAAAATAAAACATTGAAAGGGGTGAGCTCAAATGCCCAGGAAGGATAACAATATAGCAGAAACTTTTATAAATAAGAATAAACATTGAAGGCAATGTATAACTAAAACAAAAGCCTTTTAAACTTGAACTTCAACATAGTATGGAAAAAATGAAAAATTCCATTTATTTATTCACATGGATATTCTACTAATCGAATAATCACATTCAATATCATTAACCACTTTCATAATGATGGAATGCATAATGCCAGACTATCATAACCACATAGCCAAGGCCTCGTGCCAAGACTACAAACAAGATTTTTTCCAAGGCCTTGTGCCAAGACACTAGTTTGTCTCATGAAACCTACTGATGCATCGAGGAGCTATAGCGGGCTCCACCCATCACATATTAAGTCCAATGCTTTCCTCATATGAACAGGTTTAAACATAACATAAACATTCATATTAAAACTAGCATACGAAATGTAAATACTTCATACATAAACCATGAATGGTATAAAAATAACACATCCACAGTCAAACATATCACAAAACCTTCAATACAATATATAAGTTTTGTATCATAATAAATCAACTTCAAATAAACGTAAAATCCATCAAAGGATGTTGACATAGATGAAATCAAAACTCTTTTTAGAGAAATATCTCTTTCTATTTTGAAATCATTTAAGAGTCATATATTTATAAAATAAAACATTTTCTTTGAAAATATTCTTATAAGCTTGTAAGGGAAGCTTCGATGATTTTATAAACGCAGAAAATAACCGCACCCGCCGTATAAGTTAAAAAAACATTCTTACCTTTATTCTGTCGAAAAGGTTAAAAAGCACCTTGTTTGGAAAACGACGGAAAGATTCCTTTATAAAACTCTTATAAAAATTCAAACAAGGGTATAAATGACTTTAAACCATATTCTTTTAAATATTAAAAATGTTTTGAAATACATTTTTAAGAAACATGAATGTGGATGATAAAGAGATCCCATTAGATTATTATGTATAAACAACCTCAGATAATGAAGAGATTGTGAAATAAACCCTTACCTTGTAATTTTCCTTGGTTGGGGTAGGTTAACCTACTGTATAATGGTGAAATAATTGTTATTAAATTATACAAGAATCATATACATTAATATGATATCATATATGATCTTTTAACATTGATTTGTTAATAATATCTTAGTATTATCGTTGTTTCGGGTGTTAACTTACTCGTTTTATTTTATATGTTTTGTTATGTAAGCTGTGTTTGTCATGGATAGGTTGAATCTTAATCATATCCAGAATAATATCAAGTCCTTATATACTATTATTAATCATCAAATGAGAATTATACATGAATGGATACGATGGAGAATGAATCTTATCGCGTTCGTGGAGATGGTAGTCCGTCCGTACGCACGAACGACAATATGATTCTTTTGATATTAAAATAATATATAATTGGATGGTATACCATATATACAGAATCATTATCATGTTATATTTATTATTTACATTAGTTACACATCATTATTATACCCATCCAAATAATAATTTATTGAATAACAATTACACCACGACGTGGAGACGGTAAGTCGTACGTACGCACGAATGGTGACATGTTATTCAAAGGATGGATAGAATACGGAATGTGGTTGTACCATATTTATAATAACATCACAGTATATATAAGATACTGAAGTTATTATTTTAGAATGGTAATAACAAAGAAGGAAGAAGTGGAAGAAGAAAGGAACTTGGAAAAGGGTGGTGAAATCATTACCTCTTCTTCGGGATCTTCCTTTTGATTTGATCAAAATGGCTCTTAGGTTGGATTTTTGACTAAAGGAAGGCCTCTAGGATTAAGTTAGGGAAGTTGAGAGAGTATTTGGGAAGAGTTTTTCCGAGCCAAAAGGCTTGGAAGTTTTTAATTAATGAGAAGGGGGAGTGCCCTTTTATAAGAGGGGTGAGGGGCACCTTTGGAAAAGCTAGAAATATTTTTTTATAATAAATTCATATTCGGTTTATAATGGCTTCAAAGTGGATTATTTAAAGGTTAAGGTGGGGATGAGTCAAAAAACACTCAACAAATAGAATTTATACAGGTTTGGGTTACTATATTCACCTTATCATTAAGTATTAACTCTTAGTTAATTAGTTTCACTTTTACAATGTCTCTTTGAATTTTTATATTATATGGTTAATAAACTTACTATATACATCCAAGAGACCCCCAAGTGGTCCATTAATAATACACCTATCATGATATAAATATTTTGGCCGAACCTTAGATTTTTAAAAATTTAATATCAATTAATAATATAATATTTGTTTTAAAAACTCTTTTATGTCAATTTTGACACTATTCAATAATTGATTTTTGTAAAAATCATAGCAAAATGTTTACTTCAAAAAAAGTTACTTAAATCATTACTAACATGTCATATTAACCAATAAAATTAGTGTAATTCATAAAAAGTCTCAAATTATATTTATTTGGGTATCTACAATATCAATCATTTTAATTATTCACTATTATGGTAATTACTGCATCACCATTGTGTCATAAATAAATTAAATAATTTAATGTCTAAAAATTATAAATAAAATACCACTATGTAGTAAATATTTTTATATTTCTAATTAATATTTATAGTCGAAAATCCAACATATATAACCCTATGTAAAAATTGTGTTTCTAAAAGATATATGCTTGTGTCATTTTTGTATTCATTTTAACTTAATTAAAATAAAGTGTCCCTATCACTTACAAGTGGCACCATGGGATCCCAAAATCTACCCAAAGATGCCCATGGTCGGACATGTATCAACCAATAAGGTTAGGACACGTTTTAGGGTAATTTGTATTATTATAAATTTATTTTTTAACCCTTATTTACCGGATTTACCCTTTAACCATGGTAAATAAAATATTTACCGAAGTAATTATTCAAAATGTCTAAAAATAAAATTTACCTATTTACACAATTTGAACATCCTGATTCCAAATATGGAATCCATTTTTCCAAATTCAAAACACTAAAGTGGCAGAAATTAATTTAAAATTAATTCCCGCTGTCAAAACAAAAAGCGTGTTTTTAAGATATAATAACTATCAAGAGATTGATACTTTTTTATGTTCAGTTTAATTGTGAAATTATGTCCAATGACCAAAATTGTATTAAATGGTAAAAATATATTCTAAATATACTTTAAAACCACTCAAATTCATAATTTATCACTATTAATTATTTTGATTAAAAAAGTTGTTTTTAATTAAAATTTAGTAATTTTCACTATTCATCAAAATATTAAAGTTATCCGAAAAGTACCAAAATTTCACCTTAAGCTAAATTCGATACTCCGAATCCAAAAATGAAGTCCATTTTGAGAGATAAAATCTTTAGAATTTTAAAAAGTAGGTATTACTATTCATAACAGCTAGTTTGATCGGTTTTGGTGTGTGTTAGAACTCGATGTTGCATACAACACACTCTATTGCATTATTCAAAGAGAAGCGTACCATAGAAGCTTGGGGTGTTACATTTTTCATTATCAATATATTCTATTTATATAAAAAATTTATAAACAATATTTTTAAATTAGTTATTACTATTCATATTACTATGTTTAATGAAAAGATATAAGTATCTAATTTAAATAATTATAATAATAAAATGATGTTTCGTAGAAAATTGTTGTTGTGTGTAACGTACACAAAGTCACTATTGAGTGTAGAGAAATACAAGTTAGTGTCTTGTGAAAGGAATATTTGAGTTAGTGGAATGAAATACATCAATTCAAATTAATTCATTCTAAAAAAAGGTCCATAAAAAATCGGGGTGTTACACACTAGCTCATGGTTTGTCAAACTCTGGGGCACCCATTGGGGCCCTCAGGTTAAAACATTGGATAAGAATCCTACTTGGGATCCTTAAGTTCTACACATAAGTGAAGGAATCCTACTTATTATCCTCAATATTGAATTTATAGGGAGTAATCCTACATGTGATCCTTGACAGTAAGTAAATAGAGGCATCCTATATGGGATCCTCAGAATGGTATAATAGAGAAGGAACCATACATGGGACCCTAAAAAGAAGTGTAAAAAGAAGAGGAATCCTATATGGGATCCTCAGAACAATATAGAGTTAAATGGACCCTATAAGGGATTCCTTGGGTCAACATGTAAGAGAAGGAATCCCACAGGGGACCCTTAGTAATAATAATAAGATAGTGTCATCCTACATAGGATCATCTAGGTAAAAATATAAGGCAAAATATTGTCCAAAAAAGAAAATCCATTGAATACCAGTATGGAGATATAGATCTTGGCCTACCTCAAACCAAGGGTCTCAGTCTTAGGAGACATATAGATTTGATTATCAGAGGAATAACCTATATGTTTAAGAAAAATGATTGAAATGCCTCTTAAGATTCCTAAAATCACTATAAGGGAAGTACCATCATGATATACATAGGAAAACACTCAAAATGGACTACTCATGTTTCCAATTCCAACTCTTGGGTGTAAAGATATGAAATACCCTAAAAAGGGTAGCAAGGGGCAATACACAACATGTATACCCATTACATGATGTGTAACCCCAAATTTACACATGGGCATGTACTTTAATTGGACATGGTGTGTAAAATACCATGTACGTAGTGCGTAACAGGTACACATCATGTTAACTAAATGTGGTACCTTTCCATATACCTCACATGGACTGGCCATGTATATATCCTTGTTGGGTACTTCAATACAACATGAAACCCACACGGGTTTTGGTTGTATACTCTTCATGACCATGTTCCCTTACATGAGATGTATGATTGGGTACTAAAGTACACAAATGAGTCCTAGTACACAATTTTTATACCCCACACATGATGCGAACCTCAAAAAAGGACAACTTATCCAAATAGTAATAACACATTACATGTGTTATGAAATCTACATGTCATTTAATCATGATTTCTAAATGGGAAACTGCTCAAATCAGCATACAACCCCAGTTTTGTCCTCAAAATCTACAGATCAACCTACAAGGGGTCATAATAAGTCATAATAGTTGTTTAAAACTTGAAAATGGTAAAAATAATGGGATTTATGAAAAAATGTAAAAGAACTTACCTTTGGGTGGAATCCACCAAAGCTTCGCCTCTTTTCATGATCCACGATTACTGCATAACGATCCGACTCATCCTGAGCTCCACAACAATACATATATTCTCATATATCTCTTTCTATAACTCCATCTACATATTCTCAATTAGTCATTTAGAGGAGGAATCCCATGAGGGGGTGCATGAGAATCCAAGGAAGGAAAATAAAAAAAAAAGAAAAGGAATAAAATAAAAGAAAAAAAGGGGCCCAGGTCAGCTCTAGTGCCCGAACTCAGTTTATACCTCACCTAGAAAAAAATACACATTTCTGACTCAATGGAAGAGATATAATCTCAATAAAATGCTCTAATCAAAAGATATATCCGAACATATATGTGTAGATAAATTAAAATTTAATTAATTAAATTTTAAATATTAATTATTCCATAAAAATTTGAACGGTTTATAATTCCACAAAACTCCCATAATAGGGTAAACACCCTATTCCAAGAATAATGGAGTGGTCAGAAAAATTATAAGAGATTATATTCTAGGGTTAAATGACCATTTTACCCCTTATAATCATATGAAATCACCAATTCAAATTTCTGCTCAAAATTCTAGTCTGAAAAAAAGGTCATTACAACCTCCGCACCATAAACCTTCTAATAACCAAGAAGAATAGGTGGTAATATGGAAGACATGATATCATCTAGAGCATCTATGAAACTATTCAATCTCGACTATTCAATAACCTATCTCTCATCATCCACAACTCTCCTACACAAGAGACACTAAACTGTGACCAATCTAGCATTCCCTACCCTAGGAATACCCTTATCACCATCCTACAAAAAAACTATGACCTCAACAACTCATGGAAAATGATGAATATAAACTGAAAATGAGGGTTAACACCCTAAAATGTACAATGGTGTACTCTCCACCATGTGTCTTACCTTATACTGATTCTTTATTGCAACCTCAATAGGTTCCTTCATCAACCCAAGAAATATATTTAAAATAAAAGAAGTTTGGTGTATAACCGATACTCTTTCAGCATACTCAGAATGATTTCAAGATAGAGAATGATTGAATCTAACTAGAAGTACACTGAGATTACATAAAAGGACATGTATAGCTATTTACAATCCACACTCACATTAAAACAGGTTATACCTACCTCTATCCAACCCGTGACACCATGTCTCCTGAAAATGCATTCCCATGTCCAAACACAGGTCAAACATCTTATTGTACCCCGTTCATTTTTATGTCTCCTCTACTATAAATGGAAAATTTTCATTTTAACCACAAATCTCAAACAATAATTCCCATGATAAGTCTTGAAAACATAGGTTATCGATTCACATATGACCACTCACCAATTTATAATTTAAATGGAACCATGTGGAACCATAGTGTACCTTCATCACCCAAATCACACTCCTATAAGTCACCCATCACAAGTCTAAGTTGACCATGATACATGAAACATCAGTCTCATAAACCAAATCTCCCCTAGAACGCCACTTAAAAATCAGGCACTATATATGTGCCATGATTTATTCCATGACCACCCATCACTCGGTGTCTTTACATTCATGAGTGTCTACCCATGCTCTGACTATATTAGAACCAACGAAAACACTAGTCAATAGATCCAAAAATCTAAATAGTCCATCCCATCGAAGCCATTATTGATACCCAATAACCTTAGATACTTCATCAAAATACAATGACATCAACATTCCTATATCACAAAACCCAATCAATTACTATTCATAGGTCTTAACTAGTGAATAACTAATCTCATTTCCTAAAAAGGTATCCATAAACTCAGACCAAAATCACTCACAGGTTTCCCTATATCAAATAGAATGTCATCCTAAAAGTGTCTACATTACTACTAAGGGTCTTTAGGTGTCCCACCTAGCCCTACTGAACAAGTCTCATAATAGGGTAACTGGGTCCAACCACCTATCCCAAAGATCAAACATTTATAAGGGAGGTAAATATGACACCAAAATACGAGGGTTGTAACTATCAAGAATCATCCTATGAAGGCTCTGATCCTCTCCAAGAATCCTTATAAGGACTGATCCCTAGAGGCCACCATACCAACGTAGAAGAGATATTGAACTGGAAATCACTAGACATCCACATACAACAATACCCCATAGAGGTCCAATTCACTAGAAATGCCATAGTAACTATCCGTATCATACTCAGTGATCTGACTAGATAACCAGAATGAAGTTTGGTTAAGTAAAATATCGTTCTAATCTATGAAAGAAAACACCATATAGGTTGTTACTGATACTTTAAATAACCAAACCCGAGAAACAACACCATGAGAGGGGTCAACATATAGGAATCATATTCCATATTGAACAACTAGGGTCATTGAACCTCCTATGCATGAGGACTGAGTCACCAACCTCACTGTCAATATCTCAGTATAGATCCACATCACTTTCCATTAGAACAAAAAATATATATGAAAGTAAGTTCAATTGAGTATAATGCCACCAAAAAACCATATGTGAAAACACCATTTAGGTTTTTGTTGAAATTTTAAACAATTTTCCCCTATCATTAGTAAAATCATACACTAGAAGGTATATAACATGTGAATCCTACGTGCCAAATATGATATATGAGATGCCTATTTTATATGTTGTCCAAGAGTAAAAATCCATCCCTAGCCTCTTTACAATGGGATAAGATCTAGAAATCAATATTAAATCATAACATCCACCCAAAATGTGCATTGATAAAAGAAAAAATCATATAAAACTATTACATCACATATCAGAACAAAAATCCCATATCCTTGGAAACCAGGACTTCTTATCGAAATAAGTGTTCTTGATGCACCAGTCCGATATCCATAATATATTCTCACACATTCCTAAAAATTATATCTACCATATCTCAAATAGTAATACAATAATAAATGAAACCCATCTCATACTAACGTTGGTGCCAAATTCTACACAGAATCATAAATGGTCATCTTTGGGTAAACTGAAGACACTCTTTGACTCAACAGACCATTCTGAGAGGGCCAAGGGTGCTGCATGAGATTTTTGAGACCTGTATTCAAGAGGAAAATCTATTATCAAGGGCCTTATGTTCCCAATGCGATGTAAACAACCATCTTATGCCCCCAAAATCTGAAAATAGTTAAGGAAGGTGTGCGAAAGTGGAGAGCTCGATGCGTAAAATGATGGACCACAAGTAAGTTTCTTACTCATCCAATGCGACATCAAACAACATCTTCCAGGTTGAAACTCTTAAATTACACCACCAAGGAGTTTTCCTATATATATAAGGGCACCCTCTTTCTTCTAGGTAATGATCTAGAAGTCGGATTGTTTTTCCTGTACACGCAAGACCACCTCTTCCACGACAGCGTGCAAGACATGGATCACTAAAGGTACAAGATCATGCGTGATGGTCCCCTATAGGCCCCCTTCATGTGGGACCATAAGGGATTGACACTCACCCATTTACTTTTAGCCTATGGAAAGTTTTCACAAAACACCCTTCTTGTGTGCACCACCTACCCTTGTGCACACCTCATCATCTGCTCAAGCCCCTCTCTTTTATACGCAAGCCTCCAATATTTCACGCACCCCTTCCATTAGGCTCCATGGTTTTCATTTAATCCAAATCACCATATTTGAGTCCATTTTTTATGAACCCTTAACATATTGAGCACACCTTTCCTTCCCAACCCTCTAGGCTTGCACATATTGATTTCTTGGTCCCTCGTGCGGTGTCCCCTGTAGCATTACCCTACATTTTTTTCTCATAGGCACACTAATGGTTTTTTCTTTTTTTCATAGCCATGATAACATGGACCCCAATATAAACCACTCCTCCACACCACTCTCATTGGTCATTGATGATACCTTCTCTTCCCCAATTGTGGGTGGGTATTAGTTATGTAAGTCCAAGGGGTTAGGAGTGTGTCTTCACCATCCGAGCTGTAGGAAGTTAAACTGCCATGCCCCATCATCCTCATAATATGATGTTAAACTATAGTCTCACCCTATTCAATGCTCATGGGGTTCCGCACCTCGGTATTTCTCTATTCCCACTTTTCTCCATGGGAGTGATGGAATTAGATCCTCATCACATGGAATGAGATCCGCCTTGGGTAGCTTCTATGTGTAATCCTCACACCAATTCTCGTTGACACTTATTTGGCGATGATACCATTTGGTATACTTACCAATATTGTTTATCACACCAATAATGACTCACATGGGATTAGAGGTAAGTAGTGACCATGACACCCTTCTTCTGGAAATCCCTCCTGGAGTAAGCCCCGTGCCGCTCATTTCTGAACTATGTACGTTTCGATCCTTGTATTCTAAACAAGGTATGTAGGAAACCTCCATGTGGTTCAATCCCAACAAATGGTAAACTATGGTGCTCCATCCTAGGGATGTACCCTCATGATGTGACACCTTTAATTTATGGGGAAAATCCCTTGGATCCACCTCTACGAGGTTTATTGATCCATCCTCCACCACTTCATCTATCACCTCACCCTTATCCCTGTGAGATCACTTCTTACACCTCCATCCATTTGGGCCGTATGAGTGCGTAAGACCCAACCACATACCTCACTTACATCTAGGTTATCCTAGTGCATTATCCCCAATCAACATTTCTTCAGAAAACTAGCCATGTGTAAGCCCAGATTCCATGCCCCATCCAAAACTATGTGGACTTTGATCCATGTATTCTACACTGGGTATGTAGGAAGCCTTTCTGAGGTTCAAGCCCATAAACTATCACACTCCATAAATTTCATACATTCCATTCCCTATCTGAAACTACATGGAATTTAATACCTATATTCTACGCAGGGCATGTAGGAAGCCTTCCTTAGGTTCAATACTATCACCCCTCACACTCCATACATTCCATCCATTCCATACCCCATCCGAAACTACATGGAATTTGATCCATGTCTTCTACACATGGTATGTAGGCATCCTACCTAAGGTTCAATCCCATAATCCATTCCCATTCTGGTCTTTACCTCAAGTCATCGGGAGGATCATTCCCCTAACCAAAGTTTCCACTTCCTTCGGGTCCCCATCCATATGATTCATTATCATGGGCTGAATTTTTAGGTGTCTCATCTCCCCATCTGAACAATGTAGACTTTGATCCCTATATTCTACATAGGGTACATAGGAAGCCTCTCTAAGGTTCAATCCCATCACCCCTCACACTCCATCTATTCCATCCATTTCATATCTTACACTTCATCCATATTCATCTTGATTCTTACCCGAGCCATCACATATCGGTGAGATCATTCCATAAATTTGGGTCATCTCAGGGCATAAGCCACATTCACCCCATTTCTACTCCTAGTAGTACTCAGGTAGCTAACCATGAATACTCCCCACACAATCCATATTCATCCAACCTAGAGAGATCCTCTTGTGAAGGGAAGCTATCAATGTGTAAGCCACATGCACCATCAACCCTATGAACTACATGGGTTTTGATCGCAATCTTTGACATAGGGTAATTAGGAAGCCTCTTTGGGGTTCAATCCCATCCAATGGTAAAATTTGGTGTCTCCCTATTTGGGATGAAGTTCCCTGGTCCACCATTAGTGGTGTCCAGATCATCCTTCACGGTGTAAACCATTATATTTATGAGATGCACCACCCCAAGTCCGCTTTCTTTGGAAATTATGATCCATCCCTATTGTAAACGTTCCAGGTGTTCCCTCCTAGGGATAAAAATCTATGATTTATCTCCATGGGATGTTCCAATCGATATCATATCATCTTCACAAGACGTTAAACTCACATCCTAACTTGTGTTAAACATAGGATTCCCAAAGAAAACCTCCGAAGACATGACTCTGGAATAAGGTGGCTTATGATCGACATAGGATGACTCATGTTCTGTACCCTTAAGAATCAGTTTTATGAGGAATAATACAGATATTCTAATTTTTTAACACCCAGATATGTTACTGATGATCAACATGACTAATCTCATAATCGAAGGTTTCTGCCCAGACTAGACCCCTTGAAATGTCCATATTGTAGCATCATAATTAACTAACATCCAAAAAGAGATGGAAGTAGGAACGAGTTTCCAGAACTAGGACTCAAATTTTTGAGGGAGACCCAGAATAGGTGATGAATTCTAAGGAGGAATCCATGGAAGGAGGAACCAACATCTCATCATCCTGTTTTAATAAAGGAGTATACATTGTTGAGAAAGTGATGAATGTATTCCACCTTTGGAAAGAGGGAATGTTGGATAAAAATTCATCCATCAGTGAACAACGAAAGACACACACCCAAACATGTGAGAAAAGGAGTGCATGGACAAGGGAAACTGGACAGTGGTAAGCATCATAAACAGAAATGGTGAACCCATGTGAAATAATTCTCCTCAATAGGGACTAGTAGAATTAGAGTCATCAATTCAATAGATTATTGTGTTACTAGATCTAGATATACGACACCAAATATCACTAAGAAAATGGTTGGTATGACATGGAACTCACCGAAAGTTGGGGTAGTTGAACATTGGGAATCTTGTTTGCGGCATTGTCAGCGTGAATATTTCTCTCTAGCCAAGGAGTATTAGATGAAACTAGGGAATTGGGTATTACTTTCCTTGTATCTATATTGACAAGCTAAATCTTCCTTCTTTGCAGGGCCCAAGATATAGGATACTGCTTACCCAATGCCCACTGATGTAGGGGTAAGTGAAATTTCAATGTAGCAATCCCATGTGACTTCACCTTTTCCACGATGTCCATGATTTCATCAGTTACCAAGAACCCACGCCCCATCTCACCCTATGAGATCATCAAGAGGAGGGTTATGGACACCCTCATACAACAATACAAGTAGGAGGGATTCATTCCAGCAAGGTACATGGATCACCAAGACCTAGAGGCTATTGTGCCTCACCATCACCACCGCCCCAAAGGGTCATGCAGGGATCCACTTCTCCCCACTCTTAAAATGAACCACTTTAGGATCCTTTTCCACAGAGTACTCCTTTGAATCACTCCCTTACTCCAATGAGGTAGGGGATTCCTAAGTCACCCTAATGAAAATAACCACCTGGGAGCTAATAAGAAGGGCTCCCACTAGGCCGCGTCAACATCACCAACAATTAGTTCTCCAGGTTGAGGAACATGTGGACCATTCCCCTACTCTTCCAACCCCAGTCTGACTCACCCAATGCCAACATCAGGCCCAAGATTAAGAGGATGCCTATCAGGGGGCATAGTCTTCATCAGCTCCTATGGGCCCTTCCACCCCCAACATATTCTACAAAGTCCATACTACTTCAGAATAAGGACTCCTCGATGCGCCGTTGGGATCGAGCCCTCAGATCTAGTGAGTTGGGTTGACTCTATCAGCCACTAGCATCCCCAGTAGCCATTATGGTCCAGTCCGTGATGATGAGAATCGACATGAAGGCCCTACATATCTATTCTCCATCCATAGTGGAGGTCCGCCCCACTCTTTCACCCAAAATGGAGGTCCTCCCCATGTTCCCAGTATCAACCAAGGTAGAGATCATCACCACCTTTTCGAAATTCAATACTGAGGTCCTCCATGTGTTTATGGTTTTAGATATGGAGGTCCTCCCCATGTCTTTGACCAGTGATTCAAATATCCTCCTTGCATCGTACCCAACTCTAGCGGAGGTCCTCCCCACTCAAGTAACAACAAAAGTGGAGGTCCTCACCTCTCCATCCATGATCAATATAGAAGACATACCTATGATATAACCTTTCAACATGGAGTTCCTCTATATGTTTATCTCGATCAGTGTGAAGGTCCTCCTCACACCTCAAACCACCAACAAGGAGGTCCTCCCCTCCCCACTAACAACTTACATGGAGGTCCTCCCCATGTCTCCAACGACTCTATCAGAGGTCCTCCATGCCATGTCAATAACCAGCCGTGCGAAGGTCTTCCTCACACCACTCACATCCAGATCAAAGGTCCTCCCCACTCTAGTGAAAACTGATATGGAGGTCCTCCCCATGTCCCATTAGACATATTCCTAGGTGCCCCCTGCACCCCATTTCATCAAAGTGGAGGTCCTACACACTTCAACATCAACCTATAGTATGAAGGTCCTTCTCATGCCAAAAAAGTTCCCTTTCCTGATAAAACACACTGGGGAAGAAGGGAGAACCATCACCGCTGAAGGAATAACTCTGAGAAGCACCAAGTTTATGGAATCCCTCATTTTTATTACATAATTTTACATAGCTTTTTACAAACAGAGGATCTTTTAATGTTTTGTGTTTTAGAAAAAAGGCACATAAAACATGAAAACTAAAAAAATTATTCTATTACACTTGAAAAACTTCTTCAAGGTTCATCCTAAGTACATTTATTGCATATCATAAAATGGGGACATACATTAAAGGAAAGGGTGATAAGAATGCCCAATAGGGAAAAACAAGTGAAACAGTTTAGATATGATATTGATAATAACTTAAATAATATCAATATAGCATGAAAAAGAGAACATGAGGTATATATCAAATAAAATAACATGAATCATAAGCTGTAAATGTGGATAAAAAATTTAATTGATTCATTCATAATCATATCATTAAGGTTTATCACTAAGGTTTCATAAAAATTAGCAAGGTCATTCACCAAGGTATTGTAAAACTTGTCATCTTTAGAGATTAAATTCTTTACCCAATGCATTAGAGAAGTATAAAGGTGAACCATTAATAACTATTAATTAATTTGAGCCACATATATTATAATAAAACATCTCACAAATAACATATGGAGAATAAAATAAACGAGTTTCATTTTAAAATCATGGTGTTTTAGAAAGTGCTTAAAAACAAGATCCTTTTGTCATTTTAAACCCATGAAAAAGGAAGGTGGATTTCATGTATGTTAATCTGAGAATTAAAATAGATCATTTTGAAATCTACATGAATACCCATAGATAATATAATGTTTTGGGTATTCTGAAAATAAAATAAAATAATTTCATGATAAAAAGAGAAAAAAATTGAGGCAAAAATCCGTCAACATAAAGATATAAAACATGGTTTTAGAAAAAAATTAAAAAAGAGGGGAAAATGGTATCACATTCATAAATTAATATTCATACAGTAAAGGGATAGAATAAAATGGACATAAGAATATGATATGGAAATTTTAAAGACATACCACATAAAATAGAACTTTAAAGGAGAAGAGAAGTGGAGATTTCCCTTACCTTGAAGAGTGACTCCTAAAACTCAAAGATCAGAACCATGAGGGCTGGAGGACACATTGGGAGGACTCCATGGGAGGTAATACTATCAAATATTAGAGGATAGTGAATTGTGAATTAAATAAAATGGAGTAATGGGTGGGTATTTATAACAAAATAGAGGTAGTTTTTTATTAATTTTTAAGGATACCTCAATGGTGGTATTTGAAAAACCAGGGGCTTGAACAAGGTATTTTTCCATGGTATTGGCCACTTGGGAAACCTATCATTATATTTTAATCCTAAATAGTCAATTAGTATTACTAAATCATTATTACATCATTAATGATGTCATTAGACAAACCAACAACTCAAAGTTGTATTTTCACTATTCAATGAAGAACAAAATATTTTATAAAATACTCATAAATTCACTGTAACCTAATATTGACCTTCTAGATTCAAAAATGAAATTTATTTTATCATAATAATTATCTAAATATTCTAAATTTAACTTTTAACTCTAAAAATACTTAATTATTAAAAATAACAGCGGACAAAAAATGCATAGTAAAATTTTTGATAGTTGAAAAACATAAAATTATTTTATTATATTTAATTAAAAAGGAGTGTTTTTATTACACTATTTCATTATAATTAAAATTATTAATAAAACCTTAGTTTAATATAATACTTTATATCTCTCTAAAAAGTACAATTTTTACCAAAAAAACAATTTATGAAATTCCATCTCAAATTTTAAGCAAAACTATTCTTAAAAAGGAATTGATGAAATAAAAATTTTATTTAAACAAGTGGTAATCTACACTAACTTGAACTTATCTCGTAGGCGATTTTGTTCAAGATTAACATGTTAAATATTGGATTGAGATTGGTCCAAATAAAAACTTAGTGATGCTAAATCCTTCCCAAGATCTAACAAATGGGCTTCATATGACCCGATTCTACAGGATGAGGCCATAAAATATTATTTCTACATTAATTAACCACTATCATTTCAATTTACAAACAATAATATTAATGTTAAGAGTATAGCTCAAAATGTCCATATTGACCGACAGTCATATTGAACAACTATCATATTGACCAATGGTCATATTGACCAACAGTCATATAACAGTCAAAACCTGATGGCAACATTTCAAAATATACTTTCTTCATTATTAATGAGATATAGTTTTGTTGCGTAAAATAATATAACACACATTTTTAGGAAACAAAATTATTTAAAAAGTTCAGGTTTTTTACATTATTCCCCCTTAATAAATTTCATCCTTGAAATTTAATATCATTCCCTCGGTTGAGAAGAGGTGTGGGTACTTTTGCGTAATTTTTTCCTCTGGTTCTCACATAGACTCTTCATATTTTTGGTTCCTCCACAACACTTTAATGAGTTGGTCAGTCTTGTTGCGTAGAACCTTGTCTCTACAGTCCAAGATCTCCACTAGATACTCCTCATAAGAGAGGTCATGTTCCATTTTTACCACTTTAGGATTTAGTACATTTGAAGGGTCATGTATATACTTTCTCAAGAGGGATACATGGAAAAAATTATGAACTTGTGCTAGATTTAGAGTAAGTGCAAGATGACAGGCCACTGATCCTATGCGATCATGGATTTCATAGGGGATAATATACCTAAGGATGAGCTTTCCTTTTTTCCCAAACTCATGAATATCTTCCAAGGTGAAATTCAAAGGAAGACTTTGTCACCAATATCAAACTTCAAGTCCCTTTGATGGTTGTCATCAAAACTCTTCTACCAACTCTAAGAAGCCTTTATGTGTTGTTGGATGGCATGGACCTTTGTTATCATCTCTTACACAAGATCAAGACTAAGAAGATTTATCTCACCAGCTTCATCCCAACAAGTAGGAGTTATACATCACTACCCATATAGAGCTTTATAGGGTTCCATTTGAATGTTCTAATGGAAGCTATTATTGTACGAGAACTGAACTAATGGGAGATGTTGATCCCATCCACCTTTAAATTCCATCAAGCATGTTCTCAGCATGTCATTGAGTGTTTTCATAGTACTTTCATATTGGACATCATTTTGGGGGTGATAGGTTGTACTGAAATTCAATTCAGTACCCAGAGCATGTTGAAGACTTCTCCAGAATTTGTATATGATCCTTGGATCATGATAATATATAATAGAAATTGTAAATCCATAAAACCTTACCACTTCATGTAAATATCATTGAGTTTTTCAAGAGAGAAATATTCTCAAATATAGACAAAATAGACAGTCTTGGTAAGATGGTCCACTATAACACATATCTCATTGTTTCCTTTGAATGTTCTCAGGAGACCAATAACAAATTCCATAGTGATATTGTCTCTCTTCCTTCACTTTTTGACACACCAAGCACCTTGTAGTGTATTCAACAATCTCCCTTTTCATGTTATCCCACTAATAATGATAACAAAGGTCTCTATACATTTTTGTGCTCCCAAGATGTATAGAGAAAGTAGGGCTATGATTTTCATCCATCATATCATTATTTATTTCTAGAATAGATGAAACACATAGTCTTGAACAAAATTTTAGTATACCTTCTTGATCAATATTGAACTCAAGAAACATCCCATTCTTCACAAACTCTATCTTTTTCTATAAAAATGATATTCTCTTTGAGATTTCTTGATCTTATCTAGTAATGATGATTGAGAAATTATTTGGGATATGGTTGATTATTTACCTTCCATTAAAATTCCCATGTCCAATTTTACTAAGTATTTGATCAAAGGATCTCTTTGAATCCTCATCATTTTTAGCACAACAGGGTCTTTCCTACTTAATTAATTAGTAACTTTGTTTTCTCTTACAGGATGATAATTAATTGAACAATCATAGTCTTTAAGAAGTTCCAACAATATCCTCTATCTCATGTTAAATTCCTTTTTCATGAATATATACTTTGAACTTTTATGGTCTGTGTATATATCAAATTTATCTCTATAAAGATAGTTCCTCCATATCTTCAGAGAAAAAACAACTGCAGCCAGCTCCAAATCATGCGTAGGATAGTTCTGATCAAAGGGATTCAACTATCAATATTTATAATAAATCATCTTGTCATTTTTCATGAGGACACACCCAATCCCTTTTAGAGATGCATCACTAAAAATAAAAAATCCTTATCCGATAGAGGGTGGAGTTAACTTAGGTGTAGTAACCGATATCTTATTCAGCTCTTGGAAAATTTCGTCACACTCCTTTGTCTGGATGAACTTCACCCCTTTTCAAGTTAACATGGTTAATGGATTAGAAAGTCATGAATTTATTTTCACAAATATCCTATAATATCCTACTAATTCAAGAAAACTACAAATCTCAGTTATTATTGTCGTATGAGGCCACTCCTTCACAACCTTTGTCTTTTTAGGGTAAATTGATATTCCTTCATTGGTACAATGTGTGCCAAGAAAGAAACTTTTTGTAACCAAAACTCACACTTGATGAACTTCCCAAGTAACCTCTCCTTACACAGAGTTTGAAAAATAACTATTATATGATCCTCATGCTCCTCATGACTTTTTGTAATATATCATAATATCATCAATAAATACTACCACAAATTTATCAAGGTATTTCTTAAAGACTATATTTATCAAATCTATAAAAATAGAAGGATCATTAGTCAAACTGAAGGGAATAACAAAAAACTAATAATTCCCATATATTGATCAGAAGGAAGTATTTGGAATATCTTCTTTATTCACCTAAAATTGATGATAACCAGATCGAAGATCAATCTTGAATAATAATTGATCACCACAAAGATGGTCAAATAAATAATCAATTCTTGGAAGAGGGTACTTGTTCTTCATTGTGATACCATTAAGTTCTCTATAATCAATTCATAGCCTCATTTATCCATCCTTCGTCTTCACAAAGATAATAGGTGCTCTCCAAGGAGACAAACTTGGCTGGATAAACCCCTCCTCCAAAAGATTTTAGATTTTTTTTCTTTTAATTTCTCCATCTCCACATTCATCATTCTCTATAGGGTTTTTGAAATCATCTTGGGACCAGACATGAGTTCAATGGATAATTCTACCTCTCTTTCGAGGGGAGGCCTAGGAAACACCATAGGAAATATGTTAATGTATTCCTGAATGATGGGGAAATTCTCTATTCATATACTTTCATTTCCTTCTTCATCTTCACCGATCAAATCCATAAAGAATTCTATGGGTGGTTCTTTTATAAAAATATCAGGTCGAGATATATATCCTTTGAAAACAAATACAGGTTTTCTATTCAAGACTTATGAAATTTCCTTGCATCTATAGTTTATTTTAACATTATACATTGAGAGATAGTCCGTCCCTATTATATTTTCAAGTTCCAACATGGGAATGAATACTAGATTTTCGATGAGATTATGCTCGTCAAAGTAAATACTAGAGTTTATATACACTGTTGATTCTTGGATAATCTCTCTAAGAGTATTAAATGATAACTCTACTTCTAGCAGTTCAGGTATTGATTCTATATTATTTTCAAACTTTGAGGAAATAAAGGAATGTGTAGAACTAGAATAAAAAAAAGTACTTTCTAGCTGTGAGAGAATAATGAGAGTACCTACCACCACATCATTTGGAGCTTCAACTTCATCTATCATGATAGAAAAAGAATGACCTTACTCCCTTAGCCTATACTAAGGCTGATTTTGATTCCCCTCCACTACTCTTGGATTTGGACAGTGATTGGAAAATTGCACAAGGTGTCCACACTTGAAGAATTGGACTTTAGGTAGGACATGCACCATCTTCCCTTTGTCGTTAGTGTTGGGAAGTTGAGGCTTCACCTAACTACAATAAATATAAGCAATATGGCCCTCTCTTCCACACTTGTAACACTTCCCACTCCTGAGTAGGAAGTTCCCCAAATGATTCATCCCCCATTTGTTTCATGTAGACAATGGCACTTTATTTACTCCTCTTCCTTGGTCAAAGATCCTCCCCAAGTTTGGATCAAAATAACTATTATTTACATTCAACTTGTGAGACCAATATGTCTCACTAAACTCCAGTTTGAAATTCATAGCACTCCGTATGATTTCCTCAAAGCTTTCATAGTCTCAGATGGCAAAATTATTCCGTAGATGAGGTCTTAGTAAACTGAAGAATCTATCAGCCTTCATATTAGGATCCATGAAAAAGATATAGGTTTAATGGGAAAGTCTTGTGAATTTCATCTTATAGCTTCCAATAGATTCATTCTCATTATTCTTCAATTTGAGAAATTCATTCTCTATTTTCATTCTCATCGAATGAGAGAAATACTTATTAAATACGATTACCCTAAACTCTTCCCACTCAACAAATTCAATATCCCCTCTTGGCCTCAAGTTTTTAATCAATTACCACCACTTACCAGCTTCTCCCTCTAAATGGTACACAACCAGAGTTAATTTATCTTGTTCTGAACAATGAAGTACAAAAATGATGTTTTCTATAGAGCATATCCACCATTCCACAATTAATGGGTCAGTAGATCTACTGAATGTTGGTGGTCATTGACGCATAAAGGAATAAAAAAAAAATTGTTTCCTTCATGGAGAAATCATTATCATAGCTTTATTAAAGTTATTTATCATAACTTGAGTTAGTTGATTCATCATTCTCATGAATGTTTCCATTATGGCTTCCATTGGAAGGTTGTCAACACCTGATCCATTGCACTCACCATTTACACAGTTTATCCTATTTACCATCATTTTCTAAAAGAAGAAAAACCTTTGTGAGAAATAGGTTTTATATATTATAATTCCAATGGAAATTTTATTTTATATAAAATCATTCTTATAAATGTTTTTCATTAAAAAAAATTATTATTTTTATAAATCCTTTATAATGATTCATAAAAATCTTTTGATTAACCAAACATATCCCCCGAGAGTGTCAAACTAGGAGTGAAGCAAGACCTGTTGTTGTGAAATAGTTCATGTTTGAGTCTATATCATAGCAGTGTTTTTGGGTCTTACCCCTTGATACATCTATTCCAAAGCCACATTCATTTGTTCGTATCTAGACATGGATTTATTTTTTTAGAAACCACTTATTAATATTTCACCAAAATACCTGATTTTTTTTCCCTATATTTAAAATTTTCTATAGGTTTATTCATAAAGTTTTACAATCCTAATTTCCAAAAATAACTAAACCTTCCATTGATACCAACTATGGAATCCCACCTCTTTATTACATAACTTTACTTAGCTTTTTACAAATATTGTATCTTTAAAAGTTTAGTGTCTTGGAAAAAAGGTTCTTAAAACATGAAAAAATTAAAACATCCTTCTATTCCACTTGAAAGTCTTGTTCAAGTTTTATCCTAAGTACATTTATTTCATCTCATAACCTGGGGACATACATCAAAGGAAAGGGTGAGAAGTAGTCCCATTAAGGAAAAACAAGTTAAACAGTTTACATGTGATATTGATAAGAACTTTAAGAATATAAATATATCATGAAAAAGAGAACATAAAGAATATAACAATAAATAAATAACTTGTAAATGTGGTTACAAAATTTAATTTATTCATTCATAAGAATATCAAAATGTTTATCACTAAGGTGTTATAAAAATTACTAAGGTTATCCACTAAGGTATCATAAAACTTATCACCTCTAGGGATTAAATTCTTTACCCAGTGCATTGGAGAGATAATAGGGAACATGATTCATATGTATTAATTATTTTTTCCCACATAGATAATAATAAAACATATCATAAATAACCCGTGGAGAATAAAAGAAATGGGTTTAATTTCAAAATTATAGTGTTTTAGAAAGTGCTTAAAAACAAGATACTTTTGTCATTTTAAACCCATGGAAAATGAAGGCAGGTTTCATGTATGTTAATCCTAGAATTAAAATAGATAATTTTGAAATATATGTGAATAACCTAATAGAAAATATGGGTTTGGGTATTCACAAAAGAAAATAAAATAATTTCTTGATAAAATTAGAGAAAATTTGAGACGAAAATTTGACAGCATAACGGTATGAAACATTGTTTTAGAAAATGTTAAAAAAAATAGAGGACAAGGGTATAACATTCATAAATGAATATTAATAAAGTAAAAGAATATAATAAAATGGACAGAAGAATATGATATAAAAATTTGAAAGAAATACCACATAAAAAGGACTTGAAATGAATAGAGAAGTTGAGATTTCCCTTACCTTGAAGAGTGACTCCTAAAAGTAGAAGATCAGAACCTTGGGGGCTTGAGGACACCTTGGGAGGACTAATTGGGAGGTAATAATATTAGAGATTCTAAGAGAGTGAATTGAAAATTAAATAAAACAAAGGAATGGGTGTGCATTTATAACAAAATAAAAGTAGTTTTTATTAATTTTTTTGGAAACCTCAATTGCGGTATTTGCAAAACCATGGGCTTGACCGTGGTATTTTTCCATGGTATTGGCCACTTGGGAAACATATAATCATAATTTAATCCTAAATAGTATACCAGAATAATTACATCATTATTACATCATTAATGTTGTCATTAAACATACCGAAAACTCAAAACTATATTTTTACTATTCACCAGAAAGCAAAATATTTTATAAAATTCTCATAAATTCACCATAACCTAATATTGATCTTATGAATTCAAAAATAATATTTATTTTATCATAATAATTTTATAAATATGTTAAATTTAACTTTTAACTCTAAAAATACTTAATTATTAAAAATAATAGCGGACAAAAAAATCATAGTAAACTACATAATAAAATTTTCAACACTTGAAAAAAATAAAATTATTTTATAATTTTTAATTAAAAATGACTGTTTTTAAAAGAATATTTGATTATAATAATCATTATTAATAAAATATTTGTTTAATATAATAGTTTATATCCCTCTTAAAAGCACAAATTTGACAAAAAAAAATCAATTTATCAAATTTCATCTTAATTTTTAAGAAAAAATATTCTTAAAACAGAAATGATGAAATAAAAATTATATTTAAACAATGAGATTAAATTTTTAGTAACTAGGTCCTTAACACATAACCCCATAAAACACCTACATATGACCTAAGGGTAAGGTGTGAAATGGTGATGGACTTTTGGGGCGGCTCAAATAATATCACCTAAGTGGTAATCTCCACTAACTTGAACTTCTCCCATTTATGATATTGTTCAAGATTAACTTGTTGAAGCTTGGATTGAGCTTGGTCCAGAGAGAAACTTAACAACACTAGCTCCTTCCCAAGCTCTGAAAAAATGGGCTTCGTACGACCCGATTCTATTGGATGAGGCCATCAACTCTTCTTTCTGTATTAATTATCCATTATCATTTCAATTTATAAACAATAATCTTAAAGTCATGAGTATAGCTCCAAAAAGTCATATTGACCAACCTTTATATAATAGTTGGAACCTGATGGTCATATTTCAAAATATACTTACTTTATTATTAATGAGATATAGTTTTGTTGTGTAAAATAATATAACACACATTTTTAGGAAACAAAATTATTACAAAATGTTTAGGTTGTTACAAAGTTGTGGTGGATCAAGTCTACTTCTCAGATTTTGAATTCTAATGGGACCCAATGAGAGAGAATTCCCCCAGTCTTCTAAATTAGAGTCAAAGGAAGGATCCCAGTTGATGAATCTCATAATTCTGGAAGGTTAGATGCACCAGATCCATGAATCCATTTTCAGATATATGCAGGTGGTGGAAGATTTGGTTCCCTTCCAAGGTCTCATGGTGCAAACGTGTCTATAATAACTAGCTTCATGATCTAACTCTACCTGATATCATAGAGAGTGTTTATAGGATATGATAGATCTTCAGTACCCAGTGGACCCACATATGACTATCTATATCATCACACATGAAGTAGTGGTCAGTACCCTATCCTATAGGGATGTGATGATACAGTCGACACTGCCTCCGAGAGATAATTCAGTGAGCATTGATTAGTCAGTTCATATAGCAGTCTCTCCACCGGCCAGTCCACTGCTACAGAAGCCTAAATCTATGCTGTTACCAGTTTCTCAGTGAGTTCCAACCAGAGACTAGGGAAAGCAAGAGTTAGGTCTCTCTTTTGAGAAGGGAAGCCTATGGGACACTCTCACTACCGACCATCTGTCGAAAATGTTTTGGCCAAATGTAGCACTCAACATCCACATTACATAGTCCCTCCCTAAGGAAGAGGTTTTCTACTTCCACCGGACCATTTGAGCAATGTATTTCCACATCCGAAACTATTGGTTGGTATATACAAAGATTCAAAAACACTTTGATGATATTGGTCTGCAATGCTGCATGGTTGAGTTAGTAGCACTCCTAGTGGCACAACATCCTGCGTCACCCATTTACCACTAGATCCTTCAATGATGATGCATTCAAAAATTCATAGGGCTCTAAAAAATCATTGAAGAGGCATCCCCACACATTCAAGTTCATGGTTGGGGGAAGTATGCTACTCTTCACTTCAATACCATCAAGAGGTATCCCAATCTACTTGGCGACATTGAGGACACTCCTGATGTTGTAACGATTAATATGATCAAGTTCACAATGACCAAGGATGAGGAGGTTGGAATAAAGGACGATGATGAAGATTAGTCTACTAGGCCGACACAATATCTCATTGATCCTCTAGGTATGATCACTCACATTCAGAGGTAGACTCTCGGTTTATCATATCCCTCTGCATCACTGCCCATTGGTCAGAATCTTGACAAGGGTAAGGGAGTGATTAATCCATTGGATCCACCCGATGTCACGCATAAGTCATAGGATGGTCCTACAATCACTGATTTTTGACAGAAGATTTCATATTAGTATTATATAATTAATTAGATTCATGTCGAGTGATGCCTAGATTAGTGTGATCCCTGACAATATTATGCTCCTCCTCCACCGGTTCATCTGAGGCAACCACAGATCGTTCTTGGCTAGTTTCCCCTAGTCAAGCCTGGTGATCCCACAAATCCAAATAGAGAAGAGTCTAGAGCCTATGGAAAGTGATCATGATATGCATCATCAAATTTTCTAGAGCAGCATGAAAATGCCCCTTGAGATCCAGATCAAGCTATCCCATATGATGCTCTACAAGCCGCTTTGTAGATTGTTCCATGATTTTCTAATACTCTTTATCATGTTGACAAACCCTCTAATGGCTTAGTAGTCAGGAATAATCACCCAGACTGGAACCCCTACTAGGATGATGTGATAGATTCTCTCACTGCTTATCTCAAAGATATAACACCCCAACCCTAGTTACCCAGATTCGGTGCATTATTACATAACATTGGCATGATCACAAGAGATCAAGTCTCAAAATACTGATTAGTTTAGTAGCCTTGGAAGTTCTAGATACATACATAAGTTTTACATTACATCATGATATGAAAACAAAATAACAACATCGTGTCCCCTTTGAACACACTAATATCCCTTATCCTATTCATGTAGGTTTATAATAATATACTTCTTTGCATCCTAGGAAAAATAAAACATAGAAAGGGGTGAGCTCAGATGCATAGTAAGGATAAAAATATAGAGGAATATATCATAAATAATCATAAACATTTAAGGCAATGTATTAGACTAAAACAAAATCCTTTTTAAACATAAACATCAGCATAATATGGAAAATATAAATCAAATAATGCCATTTACTTATTCACATGGATATTCTACTAGTCGAATAATCACATATAATATCAATAGACAATTTCATAATGATGAAATGCATAATACCGAACATCATAACCACATAGTTAAGGCCTCATTCCAAGACTACAAATAAGATTTTGTCAAGGCATTGTTCCAAGACACTAGTTTATCTCATGAGACCTACCGATGCATTGAGGATCTATAGCAGGCTCCACCTATCACTTACTAAGTCTAATTCATTCCTCATATGAAGAGGTTGAAACATAACATAAACATTCATATTAAAACTAGCATACGAAATGTTAATACTTTAACAATAAACCATGAATGGTATAAAAATAATACATCCATAGTCAAACTTATCTCAAAACCTTCAATATAATATATAATATTCTATCATAATAAATCAACTTCAAGATAGTGTAAAATCTATCAAAGGATATTGACATAGATGAAATCAAAACTATTTGAGAGGAATATATCTTTCTATTTTGAAATAATTTAAAATTCATGTAATTATAAAAGAAAACATTTAATTTGAAAATATTCTTATAATCTTGTAAGGGAAGATTCAAAGGTGTTATAATGGTATAAAATAGCCTCACCCGCCGTATACGTTAAAAAAAATTCTTACCTTAATTTGTCGAAAAGGTCATAAAGTACCTTGTTTGGAAAACGACGGAAAGATTCCTTTCAAACCATTTTCTAAAAATTCAAATGAGGGTATAAATGAATTTAACCCATAGTGTAGTAAATAGTAAAAATGTTTTGAAATACATTTTTAAGAAACACGGATGTGCACGGATGTGGATGATAAAGATGTCCCAGTAGATACTCATGTATAAACAACCTCGGATAATAAAGAGATTGTAAAATTTAACCTTACCTTGTACTTTTCCTTGATCGAGGGTACATTAACATAATTTATAATAGTTAAATAACTGTTATTAAATTATACAAGAACCACATACATAAATATGATATCATATATTATCTTTTAATATTGCTTTGTTAATAATATTTCAGTAGTATCATTGTTTTGGGTGTTAACTGATTCGTTTTCCTTTATATGTTTTGTTATGTAAGTCATGTTTATTATGGATAGGATGTATTTGATTAATATACATAATGATATTAAGTTATTAAACATTATTTTTAATCATAAAATGAAAATTATTCTTGAATGATTACGATGGGGAATGAATCTCATCGTGTTCATGGAGACGGTAATCCGTACGTACGCACGAGCGAAAATATAATTCTATTGATGGTGAAATAGTATGTAATTGGATGGTATATATTATATAAATAATCATTATCATTATATATTTATTATTTACATCAATTAGACTCATTATTATACCCATCAAAATAATTAAGTTTTGAATAACAAACTACACCATGATGTGGAGATGGTAAGCCGTACGTACGCACGTATGATGACTTTGTCATTCATAAGATGGATAGAATAATGAATATGTTTGTACCATATTTATAATAACCTCAAAGTTAGTATAATTTACTAGAGTTATTATTTTGGTATGGAAACAACAAAGAAAGAGGAAGTGGAAGAAGAAAAGAACTTTGAAAGAGGTGATGAAATTATTACCTCTTCTTCGAGTGCTTCATTTTGATTTGATCAAAAGGGATCCTTAAGTTGGATTATGATCAAATTAAGGCCTATAGGTTGAATTGAGAGTAGTTGGGAGGATATTTGAGTAGGTTTTGGTCAAGATAAATGTCTTTGGAGGTGTGAAGTTAAGATAAGGGGAAGTACCCTTTTATAAGACAGGTGAGTGCCACTTTAGGAAAAGCTTGAAATATTATTTTAGTATACAATAATATTCGGTTTATAATGCCTCAAAAAGGATTTATGTTGAGAATAAGGTGTATCTGGGTTGAAAACCCATCAACTAATTGGTTTTAGATAGGTTTAGGTCACCATATTAACCTTATCTTTTAGATTTAACTCTTAGTTAAATAGTTTAACTTTTACCATGTATTGTTGTATTATTATAATAAATGGTTAATAAACTTACTATAAAAATACAAGAGAACCCCAAGTGGTTAATTATTGATATATATAACCTTATATAATTCCTTTGGATTAACGTTATATTTTTAGGAATATTATATCAATTAATAATATAGTATTTGTTTTAAAAACTAATTTATATCAATTTTGACACTATTTAGTATTTGGTTTTTGTGAAAGTCATAACAACTTTATCACTTCAAATAAATTTATTTAATCAACCATAACATGTCATATTAACTAATAAAATTCATAGAATACATCAAAAATCTCAATTTAAAATTATATTAATATTTATAATATCAATTATTTTATTCTTTCAATAATAAGGTAATTACTACATCATTATTGTGTCATAAATAAATTTAATTATTTAATGTCTAAAAATTATAAATAAAATACCATTATGTAGGAACTATTTTTATATTTATAATTAATATTTATAGTTGAATTTATCTTATGTATAACCCTATATTAAAAATGGTTTAGTTATTAAACTTTGAATTTAACATTTTTAACTCTTCTTTAAATAAAATAATAATAAATGTCCTAATCTAATCCAAATGGACCAAAAGGATCATATTTTATTCCTAAGGTATATTTTGGTCGAAATACACTTATCCATTAGAATTAGGAAATGTGTTAGGGTAATTATAATACCATTTTACCTTTAATTACCCTATTTATTTTTAACCGTGGTAAATAAAATTCAAAACTTACTATTCACCAAAAATTATTTTCATCCTATTGAACCAAATTTTACTTACTGATGTCAACCATGTCTCTTATATTTTTTAAATTAAATTCACAAAAGCGGTAAAATTACATTTTATGCAAATTTTCAAATGTGCCTAGAAGGTGGGTAAAAGAAAAAATTCGATAAAATTTTATACATATAATCTTATTATAAAAATGACTCCAATGAATTTAATTGAAATAATATAGTTATTATGTATCTATTTTGACTTTAAAATAAATTTAAATAAAAATAATTATTATTTAAATAAAATTCAGTTTAAAACAATAACACAGTTTTTTTCACTATTCCTCAAAAATTGAAAGTTTTCAGAAAAATACCAAAAAATCACTCTAAGATAATTTTGATATTTTGAATCCAAAAATTAAGTCCATTTTGAAAAATAAAATTTATAAAATTTTAAAAAGTGGGAATTACTATTCATATCAACTAGTTTGATTGGTCGTGGTGTGCTAGAATTCAAAGTTACGTACAATGCAAGTTATTGAATTATTCAAAGAGAAGTATACTATAGAAGATTGGGGTGTTACAGAAGCCTTGGAAACACAACCAGTGGTGATCCCACATGATGAAAATCCATATCCGGCGTGGGTGGATGACATGTGGGCACCCTTGAATTTTGGGAATCCAAGTTTCACCCCCTTCAATGAGGTGTAAGACACACTATAACATATTGACCAATTCATCACTAGGTGTGGACCCATGTTGGGAACTCTAGAGTAGTTGAAGGCCTACAAGATCTGATGTTTTATTTAGTCATTGGAAGGGCCTACATTTGTCTGGTATAGCTAGTTATCCCTTAGGTCCATCAACATCTGGGAAGACCTTCACAAGCATTTTATCTATCATTTTATCTCTATCGCCCGCAGGATGAGTATTGATGAACTCATCAAGTTAAAGCAACGACTAGATGAGTGTGTCATAGACTTCATTTCTATGTGGAAAGGCCTCATGCAGTATCTCGATATACTACTAACTCGAGATCAGCTATTGATGATGTGTGCTGGGAATATTCAGACTAAATTGATCCCCACCCTCATTACTGAGAACTTCCCTAGTGGATTCTATTATTTTTTTGATAATAATAAATGCATAGAGTATGCCTTGTAGCAAGATAAGAAGTCACATCCTTTTCTACCTCCATCACCTACAAGAAGATTCTCTAAGATAAATACTACCACTATAGTGAAGGTACGGGATCCAGAACCTCTAGATTTTTTTCTATAAGAACCTCTCTAAAAACCACATCTTCAAGGACAACAACCTTAGCAAGCTCTGCCTCATCACCCTCAGAATCGGTAGACACCTCCTCGGCATGCGCCACTACCCAGAAGAAAGAATGTGGTTCCAAATCCTCATCTTCCACTACCTCCTCTCCAGAATCCATCTCCCAAGATCCCCCCTCTAGAAAAGAGGAACCATACCTATTCCTTACCATAGTCCAAGGTTCTCAATTATTTCTATAGTGATTTAGATCAAGGATCCCTAAATCTATCCGAATGCAGAATACCTCAGGAGGCCAAACTCAATGACTGTCCTGACTAATTTCTTTGCCACATATTTCTTGGACATACCATAAAGCAGTGTTATGTGTTCCTGTATTGGATCTAGGAACAGATAGAAAATGGTGTGATTAGTCTAGGTGAACTCCAGGAATAGGTAGAACATATCTATTTCGATCCTGACAATGATAATGAGGGTTCTGATGAATGGAAACAAGTATCCAGTCACAGGACTTAGAAGTATGATGACTGGTTGTCTCGTAGGGAAGTCGATCATGCCCATGACATCATCCGTGCCTACCTAGGCCATCTTGAGCCTCTAAAAGTTACTGCACCTTCTCTATTAGCCGTTTTTGTATACGCCTATCAACACTAGACATCTCAAAATATTAGGCATCGACGATGCAAGGTAATGAAAAGTCCCCCACTGGTGCTGAATTTAACCCATAATCTCAACGACTTCATGCCTCTGGAAACGGGTATCACACCCAGGGTCCATCTCCCACTAGAAGACTCTTTCGACAATGATTAAGAGTGTGTATCTATGAATACCATATTATTGGTGGATCCCTACATGGTTATTGATGATGAGTAGTATCAGTAAAACCCTTTGAACATCCCCAAATGATGCCATTAAAGAAGAAGCTGAGGAATGGAAAGCCACCAGAATGATCAGTTCAGTGATCCAATCCATCCATACATTCCACTGAGACCAGAAAATAGAAGTTGCATCGAGATCAGTAGAAAAATTCCTTCATGTCCCCCCGCTAGAACCACTACCACTATTGACCATGCTCATGGACCAACCAAAACTGTCGTGGCCATATCATGATCAGCCACATTCAACACGGTATCAGTTAGCTAGTAGTTAGCCAATGGTGATTCTTGGAATCTTGTCTGATCAGCATATTATTTTGAAACACTAACTAGAATTCTATGGTTCCACCCATGACACTCATCCTACTTCCTACCATAGAGGGACCCCCTATGGGAAGAAGTGTGAATCTAGAATGAAAGTAGGATGTTTTGAAGAATCTCTCCAGAATTCCTACCAAACTCCCGATCTTGGAGGCTTTTCGACTATTATAAGAGATCCGAGAATTCCTAAAATAAGCCTTGTAGATATCCATATAGTTTTAAACATAGGTTGTGACAACTGATACTTTCCATACAGAGTATGTTGAATAGTCAGAATGCCAGATCGACATCTCTTTCTCCAGAGAATATGGGAGTTCTCTCATGAAGGGTCATATCTTCCCACTATAAATCACCATCCAATTAAATGTCATAGAGGTCTATCACTATATCATTGACATAGGTTTTGGGATCAATATCATCACTATCTAGATACTCCATTGGCTGGGACTCTCTAAAGTAGATTTGAGGCGCTCCGGCCTAAGGATTTAGGGTTATGATAGGACCGAACAGATACCATATGACTAGATCCTTTTGAAGACCCAATTCAATAGTCTAATAGAAGACATTGAGTTCATGATTGTCTCATGGACACTTCTTACAACGTGTTAATAGGTAATCCTTGTCTCTATATGCATGCAAAATTACAATCCTCCTATCACCAGTGCCTCAAGTGCTCTATCAATGTTTGAGTAAGCATTATACAAGGTGATGATACTCCCTTTGCCTCTTGTGAATCTCACTATATAGATGTAGATTACTACCAGATCATGGAAAAGAACACTCAGAATAATAAGGTCGAGAAAACTTCCATTGCAATCGACCCATGTATAGATTTTGATGACACATTTCCCCACCGATTCATCAGTTGGAATCCACAACGACATACTTAGGGAATTTATTTATCATTTCAGAGAGGAAAGGGTGACATGTACCCTGGTTTAATGATCACTGGTAGATTACCTCATATTCCTACTTGAGTCAAGGTTGGGTTATACTAGAACCCCCTACTCATGTCAGGTATTGAGATGTTCTCCCCATGGCTACAATTTTATGTTATAGTTTCTTTTTACGCTGAGCTGAGTTGAACCATCACATACTGACTCATCACTAATACTTTGATGTCAAGTATAGAACCATTGGTTGAAGGCCTAATAGAATCGGCTCAACATATTTTGTCACCATGGTTTCCATAGTACAAGAGTATAATCATGAAGATTCCACCATCTCTCTATTTGACATAAATATTACCTCAAATTAATTTATTTCGGGTGAACCGTCTCCACCCAACGATTACTCTACCATAGATGATGAAGAGGGTTTGAAAGATGCTTCTCCAACATTTGAGGAAGGCATCACCACCATAATTGATGAGTTGGTGTATGTTAACCTTGGTACCAAGGCCAATATTAGGATAACTTTGATTAGGGAAATCCATTTTAAAAACTCATGAAGAAAGGATCTGTCTACCAGTGGCATAAAGAGTCTTAGAACATGTTTGAGGAGATCTAGCAGTATCTACTACAACCGCCGGTTCTGATGACACCCATATATGAGAATCCATTTTCCCTCTATGTGAGTGCCTTATAATGATCCCTTGGAACCCTGCTCATCCATAAGAACAATGGAGGGACAAATAATAGTTTTTACTATCTCAGTCTCATGCTCCTTGATGCAGAGTCCATATATTCTCTTATTGAGAAGAGTTTCCATGTGCCCGTTTTCATAGTGTAGAAGTTACGACACTACTTACAACATCCCAAGAAACAAACGGTTTCTTATGTGGAAACAATAAAGTAAATCCTTAACTACCTAATATTGGTAGTCCATCTAGATCATTGGTAAGTGATCCTTCAGTAGTTTGACATCAGATTCATTCTGCAGAAGGTTGTCAAGGGTCAGGCGTTGGAATATTTTTTATCCCCTCATACATCCCCTGAAGAAATTCCACTGGATTTTGATTTCCAAAATGAGGATATCCCCTTAGTGGAATAATCCATGCTATGTTGGAAGATTCATTTCAATGGTTCCTCATAGAGCCTGATCAGCAGAAGGCTCAATGATCCCAGACTCAACAGAGTGGGTCTAGGAATTGTCTTCATAATGCCTACACAGTCTTTCCTTCCTTATTCATTCCTACTATCATAAGGCTGCATGAACAAAGAGGAAGAGTACCAAAATATCATCACTAGTCTCAATATGGATCTTGATATTGATTTTCCCCACCTTCATATGAATTGGGACACCGAGATAGTCATCAAGCAGTTCAATGGTGACTACATCATCTGAAAGTCAGAGCTCATACCATTTTTCAAGCATTCTATCCATTTGACGGCCCAGTTCCCATCTCATATCGAGATGAATCATGTTCCCCAATAATAGAACAATCAAGATGATTCTCTATACTATTTAACCACTTCTCTCAGAGATCCTAACCAGGTTGATCTGTCCATTCATGTGGTGTATTGAAGATTCATTGCCCCTATCGGCTCAGATGATGGTGAAATCCAATTGTTAAATCACCTTAATGTCTTTGCTTCCACACCAGGTCCTACAGATCCCCATGTATATGAAGAATCCTATAATTGGAAAACTCCATTCATTGAGTATCTTCAGTATGGAAACCTCCTGCTAGAAAGAGTTGAACGTGAGAAAATTCATCACCATGCAGCTCAGTTCACCCTCCAGAGCTGTCCCGGCCTAGAGAAGACTCTCTACAAACATGGGTTTGATGGAATTATTCTCCACTGCATTCAAGAAGACAAAATTCCCTAGGTTATGTAGGAAGTTCATTCCAGGTCTTGTGGTGCTCATCATTCCAAGTTGAAGCTCTCTCATTAGACTCAAAGGCTGAGCTACTTCTAGCCCACCATGTCCCATGATTGTGTAGAGTTTTCCAAGAGATTCCACATGTGTTAGATTCATTCCAATTAAATTCATTAGTCTCTAGAGACCCTCTATAATAAAAATTAATCTTAGACCTTTTTAGTCTAGGGACTCAATATCATGGGACCATATCCACTAGTGACAACAGTCTAATGCAGGTTCATCCCGATCGTAACAAATTTATTTTCCAAGTGGGAATTAGTGGTCCCCTCAAGGAAGTAGAGGACCATTCTACTGTTTTTTTGTGAGATTCAACACCACCCATTGATTTTGAGTACCTTAAACTATTCTCATTGATAAAAACACCAAATTCTGGGCGACTGAGCTGAAGAAATTGTATGCCATGTATGACATTCAATGTAACTAGACTTCTTGCTACCATGAAAAAGAAAATGAACAGATCGAGGCATTCAACAAACCCTCTCCTACATTCTATAGAATATGGTGGTTCAAAACAAGAAATTCTAGTTAGAAAATATCTCCAATGCTCTCTCAGATTATCGAATGATGAATTACAATTCCACTCAGGTGACTCCATATTCCCTGGTGTATGGAACAGAGGTAGTCCTTACCATTAAGATTCAGTTTCAATTGCTCCACACAACTTTATAAGATCATAAGATGTTAGTAAAGTAGAAGAAGTCCATCTAGATGAACTATAATCCATTGACGAGAACAGATCTGAGACTTGTATAATCCAGAGAGCCACCATGAAAAGATATCCAGAGTTTTCAATACGAAACTTCATCTCTAATATTTCATTTAAGGTCATATAGTACTCGATCTAAGAACATTGATGATACTTGGAAGGAATCCACCAAATTTGGATCCCAAATGGTAATGAACTTATATCATTCACAAATTATATCCCAATAATGCGTATTCATTGGTCACCATGGATGGGGAGTGCATCACTCCTCTAACCAATGATAAGTTCCTCAAGAAGTAATCACATGAGTGGGGTCAAGAATCCTGCATGACATTAAAATGAACGAATGCATCCTACATGACATTAAAATATGCTACAAAATCCTAGATACAAGACACTAAACTTCACAACATTTATGGTCCTTTATTCATGACCTTAAAATTAAAGTTCCCCACATCCTACACGAAATTTAACTATTCATTATCTTAGTTACATGATGTTAAACTGTGTAACATTTTACATCCTAACCACATGCAGTTAAACTGTGTGAGAGTTATTCTTAGGAAAGTATCAAGCGGTGTTGGGACTCCTTTTACCTTGTTCATGTCAGTTTGTTTCATGGAGACACACTATATATTTCTACTTTAGAAGCCTAATACTATGGTCCAAGATATAAAACCTTAAACTAAGATCTCCATCATCCTAGTTTCATGATGTTAAAATATATAACAATCATCATCTTGGATGTATGAAGATAAACTACACAACACCACGATGTCCTCACCTGAGAGAGAATTTCTTCTGTAATAGTTTATCTACCATTCCATCTTCAAGAACTATGTATGGATTTTTTATCATCCTCACGGTATATGTAGGAATGACCAAACATTTCATCCATGGTTCCCAGCCAAAAATTCAACCTTTTGGCCCTTTGTCTTGAGTTTTCCTTGGGAATATGTTGTGTTGTGTGGGCCTCTTTGGTCCTCATTCATGTCAGGTTATTTTTGTGTGCCACAAACATCCCCTTTGCATTTCCTCCAAGTACAAGACTTATGAATTTAAACTATGTGCAGTTTTTCCTTGAAAATGTATCGTGCATCATGGGCCTCTTTGGCCTTATTCACATCGGGTTGTTCCTACTGCACTATACATGTCCTCTTTTTCGAATACCCACCTCCTAGTTCAAGCCTTATGACTTTAAACTCTGTACAAGTTCTTCTTAGGAATATGTCATGTGGTATTGGGTTTCTTTGGACTCATTCACATTGGATGATACCACACCACATATTTATGCTTCCCCCACTCGTCTAAGCATCATGACTCTAAACTATGTAAGTATTATCAAGATTATAGGATCCAACACAGGCCATGGTCTCATTCAAATCAGTTCATTCATTTTGTGCCCGCATGCCTTTTTGGGTTGATATGTTTTCCTTCTCATCTAAGCTACATGATGTTAAATTTTGCGGTATCGATGTTCTCTCTTGAGAGGACATCACCCTTGGAACTAGTCATCTACTATGAAATCTTCTAGAACAATATGTGGCTTGATTCCCATCTGTAGGACCCCGGGACACACTGAGAGGGGAGGGGTGAATCAAGGTGTCAAATTTTCTTTTAAATTTGATGGATCTTATTCCCATGTTGGTAGGAACTGGTCAAACCTGTATGATAGATATGATCAGAAATCAAACATTCACATGCAAAGAGATGACACAACACATTTTACTTGGGTTCGCCACTAAGGGCTACATCCAAGGAGCATACGCCAATAGGTTGTTGGTTATATATAATTCCACTATTTTTCACGAGTTGTGGATTACAGAGGTTCGAGAACAGTCACTCTATCCCGGGCTCACTGCCTTTACAAATGTTCAGGGATAGCCCACTGCATCCCTCGGGTCACTCCCATTGACTCCCCCTAGCTCACTGCCTTTGGTGAAGTCCCAGTCAGTTTATAGAGGTGAGGGTCTCTTCAATAGATTTGCATTGAAGTATTTTCCTCTACTTAGCACAAGACTCTGCTTGCATCGAAGACTGGTAATGATGCACTTGAACGCACTAAACCACTGAATTGAATAATCAGAAACATGAAAATAGGCTATACTGAATATTTCGCACAACACCAACCCTTTGTGCGAAATATCTCACTTTTTCCCGAAATACTTAATTTTCGCGTGGAAAATATTTTGTGCAACAACCTCCTTTATGCGTAGCTTTACGGGCATAACCTTTTTCGTGCAGCTTGGGATTTTATGCAAAGTTCGGATTTTTTCACGCAACCTCAGATTTTTTGTGCAATCTCTTTGTTTTTCGCGCAACTCCAGATTTTTTTTCGCACAATACCAATTTTTTTCATGCAACTCCCTTTACGTGAACATTTTACGCACATCAGAACTCATATCTTCTCTAAGTCTTCAACCACATGGAATTAGGGGGGTCACCTCTTATTTATAGGAGTTTCAGGCCCCCGTGCGTAAAACCTCTCATGGCATGAAAAACCTCTCATTTGCCACATAATCTTTTGCACAGGTACCATTTTTCATGCACATCTCCAAATTTTTCGTGTAGCCTATGCCTTTTCCATTTTTCGACGTTCTGATTCCAAAATACTATTTTCACGAAAAAACTCGATCCTCTATTTCACGCACCATGCTGTTTTTCACACCCAACTCAATTTTTCTCGCACAACCCTCCTTTTTCACGCACCACTTCCTCTTTGTTAGCACCTCCTTTTACCAACAATCCATGTCTTCATTTTCCAATGTTGAGGCCCAAAAATTTGGCAAACACTGGAAAACAGAGCCACCTTCAATACTATTGTCTGCTTGAACTGTATGATCACTTTACTGGCACACATTCTGAAATTCCACTAAGGATCGATAACAAACACAAACCATACTCCAATTCATGCATAGAACGACCATGGTTCCAACACCATCCTCATGGGATATGTAGTGACCATGAACATTTGTCTTCAGGCCCATCCATAGGATCAAAAACCTTTTGGACCCTTGGCCTAAGATTCCCTTTGGGAGTGCATGGTGTGACGTGGATCTCTTGGGTCCTCATTCAGGATGGGTTATTTGCTGCACCATGCACTTCTCCTTCGGTATAAATCTATTTCCCCAATTTCCTAGTTGCATAACAATAAAATGTGTAACATATTTTTCCTTACTACATGATATTAAACTGCATAGATATGTCCTAGGAACATGACGTTAAACTGGTCACATACGGTCCAAATTCTATGACCTTAAACTAGGAGCCTTTGGTCCAAGAAATATGGACTTAAACTATTTGTGGTACCAGGTTATTTTATCCTAGGTTCAGTTGGTTCCTACCAACAACATGATCTGATGTGTTGGGGTGTAATACATAAAGTGTTGAGTTCCACAAAAACATTTCCTTGACCCGTATCCATACATTGAGTCTTTCTGGGTTTGGGTTTCCACCATCATTTACATCAAGATGGACCCCTAATAGTAATACCTATGCCGTTTCAACTTGAATCCCATCCTATACCAATACCACAATGGATCTTTGGAAGTAAATAACAGATCATGTTTTTTGAATTTGGTCAGTAGTAGATTCTATGTTTTCACACCCTACTCTTGACAGGTGATGTTGTGTACCCTATGTTACGAATATGGTCAAAAATGGTCATACCCATTATTAATCCATTATATGATTTGGAACTTGGAGGTTTTAATTTACATTCTCCCCACTTCCCTTTGTTTTAGTGGAACTCTAACACCTTTGGTGTCACTCCTTCGTGCATTTGTACACATTGAGTGGGGATGTCAGTATCATCAGGACATTCTCAACCTGACATTTCCTCACCCTTGTTGTATGATTATACATGTGATAAATAAATCCTGACACAACTCCTTATTTCCCACACTAAGAATGGCTCATGTGGATTATGATTCTTGGTAGGGTTTATAACCATATAAAGGAGCTTAAAAACTCATTGGTCTAAACTTTATGAAATTAAACTAAGATACACTCCATGATTCTACCGAGAACATGTTGGGTGGAATTGAGCCTCCGTGATCCTCATTCACATCGGGTTATTTTTCCACACCTTAAACTACCCCTCTAGGATACCTCTCCCCCAACTAGAGTCCTTACCACATGATGTTAAAATGCACAGATCAATCCTATCATACAACCTTAAACTATGAAATTATTTTCCTAGCTACACGACGAAAAATGAAACCGCATTGTGGTGTTTTCTCTTGAGATTCCATCACTATTGTCATTGGTCATCTACAATTACACCTATCAATACTTACATAAATATTTATTCCTATCTATAAAAAATATATAGAAACACCTGGATCTCCTATCTTGGTCTGACCAATAAAAAAAGTGTAATTACCTCTCTCTCTCTATATGTATGGATCACACCCGAATAGGGAAATTTACCTCTCAAGTACTATGGATGGAGTGATTCCCGTCCTCATGGGATAAATAATACATATTTATGACTATATCATTAATTTTGGGTCCAACCACAACATTAATTCCCATTTTCACATTAGTTCATCCCAGTCCTCACGACATGACTTTAAACTACATGGATTTCTAGAACTATGTGTAGCTTGATTACCATTTTTATAGGATACGTAGTGACACCATGAACTTTTCCTTTCTGACCCAACTGTAATATTTTCATCATTTCACTTTGGGTCATTTAGGTCGTAGATTTATGACCTTAAACTAGATGCTCAAGTCCATGAAACATGGCTGTAAGCTATATGTAGTTCTCTTTCAGGATGTTTTGTGTGCAGGCCTCTTAGGTCCTCATTCATATCAGGTTTATCATAACACCTCACCACACATACCCATTTAAGATACTATTCTTCTTGGTTCCATCTTTATGACCTTAAAATTGGAGTTAATGTCCATACACATGAAACTAAATTTTGACCATACCATTATTAAGTTCAGGATGCCCCATGATATTTATGGGACAATTTTGCTTTCTCATCAGAGAGGATTACCCCCATAATTGTTGGTATTCTACCACAATGTGTTATAGAACTATGTGTGGCTTGATTCCCATCCTTATGGGATATATAGGGATACCTGAAAATTCCGTCTTCGGGCTCAACCACAGGTTCATTAACCATTTTTAGCCCTCTTTCCTCAATTGCGGTCTAAGAATTGCAACCTTAAACTTTATTCCATTCTTCTTAAGGTGTCCTTGGGATCTTTCACATTGGGTTTTTACCTCCTTCTTGTTGTGTGCATACCCTAGGACTAAAAATTTTCTACAAGTCTGAGCAACTTGAATTTAAACTATTTTCCATGATCCAAACTTTATAACCATAATCTATGATCTTTACTACGGTTTCTCCCCTTACCATATCATGCATGCCTTCTTCCCATATTTTTCCTAATACTTGTGTGGTATGAATTCAATTTTGGGCACATTCATGTTGGATTTGTTTGCCCTGTTCCACATAATTGGTCTAGGAATCAACATTATAGTCCATGCAATAAAAATCTAAACTATTTTTTAGAGTCTAGGAAGTATGACCTTAAACTATGTGAAATATACCTTTCACATGACATTAAATTGTGAGACACATCTTGATCATATAACCCTAAATTGAACCATGCTTCATCCTCACTATATGATGTTAAAATACATGATCACCATCCTTTTTTTCATGATGAGAAACTATAAATCATCCTAGGTCCTCACCAGAGAGGTCCTTTCTAGAAGGTGGGTTTAATATTTTTTAGAATAATGCGCCTTCACCAAGGTGATTTAAGTCACGATGGTGTAATTTTAAGAGTGTTGGAATCATTTCAAACATTCCATCACCCCACCCCATGATTTATGTGCCCCTCATTTGGATCCTCATCCTCTTTTATTACCGAAGGGACTCCTAATGACCTAGATATTCCAATTCAGCTCACATACTGTCCTGGGCCAACATTATTGAGGGCATCATAAGACATTTAGAGATAGGTCTCGCATTTCGAATATGGTCAGTGGTTGACCCTTGTTGGTTTGTCCCCATTTTAGGCTAGTAGTACAGATACTATGTTTTGAATAAATTCAAAAGTTATCATATACCAGTATTCCATCCTCCATGCATTTTGAATTTTCAGAATTGTGATTCAAAATTTTCATTCCCTTTTATTGGGATCGATTCCAACACCCCTAGAGTTATCCCCCTCATAAACTAGTGCACGTTGGGAGAGGCAAGTTGGCTATTCCAAGATCCCATGTTCTTCAGTCACAAAATCTCTTGGCCTAAACACTTAGGGTGGTTAATAAATAATAGAAGACCCTGAGTATTTGATAATTATCCAAAACTATCATACAAAGTGAATGGTTATGTGATCGTCCCTTATTTCTCACACCAAGAATGACCCACGTGAGCTCAGGGATTGGTCATTGGTTGTTTCATAGATATGATTAAAGTGAGATAATTAAAATAAGAAATAATCTATCCATGAACACAATTCAAAGTAAAAAATCAATAATTATTTTTCATACGTTTGTTCAAACACACCCCTTAATGATCCACCCCTTCAATAGAATGATTCGGCTATATGCCACCTTTTGGTGTGTGGCCTCCAAGGTCTGTTGTCACCTTACGAGCTCTCTATCTTCATCAATGAATTTGGGACAGATCTCATCAACATTGATCTATATCTGGTATCTCTTAGATCAAAGATCTGACACTTTACAACTCGCTTGTTTTATCTTCTCTTGGGACTCCTCTAGTTGGACCTTCAATCATACAATAAGTGGCGATTGATTGGTGACAAAGGTATAATTCTCATTCACCTATTCTTCTATGAATTGGATCTATCATTTAGTGTCTTGATGTTTTTGGATATTGTTAGATTTTTTATAGAACTAGGTGGCATCTAAATATTGACCACTTTACCAAATATTCCTAGCAAGATAATCACAGATCAATAAATGAATATTTCTAGAATCTGCCCCTCTAGAACACAAGCAATGCAACCAACAGTGAAGTGACCCCATTCGGATCACCCATCATGCTTTTAGGGTCTTAAGGAAATTATTTATTTATTTCCATGCCCAGTTCCGGCTCATGTGACTTTCCTCAGCCACATAAGGACCAGAGTCATCCAGATCTTTAGGGTTTGTGGGCTCATATTTTGGGAAAATGGATAGAAGTCCAGAAAAAGGTTCCTCCTCTAGCATCCTCTCTAAAGGACTATGATCTATGACATGGGGATGAACATTTTCACTTGTTTATTCTTCATTATCCTCACCATAGCCTACTTTGAGTTCTGTCTTGTCAGTGGAATCACCCATGGCTACAACCTCTTGCTCACCAGGTGCCAAGGATGGATCAACTTGAGTGACCGACTCCTCATGGACAGGTGCAATCATTAAAATAGCGCCTGTAGATTTCCTAAAATCATTGGCTTGTCAGGATTATAGTATCATGATCAATGTTTGGAATATAAAACTCAGTCAACCTAATCCTTATATGGTATATTTGGATTTGTAAAAATAGATACTTACTAGAGCTAAGCGCCACCGAATCAAGTTCCCAAGTCACTAAAGGAACTTCCACCACTGGGGACCCTTCGACACTTATTAATTTTATTATTGGCACTAGCTCCCCATGGATAATGGGAGAAGAATGAGATTCCATGTTTGTAACTTTACCCCCCACTGATGGCCCACCACTAGCTGCCTTAGCCACGACTAGCTCATTTCCTAGCTCAACTACGGATGTTGGCCCAAGGTCATGTTCCATGACATCCATTGGTCTGTTCTCACCCCTACATTGGGAGCACCCTAATCAATAATAATGTGATCCTATATAGTAGAAGTTCCAATTAGTGGATCTGAGTTATGAAAAGGTAAGGGACCAAGGGAGATATAAGTTAAGACCTACTTTGAGATGTTTAGTGATCCCCTCTTCAGAGCCTACAATCTCACCGCTCTCCCAGAGACTCCATTGATGAGCCATTTTCTCCTAATATTCCTCAACACTAGGACCTTTATCCTTAAAATATTATTATTATTATTATTATTTCTCAACCTATATTTATTATCCTTTTCTTATTATTATTATTATTATTATTTCTCAACCTCTATTTCTTATCCTTTACTTATTATTATTATTATTATTATTATTATTATTATTATTATTATTATTATTATTATTATTATTCTCCAGTACCGCTGTCGTACTCAGGAGACATCTATTCTAGATCATTCTCTTGATCAAGCATTACTTCCACCAGGAGATGAGGTTCTTCATATTCCCCACATTGGCACACATAATAATCCATGGCCATTAGGTATGCATGAATCTGGTGAAATTCCACCCTGTACACCACATAGATATGCCCAATTTATGGAAGTTCAAGCCCAATGTGTGTTAGTCTCCTCCACAGGTCTTCAGTTGATAAAGATTGTTGAAACGTCCTCTAAGTAGACTAGAGGGTCTAGAAAATAGCATCAGAAATTATTTTAAAGGGATATATTATTTATTTCCCATGGTATTCTTTGGTTGGACCACATGATGACCTTTGAGACCACCCCTACTCAAAGGGTGTAGGTGTAGCCACAACATGTGATGTCCCCGCTACTGAAGTTCTAGCTCGTGCTGCCCATTTTTCCTGGCTTGTCACTTGTCTTGCCTCTCAGGTGGCAAACCATCTTCTTCCTCACTGGTCTAACCCTACACTTTTTTACTTTGATTTTATGAATGCGTCTTCACAAAATTTACTTCAGGTATGCTGCCACCCAGTGCTTAGTATATTTTGTTGATAGGATGACATCGACATCTATAGGTGGCAGCGTGATGGTTTCACTGAATCCAGCAGTCGTTAGAAAGAACCATAGTTGATGAAAGATTTAGTGGTGCTGCTCTTCAGGAACCTCTGTATACATCTTCTTCAACAATTGTTGAAGGCACCCAATTTTTTTTGGCGAATAAGGATGACACATATGGTTCAAAAAGTATCTTTCCATCAATTTTAGCCACTATCAGACCACCCCCGATGCTTTATATATACTCTATTTTCTCTAATGAACCTCAAAATTCATCCTCTATTTTAACAAATAGAGCGTGGAATGGGTGAAAATTTAAATTTTCATGATTACTGATCGGGATCTTGACACTGTCATCATTGAGCGTTAGTGTTCGGACCCCAGCTATGTTCTGAATAGATGAACCTAAACCATTTCCTGGAAGACATATGGTGTTTGGGAAGTCACATCCATAAAAATGTGCTGAAATATGGCCATGAAAGAACTAGAATGGTCCACAGATCCACCTAGGTGTTCCTCCCCTCAAGATGCACCCCATAATGTTGTAGAGTATTTCCAAGATAGGTACCCCTGATTAACCTTGTTACGGGCTTCCATGATCCCTGCTATAACTAATGTTCCCAAGAAAACCCCCATTCTTGTCTCCCTCACTGGAAACAACCATCCACTCAGGAAGGCATCAAGAAAGGTAGAATATCACACCATTGGCTCTTATTTCTCATCCATATTGTACCCCTATTATTAATATTCTCCCGATTCCTGGATCACTGAGTATGATTCCACCTTTCCACTCTACGACGCATTCCGAAACTGCTTCCCTCAGCCTAAAATCCCCACCTTATTATATTAATTGAATAATAGGATGAAATATGCCATAAATGGAATTTCCTTAAAGATGTAGTTGATCTACAACATCTCCTTTGATTTTTCCAACAGTTTCCATGTCAGGATGGTGGTTCGTTCCCTATCTGCCCAGATATTCTCTGTTGGTAGGAACTCATCATAGTGAAGTCCCTCTAGAGGAATTCACCTGATGAAAATAATATCCCAAAGACTGTTGCTGACCTCCCCATGATGGAGGTGAATTTTATTTGTGTCAGGAGACCATTGGCTGAACAACTCTAGTACCAGCTCCTGCTGACGGTAGAAGTGAAATTACAACTTCTATATTGCCTCATATAGTCCAATGTTGCAAAAATCTTCTCCAAACTCCTCGAATGTGTATCTCACCCAATACTCCAATTCGAATTAGATTATAAAGTTATCCCCAAAACTCAGGTCCCAGTCCTTCTGTAATCCCACAATTTCATCTGTTATAATGCTTTGTAAGGTGCTTGCATAGTGGATTGGGAAATCCTAATGCACCGGCTCGTCTCCTATGATTGTCTTGGTCTTTATATTCAGAACATAGATGGATATCTCCCAACTCTCCTTGGAAGAATATCCATTAACAATTATGTTGTACTATGGTATGCTATCTTCATGCATGAACCATGACCGCGGTGAATCAGTTTCAAATCCCAAGATGGCTACTTCATCCAGGATATTCAAATTTCACAGCAGCAGACTGTTTCATAGGAGGTAATCCTTATGTGGCTACATAAAAATGAAAAATAGAATCTAATTATCTAATATAACCCTCCTAGAATGAAGTATTTGAGGATTCCCAATCATTTTTGCTCTTTGTGCGGTAATGGAAGCCTCCCTTTAAGCAATAGTTTGTTGAATGACCATGTTGATCAAGTTTTGGAATACTAAGTTTAAGGTGGAAAATATTGAGGGTTGGGGCACAAAATTATGGTTATCACATAATATTTTCCTATGATCATGGAGAAAGCAGAAAATTTCAGTCAAATTCTGAAGCGTGAAAGAATTTAGTGGATGTGCATAAGACAGAGACCGAGATTCAGTTTTTCATGTAGGATTCAAAAACTTACTCGCATGAGAGAGAAATCACTTTTCATACGGAAAGTCATGATACTATGCATATTCCCCTGCACATTTATAGGTATTGACCAGGTCTTCCACATGCAAGGAACCTTACATGTTGATCATTGGATTTTGCAATCACATCTCTGCATGCACTATTCTTTTCAACATTTCCCTAAAAACCTGACCTAATGGTCCCCTTTCAGCTCAGATTATGAGGTGGGGGGGGATAATTTTTTGGTCATGAATTCCCCATAGAACAATAAAATACCATATTTGGGTAAATTAAAGATACTCCTTGAATTAATGGACCATTACGAGAATGAAAAGGGTGCCACTCATAAGTTTCAATACCCACGCGAAAGATAAAAATATATGTGCAAGGGACTTATACACCCAATACGATGTAAATGGCCATCTTCGTCCTCAATAATATGAAAATAGTTAAAGAAGGTGCGCAGAATTGGAGAGTTTAGTGAATAAAATGATGGCATACACGTAAGTTTCTTATAAGCCCAATCCAATATCAAACACCCTCTTCCACACCACAAATCTTACACACCACATCCAAGGAGTTTTCCTATATATATAAGGGAACCCAATTTCTTTAGGGTAACGATATGGAAGTTGAACCATTTCTCCCACATGTGAAAGAGCGACTCTTCCACAACATCGTGTAATCCATGGACCATTCAAGGTACATGATCTTGCATGACAAGTCCCCTATATTCCCCTTAATGTGGATCCACAAGGGATTGACCCTCACTCATTTCCTTTTAGCCTAATGAAAGTTCTCACAAAATAACCTTATTGAGCACACCACCTACCCTTTTGCACACCTCATATTTTTCTCAAGCCCTTCTCTTTTTGTGTTCAAGAATCCAATCTTGTGTGTACCCATTCCCTTAGGCTCCATGGGTTTCCTTTACTCCAAAGCACCATGCTCAAGCCCCTTTTGCACGCAACCTTCACATCTTGCATGCACCTTTCCTTCCCAATACTACAGAATTACACACAATGATTTCTTGGTCCCTCATGTGGTGTCCCCTGTTTCATTATGATACCTTTTTATTTTTTTTCATATGTACGGAAATGTATTTTTCTTTATTGAATTGCCACACTAACATGGAACCCACTATTGACCACTCCTCTACACTACTCCTATCAGGAATTGCAGATTCCTTCCCTTTCTTAAGTGTGGGTGGGTATCAATTATGTAAGTCTAGTGGGTGAGGAGTGAGTCCTCACTATCTGAGCTACAGAAAATTAATCTTCTAAGCCCCATCACCCTCAGCACATGTCATTAAATTGTAGTCACACCCCGTGTAATGAACACAGGGTTCCACAGCTCAGGATTCTCTATTCCTAATTGTCTCTATCAGAGTGATGTAATTAGATCCTCCTTACTTGGAATGAGATTTGCCTCGGGATGCTTCCATGCACAAGCCCCACACAATCTCTCCCTGACACATCATCCACAATGTGACCATCTGGTCTACTACCTCATCTTGTTTCTCACACCGTTCATGACTCACATGGTCTTAGAGGTAGGTAATGACCATTTCACCCTTATTATGGGCATCCCTACTGAAGTAAGCCCCATACCCCTCACTATTGAACTATGTGGGTCTTGATCCCTGTATTTTAAACAAGGTATGTAGGAATCCTCCACAAGGTTCAATACCAACAAATGGTAAAATCTGGTTCTCCCTCTTAGGGATGTAACATCATGATGTTACACCTTCTCTTTAAGGGACACATCCCTTGGATCCACCTCTATGGGGTGTCTTGATCTATCCTCCATTAATTCATCCACCACCTCACCATTATCTCAATTAGATCAATTTATCCACCTATATTCATTTGGACCATCTCGGTTCGTAAGCCCCAACCACATGCCTCATTTCCATCTGGTCCATCTCAGTGCATACGCCCCAATCAGTATGTCTTCAAGAAACTAGCCATGTGTAAGCCCCAATTCCATGCCTCATCCAGAACTACATGGACTTTGATCCCTATCATCTATATAGGGTACATAGGAATCCTTCATGAGGTTCAATCCCATAACCCCTCACACTCCATCCATTCCATCCATTCCATGCCTCATTTGGAACTACATGGACTTTGATCCCTGTATTATAAAAAGAGTACGTAGTAAGACTTCTTGAGGTTGAATCCCATCACCCCTCACACTCCATCCATTCCATCCATTCCGTAACCCATCCAGAACTATAAGGACTTTAATCCCTCTATTCTACATAGGGTATATAAGAAGTCTTCTTGAGGTTCAATCCCATCATCCATTCCCATCATTCTCTTTCCCTCAAGTCACAATGTCTCAAGAGGATCATTCCTATGACTGAAGGTTCCACTTCCTTCAGGTACTTAATTATACGTTTCATTATCATAAGCCTCCTTCTTAGGTGTCAGATTGACTCATATGAAATATGTGGACTTTGATACCTGTATTATATATAGGGTATGTAGGAAGTATCCCTGAGGTTCAATCCTATCACCCTCACACTCAACCATTCCATCCATTAAATCTCTTACATATCATCCATATACATCATGATTATTACCTGAGACGCCACATCTTGGTGAGATCAATCCATCTATTTGATCCATCTCAGTGCATAAGCCCCATTCACCCTATAACTACTCCCAATAACACTCGGGTAGCTAACAATGCATAAGCCCCTAAAAATCCATATTCATCCAAACAAGAGTTATCCTCTTGTGAAGGGTAGATATCCATTTGTAATCCCCATGCACCATCACCCATATGAACTACATGGGTTTTGATCCCTTTCATCTACATAGCATATGTAAGAAGTATCCCTAAGGTTCAATGCCAGCTAATGGTAAACCTTAGTGCCCCCCTCTTTTGCGTGAACTTCCCTGGTCTGCCCTGAGTGGTGTCTAGATCAGCCTTCATGGTGTGAAGGATTCTCTTTATGAGATGTACCACCTCAGGTCTGCTCTCATTGGGTGTTCTGATCCATTAATCTGCTAAATCTTCCAGGTGTTCCCTAATAGGGATCAACCTATCTAATCTGTCTCCATGGGAAATTCTAATAGATATCATCTCATATCCAAAAGACATTAAAATCATGACCTATTCTATGCTAAACATGGGATTCACAATGAAAACCTCTCAATTCATGCCTCTATCATAAGATACCTTATGATCACCATATAATTCCTTGGGATCATCACCCTATTATTAAGAAGAATACATATGTTCTAATGTTACAGTGCCCATACATTTTACTAATTTTCAACTTGACTACTCTCCTAAACAAAGGTTTCTACCCTAACTAGACCCCTTGGAATATCCAAAAATAAGAATCATAATTAATTGGCGTCTAAAAATAGATGGAATCATAAATTATTTCATGAACTATGACTCAAATATATTGGAGAGACCATTACTAGGTGACGAATTCCAAGGAGGAATCCATGGAAGGAGGAACTGACATACCATTATCATATTTCAATCAATGAGAAGACATCATCGAGAAAGTGATGAATGCCACATGCTTTTGGAAAGTGGTAATGTGGGGTAAAAATGCATCTATTAGTGAAAATCAACACACATGTTCCCAAACATGTGAGCTAAGGAGCGCGTAGATGAGGTGGATGTTCCCTGGAGAAAAGTGTCGGAAACAACTAATTTTTAACGTCTCGACCTGGGTTCCACTAAACTAGTTCCTTAAGATAGTTCTCCATAAGGTCTCAAGAACATGTCACCGTACACCTGAGCCTACTGACTAGAAGAGATGGTTTAAAGGTGGTACAGTGGGAAGAAAATACCCTCATATCAGAGTAACAACAAAAAAATAACTGGATATCATACATAGCAGTAATATTCAGAGGAAGTAAGAAATAAATTGAAATAGGGTCATGATATTATAATAAACAGAATTATGAAAAGGATTAAATGAACACATAATATAAAAATCATTGATCACCCACTGGTCTGAACATACATATACAATATTAAATAAAATAAAAAGAAATAAAAGTACAAGGCTCTACTTCTATCTCTGAGATGAACCACATACCCAGTCTTCATATACTGTTGGAATGCACTAGCCTAATAATAAGAATCCACATAATTAGATCCACTTAATCATGAAACCATGCACACTAGCCCTATTCATCATGCAACCCATTTTCAACATGAAAATCATACATAAGGCATACACACACACTAAGGTTCATGCATGAGGGTAAGAAATAATCTTAGTAGGCCACCCCAATGATGAAACTATAAATATTCTATCATAAGTGCATTCTCATGAAATATACTTATCCAAGATGCGACATAACAAAAAAATAATAAAACAACAAAATCAAGATAAACCATAGTCGATCCCTTGGTTTGTGATCCCGATCAACTAGGAAATGTGCCTTCATGTATATTTATATTTATATGTATATATATATTCTCCCCCTACACACACATAAATATGAATATACATGAGTAAGGTAAAGAATAACATAAAAAAACATTAGTCGATCCTTAGGTCCCTAATCCCAATCATCTAGACATATTATGAAAATGACATTGAGTTGGATATCGTACCACTTAATCTGTGTATAATTTAGTTGATCTATGGGTCTATAATCCAATTTGACAATACCTACTTCTTCCAACATAGAAAATGACATTAAGAAAGCTATGTAACCATTGGTGGATACATGTTCTAGCCCTAGGTTCACCCGTACTCGCCACCAATACCTATAATGAATAATTTTTGTATACTAACAGACAATCATATAAATGGCCATTAATATGGATTCCATGCCACTTAGACCATGTAAATCCAATACAATGTCTGAATACTGGGTCCCTGTCCATAGTAAATCACAAAATTTCAACTTTTATAATCACTAAGGTACTAGCCCTTAGGCGATGTATAAAGAGATCTAATCATTGAGATGTCATGCCCACCCTAGAGGTCTCTAATCAGGGAGAGAATAATCATCCCCATCACTTGGGAGAGAATAATCATCCTTGGGTATTTGCCACATCAACAGTGAAGAGCACCATGTCCACTTATGTGATCAAGTAATTAACTAGGGAGAGAGTAATCGTCCCCATCACTCGAGAGAGTGTAATTATCCATTAGTATTCAATCACCAGAGATTTCAATTCCTTATATCATAATCATAGGGAAACAATGCCTATATATCATAAACATAGGATTAAAATATAGATCCTAGGGAAGTATATATGATCATCACAATGAAAAAATAATAACAAATAAAATGCTCAAAAGTTGGATCCCATGTAACACATATGGGATTCCCAATAAAATAACAACTAATAACATTGATTAGAATATGAATCCTAGGAAATGCATCTGGGCATCCCAATAAAGAAAAACACATCATGTAGGGATCATCAACCACAAAACAGGAAGCACCTACGGTAATCATCACTGCATCAGCTGTAAATAGTTGAATATATAAACAAAATAGTGAGGGTGTCAAAATGCCTAAACCCACCGCTACTGCCAAAACCTCTTAGACTTACAAGTTCTGTATATTCTATAAGGTGACACTCACTGCCATCACTACCCAAACACCCAACACACTAGCTTAGGGTTAGTCAAATGTTGGGGCACAAACTAGGTCCCTCAGTTCAAAACACTAGAGAGGCATCCTACTTAGGATCCTCGAGGTCTAAACATAAGTGAAGACATCCTATTTGGGATCCTCAATAGCGAATGTTTAAGGAGGAATCCTACATGGGATCATTGACTGTAAGTAAATAGAGGTATCTTACAAGAGATCCCTAAAATGTTACAAAGGAAAATTTATCCTACATAAGACCCTCAAAAGAAGTGTAAGAAATTGAGGCATCCTACATGGGACCCTTAGAACAATAAAGAGGTAAAGAGATCCTATAAGGGATTCCCTAGGTCAGTATGTAAGTGAAGGTATCCCATAGGGGAACCTTGGTTATAATATAAAGAAATAGGAATCCTACACGGGATCCTCTAGGTAAAAATATATGATGACCTATTGGTTCAAAAAGAAAATAACTTGAATACAAGTGTAGAGAGATGGATCATGGCCCACCTCAGACCAAGGGTCTCACTCTCATGAGATAACTATATTCTGTTACCAGAGTAAAAACCTATCTATTTAATAAAAATACCCAAAATGCCTCTTAGTATTCCTTAAACCACTTCAAGGGCAGTATCATCATGATCTACATTGAAAATATCAAAAAATGGACAACTAATGTGTCTAATTTCCAAATTCTATTTGTAAAGACACAAAAAAACCTAAAAAGGGTAGCATGGGGGAAGTACACAGTATGTATACCTAGCACACGGTGTTACACCCAAAGATCCACCTGGGTGTGTACTTTAGCCAGACATGGTATGTAAAAGCCCATGTACATGATGTGTAAGATAGGTACACAAAATTTACCTATATGGGGTACCAACCCATGTACCTCACATGGCCTATCCATGTATATATCCTGGTCATGTACTTTTTCACGGTGTGCAACCCACACGGGTTTTGGTCATGTACTTTACATTACCATGTGCCCCTACATGGGCTGTCTAGCTAGGTACTCGACTATATAGATGAGTCCCAGTACAAAATGTGTATACTATGTACATGGAGTTTACCTCTAAAATGGTCAGATTCCTAAAAAAGTAAGAGCAAATAATTTGTGTTCCTAAATCCTCACACCATATAATCAAGATTTCTGAATGGGAAACCCCTCAAATTGGCATGGAACCATTATTTTTTCCTTAAAATTATATATTGACCTATAAGGGGTCCTATGTAGTCATAACAGGGGTTTAAAAACTTGAAAATAGTAAATATATGGGTATTTAAAAAAATTAATAATGAACAATCTTTGGGAGGAATGTGCTAAAGCTTAGTCTGTTTCTACTATCCATGGATGCCACATGACAATCTGACTCCTCCCGAGCTCTATGGTAGTAACTCTCTTCCCCCTATCTCTTTATGTCTATCTCCCCCTCCATATTCTATCTTGTTCTCCTAATGTATGAATCCCATAGAGGTGTGCACAATAATCCAGATAATGAAAGGAAAATAAAAAAAAAGAAACGAAAGAAAAGAAAAGAGAAAAGAAAAAGGGGTTTGGCCAGGGCCTGATGCCCCACCCGAGTTTATGCATCACCTAGGAAAAACTCCCTCCAATGGGCCAAAGGCCTTCAATATTTATTTATTTTTGATAATCCACCTTTAAAGGGGTGAGGTATAACCCTTACAAGGCCTGTAGGCATAAGTATTACATGGCCCGTAGGCCTTAGAGGAATTCATTGCTCGTAGGCTTCAAACATTACATACAACCCAGACTAACTACTCGGAATTGTTCCTCCCCAGAATCTTCATCTTGAAATCATCTCTCCACCTTCGCATGGCTATTTGGCTAGGCTTTTTCATGCATTCACAGGCTTGTCCTGATGGCAGGTGCCATACCCTCTCATTCTTGCAATCCGTTTAGCTTCTTCTATGGTGAAAGCTCCTTGCTCCTCCTCCTTCTGAAGCTTGTTCCTTGTAGGTTGTCTGGTTTGCATATGCACTTTAAGGTGGCCCGAAGGCCTTAAGGTGGCCTTAATGCCTTACTAACCCAAAGGCCTGGGTGTACCTAAGGCCTTAAAGGACTCGAGGACCAAATCGGTGGCCCGAAGGCCCAAATGGAGGCATATTCCCGTATGCTACAGTGCCAAACAGTGCCTGCTACAGTTCTGCACATTTCCTGCTACAATACCTGCTATAGTGCCTGCTACAGTGCCTACTACAGTACTTCTACAGTACCCCCGAAAATTATCCCCCACCTGGATTTGATCTCGGGTCTCTTGGATGCACTTAAGGAGTCCTCACCAACTGGGATGAGGCTCATGTTCCTAGGAAAAACTCCCCATTCTGGTCCTAATGGTAGGGAAATAATCTCAATAAAATTCTATATTCAAAATATATAGTTGAACTAATGTGTTGAAATAAATTAGTATTTAATTAATTAAAGACTAAATATTAATTATTCCATGAGAATTTAAAAGGTTCATAATTCCACCAAACTCCTATCATAGGATAAAAACCCTATTTTTGGGACAAAAAATGTGTCTAGAAAAATTATCTAAGATAATCTAAAAGGTTTAAATTACTATTTTACCCCTTATAAGCATATGAAATAAAAAATTTAAATTTCTACTAAAAATTCCAGTTTGAGAAAACACGGTTCATTACATGTAACCTTGTTCAAACTGATCCACCAAAGGATTTCCTAAAACTCTATCCAATGAGACTATGTCCGATGGGCCTATGTCTGGTAGCCTTCGTATGATGAACCATTTTTGAAATTTTCCTTTTATATAATCTCTATTCTGTATAATTAGAAAACTCAATGCCTCATAAACTTCTGGTCAAAACTCTGTCCGATCTTCACTATCCAGTAATCTTATGTTTAGTAATCCAAACTATCCACTATCTGATATTCAGATCAATGTCTCTATCTGGAAACTCTTATTGAACAAAAAACTAAAATTTGTGTAATAACTAAATTCTAACTCTAAGTCTGCATCATTTTTTATTTTATGAAAAATTAAATAGTCATAAGTACCACTGTACTTTTCACCTATATTTATAGGTGATCATATAAATAGAAAAGGAAAGAAACCTGAAATATTTTCCCACTCACCTAAATTAATAAATCTAAATTTATTGGATATTTGAACTTCATTTAAATGCTTATAAAATATTATGAAATCTTTTGGTTTCTTATCAAATATTCTTAAATTCTCCAGAACCTCATAATTCTCAACCTTACTCAAAATATAATTTTGTAAAGTTCTTCCAAATCTTCTTTTTGGAAATTGATTTTTCCAGAACTTCTCTATCTTGAAATTTATCTAGATATTTATTTTTTTGTCATGTTCTATTACCCCACTTTAAATAAAACACTAATTAATTTTTATCGTTGTTAAAACATGGTAACTTGACAGTAATTCAAACATTATAAAACTTTTAAAAAAACTATGATCTTCAAACTTTATACAAGCTGTCTATACGAAAACTCATCTCCTAAATTTTTTCATTACTCCAAACTAACTAAAGATGGTTGAATACATTATTCCAACTTCTAAATACTTAAGTTTTCTTTCAATGATTGTCCGATAGAAACTGCAATACACCTGAATTTTTCTCTCCAATGACTCTATCCACTCAACTGAATATGGGCTCTCAATAATCCTACACATGATCTTATTTTTATACAGAACAAAGTCTAATTACAAACTTAATCTCCTCATTTGTATTTTCTTAGATATTCAAATCTAACTTGTTGAGTCACATTTAATTTCTTCCTAATTTTTCAAAAAAAAATCATTAACTACACCTTTAGAGATTCATACAAAAAATCTATTTGATAAAACACATCCTGAAATTATTCTCTATTCCATCTAATATCCAATGTACTATCTATCTAGTCCACTATATTATTATGATCAAGTCTGTCTGATATTCAATATTTCAATGTTGGATCTTCTTATAAAAACATCTATCTTATCTATTTTACTTGAAAACCAGCATCTTTTTATTCTAATGTTTTTTATAAACTCAGTGCTTTTCACAAACTCAGACTTTCTAAAAAAAATTCATTCAAATTTTTTTTCTATAAAGTGTTTCCAGTTGAAATAAAGGTTGTACTTCATTGAACTTTAGTAACTTAAAACATCTTGTTCTCTTGTAGTTTCTCAGTATGGAGAAATGTGTCAAAAAATAGGAGTATGAAAGCTTCAAAATCTTCTTTTTTTCTTTAAAAACCTTTTATATTTATCAAATTCATACTTCTAGAATTCTGGAAAATACTTTTTCTAGTGCTTCTCTGTCTGATAAGCTGCATCTGGAAAAACATCAACTTACCTTTATTAAAAAATATTGGATCATGAAATTATTTCATGATGTATAGTGACATTTGAATAATAGTTTTTGAATTGTATGATTTTATTTGTAAAGTTATAAAACTTCAAAAATTTCTTAACTTCCTGACTTTATAACTTTATTCTTTTCTAGAAACTTTACAAAAAATTCATTTCAGAACATTCACATGTTTTACAAAAAAATTCTTTAAAAAAATATAGTTTTCAAAAAAACAAAAAAAAATTAAACAAAAAATCATAAAGGATCTTTAATTCCCCTTTGTATTTGTTTAAAACCGCCATTAAAAACTTCTTTAACTCATCATCTTTCAGCACTCAAAATTTTTACAACTCATTTTTGTAACAACTCAAAATTTTCAAATTTTACCAAAACACAACCTTTCTCAAAAGGGTGTGTCCTGACACCAAATTACTAGATAAAGTAATATTTTTTAAGTAATTAAATCCTTTAATGAAAATAAATGTTTTTCCATGTTAAGATAAATCCCCATTACTTTTCCTAACTCTCGCTTCTATTTATCTTCCCCATTTTATGATAACCACAAATTCATATTCATTTAAGTAAGAAAATTACTTCTCTACCATTGTAGAAAAAAGTTATACATATTCTCCCCCTTTATCAACATAATCTCAATCATGTTGGGGGTATTCCTTTATAACTTTAAGAAGTCATTGGTGAAGGCTGAACATGAAGTTATAACCTCAAATCAACAAAACTTTCTTTTAGCATTGCTTTTTTTTAAAACATCAGAAATATTATATTTTGTAGAAATTTATTCTAGAAAAACATCTCCACTAAAAATTTTATATTTTATTAATTGAAAATTCATATTAATGTTCATTGATATTTAGTGTTTTATATGATTTTAGAAAGATCAATTTCACTCTAATTATCAGTAAGTATCTTTAGTGGTGTAGAAACATTCACTTTTAAATCTTTAAGATCAACCTTAATCCACATCATTTGAGTAAAATACTGGGTAACTACAATATATTTTGATTATTATATGATCAAGGTTACTGAACTCTTTTTCATACTATGAAAAATTACACAATATTTTATTAACAAAATTGTTCATCCTGAAGTTTATTTTCCATCATTACAATCTCTATCCCAATAAACATCAGTATAAACATAAAAGTTAATATCAAAACTTATTTTTTATAATATCCCATTTAAAGTTATTCCCTTAACATATTTCAGTATCCTCTTTACTTACAACATTTGAGATTCTTTATAATCACTTTTATATCTCGCACAGTAAGTCACAATTAGGCCTTGATGCTATTTGGTAAAAAAAATTCCTATCAAAATTTTAAAATCATTATGATTCAGAATTTTCCCAAATTTGTATTTACTCATCTTTATACCAATTTAAATAGAAGTAGAAATTTATTTAGATCTTTACATACCAAACTGTTGTAACAATTACTTGGCATACTATTCTTGAGATAGAAAAATGTATTTTTTTATTTTGTTGAACTTGTAGACTAAATAAGAAAGATAATTATACTAACATTTAATTCTCAAAATGATTATACATTTACTTAAAAAACTCTTTAAAAACTTTTTCTTCATCTGTAGAAAAAATTATATCATCTATGTACACAATTACAATTATGATGCTTGAGTTAACTTATTTAACATATAATTTTCTACCAAATTTTCCTTTAGAAAAATTAAACATTCTCGAAAAATTATGTAGTTTTGAATACCATGAACATGGGGATTGATTCAACCCATACAAGGATTTATTAAATTTATAAACTTTGATTACATGTTTATTAAGTAAAAATTCATAAGGTTTATCAATTTAAACTTCTGATTCAATATCATCATTAATGAAATAAAACTTTACATTCATGTTATAAACTTTGAAAATTTGACGTGTATCCACTGATAGAAACATTATAATAGTTTCTAATATTGTAATGGGGGAAGAGGTTTCTTCAAAATCCATACATTCTACCAATACATAGACTTCTCAAAAAATCTTTTCTTTGTTTCTTGAAACTTCTCCATGTTTATTCAACTTGTTTCTATAAACTCATATTGTTTCAATAACATTTTTATCTATCGGTCATGGAAAAAGTTACCATGTTCCATTTTTCTCAATTTGATCCAAATATTAATTCATTGAATTCACAAATTCTTTATGTTTTAATGCTTTTAAAATATATTCTAGTTCAATTTTTGCAATGATTGATGTATAATTTTATAATCCAAACCTTCTTTTAGTTTTAATCAGAGTGTTTTCATTTCCAAGTATATTTTTAGTTTCAACCTATTTCTGTATGGTAAGAAATTTCAAAGTTTCTATTAAAACTTAAATTTCCTCATCAAACGATTCCTCTAAGTCTTGATATATCTATTTTGGATCACTTTCACTTATATTAGAAATATTTAGTTTATCTTCCTCAACATTTTCAATATCCTTTTTAAGGAATTTGGATTTTAAATAACTTTCACATCATAGGAATCCACCAAATTTTGTAAACATTTGTTCAAATATTTGTAACTTCTTCCATTGGGTGAATATCCTATGAGAGTTCATTCTTCATCTTTCTCATAAAAATTTTCAAGATCCAAATTTTTGTTTTTTAGTAAATATGGACTTCCAAAAACCTTGAAATATTTCACATATAGTTATTATTATACCAAATTTCATAGGAAGTCATGTTGGATTTAGGCCTTATAAAATATTGATTTTTTTACATGTATATTATTAATAAAAGCTTATTTCTTGTAGAACTTTGAATTTTTGTATCGTGCTAACAATCTTCTTCCCATTTCCCCCAAACACCTATTTTTAATTTCTATTGCTTTATTAGGTTGTGGGGTGTATGGAGCATTATACTGATATTTGATTCTATGGTTTTTTATATAATATTAAAAATCATTTCACATGAATTTTGTACCATTATCTATTCCTAATTTATTTATATAACCCCAAATCCTCTCTCAATATATCTTCTAAAAAAATTGAACATTTCTACAACCTTTGACTTGTGTTTCTTAAACATGATATTGGTAATCTGAGTGATATTTTCAATAAAAGTGATAATTATAAAATATACCTTTTTTGATTGATGTCTCATTGGATTACAAATATTTAAATGAATAATTTAAAGAGTATTGGTAGAATGGATCTCAAATTTCTTATGGATTTTACTAGTCATTTTACCTTTCTGAAAAGTTATGAAAACATCATATGTGATTATTTTCAATACTATAAAATTTTGTACAACAGAAAATTTATAAATTTTGTTCATGATTTTCTAACCATGATTCCCAAGTTTATGATGCCACAATTTATTCTCATCTTCAACATATAGATAATAAGAGTCATAATGTTATTTGATCTGGAAAATGTTTCTATTAATTCATTCTCCTTTAGTAATAAATTTTCAATATTTCTCACTTTTTATGATACAATAATATTTTATGAAGATAAATTCATTACATTAATAAAAAAATTATCTTACTCTAAGTAAGTTGTGTTTTAGTCCATGAATAAATAAAACTACCTTAGATTTTAATTTTTTTGCTTCAATCTCAACTACTCTAATTCCTCTAATTTTAAGGAACTATCATTCCCAGAGGAAACATCTCCTCTATCTGATTTTTCAACATCTTTCATGATTTTTAAATCTTCCATATTTTGTGAATAATAAACACTCTCAAGAATCCCTGGTTTTTTCTTTTTAGTTACTTTTAAATCATTCTCAATAACAAATTCTCTTTCCTAAAATTTCTTCTTTATGGATTTTTTTCTTTTATAGAATAAGAACTTTTCCATGGAATAGTAGTCATAAATTATTTTTTATGATATATAATCTGGTTATATATTCCACATACTTCTTCATAACATTCAAATTTATTTTCTGGTGGAAGTTTTCTAGCATCTTGGGATTTTACTTTTCTAACTTTCTATGTTTTAGGTTGGTTACTCATTCTACTTCCACCATTGCTTTAACTGTATTCATACTTTCTTCTGGGAAGTGAAAAAATTTTGCAAAAATTTATATGATATGTGCTCATAGATTCTATAAAAATAGAAGAAATTGTAAAATATTGGTTTTCTATAGAAGTATGTAATTTATTTTTAGAATTTTTTTGAGGTTCATGAATTATTTTTTTCTCTTACATTCTTAAGGCATGAACCATCTTTCTTATGGATGGAATTTTCATCTTTTAAAACATTGATAGATTTTTAGAACCCTTATCAACCCAAGTTTTCCCAAATCTTTATTAACACCTGAGAAGTTCGAAAATTAAATGAAAATTTATTTTTGGATGGTGTAAATTCCACTTGATTCTTAGAATGTGATTTTTTGTAGCTTTAGATGATTTAAATTTCACTTCTAAATCCCTTTTGAAATTATCATTCAACTTTATTAAGGTGATATCAGCTTCAAAGAGTTCGGATTGATTTTTTTTTAATTTCTTATTCCTTAATTTTTAACTCCTTACTGCGGTCTTTAACAATCTATACATATTCATCAGTTCTCAAATTGTAGTTCAAGATTTTTTGGATGTACTATTATTCTTAATGAAGTACATATTTTCTTACTTCAACAACTTTTCCACCTTATTAATTCATCATTTTGATTTCTTTCTTGAGATTTATATTTTTATCAATACTTACTACAAGTTCTGATCAGAGATGGTGCTCTCTGTAATATTATTCACCTCCTCATCCTTCATGGTTTGATAAATCTACCTTTTTCTCAACATTTTAAAAGAATGTTTTTATTCTTTATAAACATTCATCTTCTGATGAATCAATCTCATCTAAGTCATATTCCAATTTATTATTCAACATGATTCTTCCATTTTTATTGAACTTTTTTTCCACCAGTGTACTTATTTTCTTCCTTAGATGTTTTATTTAGCTTCTTCTATTGAGTCTTTTCTTAAAAAATAATCTTTAAATTCAGTAACTTCATTCTTATGGAAATTCATAGAAAAGTTCCCAATTCCACCACACTCAAAACCTTTGAGATTTAGTTCTCCTCCATCCTTTCCTCTTCCTATTTCATAATTCATAGAGATAAGAGACATGAATTTTCCATTCAACTAATCATCCTTCTTATCTTAAGAATAATAAGAATCAAAATCTTAAAAAATTGAATTTTTATCTTTTTCATAGCTTCAAAATCCATTTCATCTTTAATATTATTTTTGAATATTGGATCTTTTCTAATTTTATAGGCAATAAGAAATTTATACAATTCATCAAGAGATAAATATTTTATGTCATCTAAAGTAAATATTTTTAAATCAAACATGCCTGGAATGTTTCTTATGAGTTTCTCAATAATTTTAGAATCTTACAATGCATATCCAAAACCTGTTATGTTTCAAAAAACTTCCTTAACCCTAGTGAAGTATACATCAATGGTTTCTTTATATCTTATTATTATGTATTCAAACTTTCTATGCTGGATTTGTAACTTCACTTCCTTCACTTTTGTATTTCCTTCAAAAATACTTTAAATCTTTTCCCACATAATCTTTCATTTTTTGAGACCCATAACGTTTATATAAAAATTTTATGACAGAGACATAATAATAAAATTTATATCTTTTCAATCAAACTTCAATGTTTCTCTTATTATAAAAAGTCAAATGTGCATCTTTATTAATGGATGGAAACCTAGTGGTAGTAGTATCAACAAATTCCAGGCCAAGTGAATGAAGATAAGGAATTGATCTATTTTCCAGCCATGATAATTTTTTCCAATGAAAGTACGGATTGGTCTACTATTAATGAAATTAATATTATCAAAGATAATGATAAAACATGGGAACCTCCCTTTGGTACCACTTGAAGTTCCTAAGGATCATCGAATCATTGGGGGGGGGGGATGAATCAATTATTTCCTTTAAATAAATTTAAACGTTAAGAAACTAAACCCCTACAAATTTTTAGAGTTTCTTCCTTATCAATTTTTAATATACTCAAATTCATGAAAATTTATGAAAGTAAACAAGGGCCAAAATATTTACAAGGTTCAACCACAATGTGAGAATCTACATCCTTATAATAGCCACTCCTGTGGGTCTATGTAAATTAACTATTATGAATAATTTAATATAAATTTTGTGTCATCTACTATTATACATATTCTATATCTTTATAGGATTGATTATAATTACTCCTATCAGTTTATAAATTTTTCTTACCAAATTTGAACAAAAACAAAATATGTAGCTTTATTTAAAATGATCTGCCAAAGGAATTTCTAGAAAATATATTTGTTGAGATTATGTATGGTGGGATTATGTTTTATTTTAACACTCCAAGATTTTATGGCATGACTATTTTTAAATTTAATCTCTTCAATATCTTACTTTACATAGAACACCGAGCTTAAATAAATGATTAAATATTATTATTTAATTGTGATAGTTATCACCTCGTCGTTGAAATAGTGGGAATGAATAATATTTACTAAATTATGAAAATATAGTTTAAATTTTTTTATAAAATTAATCCATTGGTTACCAATTAATTATAAACTAAAATAAAAAACTAATTGAACATAAAATATGTGTTTTTATAAAAAACTATTTTTATGACCATAATGAAATTTTATCTTAATATATTAAATTAATCCCCATTAGTGAAGTATATTAATTAAATTTGTATATTTTATATTCAATAATTTTTCTAAATTCATCCAATAAGTTTTATAGTCTTAATATAACAAATAAATACAATTTTAAGCATTGAAGCCATATTTTTCAAAAAGTCAATTTTTGCCGCCTTTTAATAACACACCTATTTTAAAAATAAATTTTGAAACTTTTATAAATTTTATTTTGAAAAATAAAATTTATTTTTAAAATTTGGATATCAAAATTATCTTAGGGTGATTTTTTGTAATTTTTATGATAATTTTAATTTTTTAATGTAGAGTGAAAAATACTTCATTTTAATTGAAAACTGGAATTTCATATAAATAATTTATAATGTTAAATTATATTTAAAATTGTTTTGAAAGTATAATTAGTTCAATTTTAAATAAATAAATCTAATTTATTTTATTGGAATCAATTCCACATTGAAATTTTATATAAAAACATTTCAAACTTTTGAACCTTCTCACTTTAAAAACTCACTTTCTCGTTGTGTTTGTAGGATTAATTTTAAATGTAATTTTGTTGATATTGTGAATTTAATTTGGTAAAATGGATTCAATATTTTAAATAATAAGATAAAAATTATTTTAAAAGGTTATTTTCAATTTTTAGGCTTAAAATTTTATTTTACTAAAAAAATGATTTACCATAGTATATCCATCAAACGGCCCGAAGGCCTTATTTTTTTAATTATTATGAAATCCCCTTTTAAGTGAGGAAGGGGGAAACCCAACATAATTCATGGACTTAAAACAACACACCCGAAGAAAATAACAGTAAAACCAGACTGCAAACATGGAGCTGCCCCACCCCAACATATAACATGATGAAGCTTTTCGTCATTGCAAATCAATATGGAAAGCAAGTGTCCTGTGTCGAAGCACATGACCAATCCGATGAAAAATGCTATACCCACTCAATAACCAAATCCATATAGTGTTGAAAAGATGAAAGGGAAGCTCTGAGTCCTCCTATGAGACTTGTTCCATGCAGTCAAATCTGGAAGCACCAAATCCCCACCTTCAGTATCAAACCATTCCACAAGAAACTACAACATATACACAAGACCTCCACCAAAAAACCATAAAACTTCCAACACTTGAAGATCCTAAACCGAGACCTCGTTCCATGGAACCTTCACCGGTCACCAGAACACCACCTAAGAGCAGCCTTGCAGCCTTTAGCAGACAACCCCACCCATTCGCAGGAAGAGGCAGAGTCCAACTTGGGAGGAGCCGGGAGACACCGGCGATGTTGAAACCACACGAACCAATCATCGGACCTTCAAAACCTCAAAAAAAAGAAAAAAAAACTAATGAAACCAGGAATACCCCCCTCTGATCTGCTTCAGATCCATTGACGACCCATACTGGATGCCTGCCATAGACGTCGCCTGACCGTGCCTGACCAATTAGAGGAGCCCCCAATTCCAGATCCAGCCGCTCCAAATGAAGTCGCGCTGATCCAAGCATCATGGTGAGCCTTCGACACTGAAGGGAGTCATGTCGAACTGAGCAGGGTTGCGATGTCAACGAGAACAGCCGATGACATTGCCGAAACCCTGCAACACCGCACCATCACCAACCACCTATTCCGATGGAAACCCAGAGGAAGTCACCGCAGGAACGAGCCCGACCGGCGGGGAAAGGGGAAATAAGCACTGAGAAACCCTAGTCGCCGTGGGGATGGGGGGAAGATTCCGCTCTAAGGCCCACTCAATTATTTACTATAGTATATGTAAAATAATATAACTGGTTAAAGTAAAAAGGGTGAAGGCTTAAAATACCTAAAAAAACTTAAATGGTTATGTGAAGTTTTTATAAAACCTATCCATAATTTAAAACCTTTATTATCATCTAAATTCGTGGAAATTAATTCCACCTCAATGTGGCTGGCTTTAATTTTAAAATAATGATTATTTAATCACTTAAAACCACCACTCCTCAAGTATAAATACCACCCTAACCACTCCATCTCTCCTAACAAGACTTGAAGGTCCTAGAATATATAGAAAAACTACTCCTAACCTCTCTCCCTATATTCAATCTATGATTTCTAATAGAAAGTCCAAATCAAATGTCCTCAAGGAGTCCTTCAAGGAGGTGATATTCAAGAGGTAATTTTCTCAAAACACTTCTCTTAATTTCTTTTATTCTTCTACTTTATCCTCAACTACTTCATACATCATGGAATTATAACTACAGAATCATGTATATACTACAATTTTATGTTTCTCATGTAATATCTTACATCTATACCTTTAATTACCTCCTCTTATTCAAAGAAATGAAGCTATTTTCCAAATTATGCCCTGTTAATCGACTCCATGAATAATGATTTTGTTCATTTACCATTAGCACATTCATGTATGGTAATAAAACTATTATTATTTATAAATAATATTTTAATAAGTATATTATAACTTATTTCTTGTTCTATAACTAATATATAGATATAATATTTAATAAAACATATCGAGTTTGTGATGTTTAAAAAACCTCTAAAAATAAACTAAACATTTATTATTAAGATTTTATCAAATGAATCCTACTCATGTATGAAAGAAAAATTATAAATTGAAAATTTTAAACTTATGTAAGTGTATTCATACCATTTCAATTCAATTATATAGTTTTATTTCCATTTGAAAAGAAAATCCATAATTATACACAAATGAACCAACCAAGAAACCTTGAAACAAACACACCCAAAACAATAAAAACAATAAACTATTATTAATGAATGGGTCATAAGATGTTATAAAATCATAATTTAAGGTATTATAAACATTAATATATTAATATAAATAGTTAATAAAATTCTTTAATCCATTAACAGGAGGCTAAATTATGTGAAACTAAAGAGAAGTGTATAGTAAGGTTTCTTATCTCACTTTTACTTCTATGAGATACATTCCATATTCACCACTAATTTCTTATGTGTGGTATATATATAATACTCTTTGATATATCATATCATTAATCTCATCATATTCATGGTATTAAATATTAAATTTGATAATTATTACTTTTATGGGGCATATGATTCGACTGATTAAAAAGTGGTATGGGATTTTTTAACACAATTTCCACTCATTCAGTTAAAATTATAATCCATTGATTATGTCATGTTAAGATTATGTGTGAAATTAATTATGATTATATTATGTTGTATTTATACTCGTTTTATGGGTATTTAATGTGGATACAAATAATTTATTCATTTTATTATTACCCCTACCATATACAATTTTTATATACGGTTTTTACTTAAAAAGTTATCTGAATAACTGGGGAAATAATATTAAATCTGTATCTTTTACTAAATATAGATATTTGATGATAATGAACATTTTTTTTGAATAAAATTGATTATTAAATATATCATAAATTCTTTGGAAATTAAATACATGAGTTTAGAACCGATTAATGTAATCCCCTTGATGCATTGGTTGTCTCATGAGACGAATCAGTTTGTCAAATCAGATGGGTTTCTACCCACATAATTTAACTTGCAAGAGTATTGATCTTAATAGTAACTATCTAAAGGATATATCTTGATCTTCCAGACTTCCAACATTATATATTCCATCATTATTGTTATTCCATGTTACTAATCGATTAGTTAGAATATCCTTGGTCAATTTCCAAGCTATTGTGATTATTTATATGGCATTATTTGATCATCTTTTATTACTAACATATTATGAGAAATTTATTGAATAATGGAATTTTTTCTAAGTTATTTACCTTCCCATGTTGATTATTATTATTTATTCTTGATAGATTCCACTATATTTTACCTTTAATAAGCATTTGATCTCACCCTTATTTTGTTTCCTTTCCCCAAGATATGAAGATTAATTATTGGAATGAGTTTCAAGGATGATGGTATTTTAATTTTTTTTTCTATTCCTGATCTAAAATGAGATTCATGTATGTATCTAGTTTAGAAAGAATACTAAACTATTCGGTCTTTCAGGATGTGATTCTTTGTAATAATTCTAATGTAATAAAGTAAGTCACCGACACTAGGATTTTGGGTTTGAGGTATTTATAGTTGGTATGATAGCAAGTTTAGTTGAAACCTTGGGAACTATATTTAGAAAAAACATAGATTAGAGAGAGAAACACCATATAATAATTTGTAAATACTCCCAATGAAACCAAACTTATGATTTATATATTATTTTATATTAAGTATTTTTGAGATTATGAATTATTTTCATAATTTTATGATCTAAACAAGTGTATAATACTATTTATAAATGCATCATAGAGGAAGGAATGAGAATGATATCAATACAAGAAATCCATGTATGGATTTCCCTCCTAAAAAATATAATTGTGTTGAAGCTGGAGATGGAGTTGAACAAATTATAACTAATTGGGATAGCTAAATAATTTTCGGAGAAATAACCTTGACCATATATAGTAGTATGATCCACAAAATGGTGTAACAATTTTAGACCGCTTCATGCGACAATAACCTCTATCATTCAATGGGACTGAAAATACATTTATATCTGAGTAATGGATAAGTTCCTTAGAGAAGAGATTTATTGCTTTGGGAATTAATGAAAGGGATAAGGTTATTGTTGAAATATCCCAGTTTTAATAATCACAAAATATTATTAATTATGTTTATAATGAGTTTAATGTGTTATGTTATCATTTTGAATTATAAGACAGATTAGAAGAATACTCTAAGTATGAGTCACCATTAGCATAACTCACCACTATAGATGACTCACTGCTAAGGATTACTCACCGCTTTAGACTCACTATTAGTTTGGGTCACCACTCCAAGGAGTAAACATTAAAATTTATATTGATATAATTTACTAATTATGAGTCATCATTCCCGACTCACTGCTCCTAAATTGTTGTTAAGTCTGAATCACTACTCTAAAGGAGTCATCGCTCCAAGGATTCACCGCTCCAAAGACACCGTCAATCACCACTCAAATGGCTCACCACTACCTTTAATTTTTCATTTTAAGTTCAATATTTCTAACATTCATATTTTTGAAATTTAATGTTACAGATTAAATTAATGGCCTTTTATAGACAACATTTAAATTGATGTCAAACTATAGTATAAGGTACGAGGTACCATAACATGATCAAGATCATGATGTATGTCATATGAAATGTATAAAGAAAACAGTAAATCAAAAATAGAGATGTATGTGGTGATATAAAATAAAAAACATTACACAATAAGAGTTCAAAACTGAAAACATGTGTTTTCATGTATGCAGGCTTCTATACCAAGCATTCGAAGAACAAACGAAGAAGAACAATTTGATGTACACTTGTATATCTCATAAAAAACAAGACAAAAGATTATACAGCACTCGATTTTACATTTTTTTGAAATTTTTTTTGAGATCCATTTCAAGCTACCTTCAAGGAGTCACAAAGATGGAACTCTTATCACATAGAGAAACACTATCCCTTCTACTCTTTTATCTGCTATGTTTGTGTAATTTATTTTAAATATTGAGTATTGTGTGATTATATATGTTTTATTAACACACACTAACTCATGTGAATAACTATAAGATACATATATATATTCACAAATAATATTTTTACAGCTCTTACTCAAACAGATAACAGTGGAAGAGGTCCCTGCCCGACCTCTCACTCTTTGCACTCCCATGAAAACTGTTGAAGGGGTCTCTATGACTTGGAAAACACTGTATGTGTTGTTTTATACCTATATCTAGGTTGTGGATCAATTTTTTATTTATATAAACTTCTTGGTGGTAGGTAATCACCAAGTTAAGAGGATTAAGCCTAATCTTGAGACTGAACCTCTTGTTATTATTTCTACTATGACTTTAAAGTTCTGTTTTCACTACTCTATATATTTACATATAAAAACATTTCTTTCACTTTGATAATTAATATTATCTAGTTTTTATATTATAATTTTATTTAGTAAATTTATTTTAAAAGTTAAAATATAATTTCATATTATTTCAACTGAGAACTAGTCACTCTTTGAGAAAACTTTTAAAAGATCAAAAATTTTATAAATATACTACTTTGGTTAACTTGGGTATATTTTATTCTAATTTGGGGGATTTGTTTTTATTCCATTTTAAAAAGAAATTTTAATTAAGAACTCAATTAACCCCCACTCTTGAGTCTCCTACTCCAACCAAAATTTGGTATCAAAGGAGTTAAAATATTTTTAAAACCTTTTTAACTATGATTATAGTCATATGTTAAAGACCTTAAAATTTATGTTAATTCTAAAATTTCATTTATTTAAATTTATTTGTATAATTTTAATATGTATAACATATAGTAAGGTTCTATTACAAAAAAACCTCCATATTTTAATGAGACTAATTACTCCCAATGGAAAATAAAAATAAAAATGAATGTTGAAAGTATGGGTTTTGAAATCTGGTCTTCTATAGTAGATGAGTATAAAATTACTAATATTTATATAAGTAATTGAGATGATACAATGAATTATACTTATAATTATAATTGAAATATGTTAATGATTCATATAGTTCCTTATGAGATGATATGTTTAATAGAATTTTTGCATGTAAAACTGCCTATGAGATATGGGATACTCTAGCTATTTCACATGAAGGAACTAAAAAAGTTGAAGAAATGAGGATTAACTCTTAAAATATTAAATATGATAATTTTAAGATAAATACCAATGATCCTATCTATGAAATGTATCTCAGGTTTAATGAGATTGTGAATACAATGAGCTCACTAAGGAATCTAGCCACTATAAAAGAGCAGATCATACGACTCTTGAGATCTCTCTCAAAAAGATGGAGAGGGACATCAGTGTCAATTAGAGAATCATGTGACATAAATATAATTCCTATTAAGGATATGATAGGAAAATTTATCAATGTATGAGTAATAACTAATGGTTAATAAATAAGAATATTATGAACCAAAGAGAAAATTCGTTGCTTTAAAAACCACTGCTTATAAGAATAAAGAAAAAGAGAAAGTTAAAGTTCAAGTGATACAGATTCATTAGTAGAAAGTAATGAGGAAATGGATCAGCTAGCTAAAATATTCAATAAATTTTATAAAAATAATAAATTCTTCTGGAAATATAACTTCAAAGGAAAGTATGAAAATTATGGGAAGTGGAAAAAGTAATGGGATAAAGATGATCATTCAAATGAGATCATATGTTATGAATGCAAGAGAAAATGGTGTCTGAAGTCTGAATGTCCAAAAACTAAGTACAAGAAGAAATATTATAACAAGGATTGAAATTACAAGAAATATAAGTTACCTTGAGTGATTTTGAGGACTCCTCTTGTGACTCTGATTCATATCATGATGAAAAAGTTGATAAATCCACCATGTTATTTATAAATAATCTATCTAAGGTAACTTCTGTATCTTATACACATAACTCTCATTACTCTGGAGATGAATATGAAAATGATGTTAATGATAACATGCCTAAAGGATATTTTTTTTTATTATTGCAACGTTATTGAAGATAATTTTAATGATATGAAGAAAAAATATAATAAACTTATAAAAAAATATGCTCTTACTATTTTTATTAAATATTATGTTGTTGTAGAAAAGGAGAAAAATGTTCAGTTTCTTAAAGAAAATATTGAACTTAAGTTATCTAATGAAAAAATAATGAAAGATATAAAAAAATTACTGATGGGAAAAATATTTTAACACAAATTATTGGAGAACAAATTTATTTAAAATACACTATAGGTATAGGCTACCAACCTAGACATAGAAGAATAATTAAAAACACATTTATTCCTAAATATAGAAAATATTCTTCTAGTTCTAGTTCAGAAAGTTTTATTAATGTATCTAGTTCTGAAAATCATTCTATAAGCCGTTTTACTGGAGGACCTAATAGAGTTTATTTCTCTACATATTTACAAACTGTGTACATGAAACCCATTAAGCAATTGTGGGTTCCTAAAGAATTAATTAATGAAATTTATGGACCCAAGAAAATCTAGGTACCAAAATCATTTATTTTTTAATCTATTTTACAGGAAAGCTTCTTGAAAATTTATTGTAAGAACTTATGGTACTTGGATAGTGGGTGTCTAAGTAATATGACAAGAGACTACTCAAACATCAAGAATTTAATAAAGTTTGATGGTGGACATATCCCCTTTGGTGAAAATTCTAAAAGAAATATCATTTTTCTTAGAAAAATTGGTAATACCAATTCAATTTTAATTTATAAAGTAATTTTTACTGATTTTTTAAAGTATAATCTACCTATTATTTCAAAATTGTGTGATGATAGAATTCATGTAAAATTCAAAAACAATTCTTGTAATGTTTTTTAATTTAAAAATGATTTAGTTTTTAATACATGTATAAATGAAAATGTTTATACTGATAATCTAGATTCATTACTTTCTCAAAAATTTTCTTTCTTAAGTTCCTTTCATATAGAATCTTGGATTTGGAATAGGAGACTAGTCCATTATAACATTCAACCACTTATAAAGATTACTAGAAAATAGTTAGTCAAGGATCTACCCAAAATTGAGTTTCCAAATAATAATGTCTGTAATATTTGTCAAAAAGGAAAATAACACAAGATATATTTCAAAGAAAATAAATAAGTATCAACTTATCAAGCTCTTGAGTTGGTTCGCATGGACTTTTTTGGACCATATAGAGTTTCATTTTTAAATGGGAAGCACTATGTTTATGTACTTATAGATGAATTTTGGAGGTATACTTGGATTTTCTCTTTAGCTCACAAAATTGAAGTTATTTACTATTTTACCAAGAATGATAGATCAATAAAAAATCTAAGTAGACTTAAAATTAAGACATTAAGAAGTGATCATGGCCGTGAATTTAAAAATCAAGATTTTGAATCATTTTTCTCTTAAAATGGATATATTCTGATTTTATCTCCTCCTATGATACCTTAAAAAAATGGAGTTGTAGAAAGAATAAATAGAACCCTTCAAGAGATTTCTTGGACTATTCTCAATAAATATGACTTACCTATCTATTTCTTGTAGGATCGAATATGTAAAAGTGAGATGATCAAATACAAGAGGAGGGGGGGGGGGTGAATTGTATACTACAAAATTCATTTGGAACCTTTAAAGTTAAGTTTAAAAAGGTTAAAAAAACATTCACAAGACCTCTTAAAGAAACCTTTTCTATTTTCTTAAAAGAAATATTCTACCTTAAAGCATATAGAATATGTAATATAATCAGAGTAATGGAATTATAAAGTATAAGAAGGTTATAATTTATAACTTTAACAAAGTTAACATACAACAGCGGAATTAAAATAACTTGTAATAGTAAACAAGTAACAATAGGATTCTTTTAACCCAAAGAGAAGGGTATCCAACAACCTTGGATAAAGGTTCCTTTATTTATACTTTCAAGAAAGTCTATCTTACCCAAACCTAGGTAAGCCCTCAATCCAAATATTGGTATCTATCTTGCTATCCCTGAAAGCCCTCGATTTAGAAGGAAATCAAAACCTCTAGCTTCCAAACCCGGAAGCCCACGATCAACATGATCAGAGTCTGCACTAAGAAAGTCTGAACAAGTTGTTCATGCCTAAACAAGTTGTTCACAACATCCGCATGAAGCACTAAGATTTGTAAGAGCATGTCTCTCTAGAAATCACTTCACAATCTTGTTCCTTGTCAAGTACTTTGCTCATTAAAATGAGCTTGTATTTATAGGAAAAACTTCCCAACAGTCGGCTCCTCTCCAACGGTCATATTTTCCTTAAATTTCGGAGGGACCTGGACACGTGGAAAACATACAACAATTAGTTTGTAACAGATTGTATGACATCATTTCAAGTAACAAAAATGATGTTAAGTTAAAGATAAATGTTATGTATAATAAATCTTGGAATCCGATAATATTGGAAGGATACATTTGGAAACTCTAACATTATCAATAAATCGTAATCTTAAGAAATCAAGAAAACAGACTCTTAAGAATAACATTATCAATAAAAAAGAATCATAAGGAAAAGTAAATCGGATTGTGACATAGGTATCTCATTTGTTCCAGAATTGGAAAAATAAAATCAGAATCACTTATACAATAGAATCGAAGTCATAAAACTGAATCACATATACAACGGAATTGGAATCATAAAACTAAATCACATATACACCGGAATCAGAATCATAAAACTGAACCACATATACACAAGAATCAGAATCATAAAACAGAATCACATATACACCGAATTTGGAATCATAAAACTGAATCACATATACACCATAATCGGAATCATAAAACTGAATCACATATACACCAGATTCATAATCATAAAACGGAATCACATATACACCGGATTCAGAATCAAAAATATAATCACATATACACTAGATTCGGAATCATAAAACTAAGTCACATATACACCGGAATCGGAATCATAAAACTGAATCACATATACACCGAATTCGGAATCATAAAACGGAATCACATATACACCAAATTTGGAATCATAAAATGGAATCACATATACACCAGATTCAGAATCATAAAATGGAATGACAAATCATAATTAAAGATCTTGAAAAATTTACTAAAGGAAAAAATCAGAATGAAAAATATTGTAAAAATAACCGAATGACAAAATCGGAATGAGAGATCTGTAAGAATAACTGAATGAAAAAAATCAGAATTTAAGAAAAAAACAGAACTTAAGAAAAAAGTGTTTGTGATTTTCAAAACATAAAACCATAAGAAATAGAGAAGTCATAAGATAACCTTATTGACTCAACAATCTCCCCCCTTTTGGAAATCACAAACAACTTTGCTAAGGAAGAATATATTGACTTAGATAAACAAGTATGAAAAACTTATCTCCCCCTTTGAATGAAATTTATGATGAATACGACTAACTCCCCCTTAGGTTATGTTTCCCAAGGATCGTATTCTTGATCTTTGAAGTCAGGTTTTCTTAAGGGAATATCTCCCTTTTAGGTAAACATTTCTTCTTAAAGGAAAACTCCCCCTTACTTAGACATTATCCTTTCATTCCATACTCCCCTTACTAGATTCTCCTTCTTGGAGATTAAAATATTCCTTTAAATAAATTCTCCCCCTTTTTTATTTTCAAAAAGAGGAAAAGGAATGGAGAAGTATAAGATGTACCTGAAAGGTTAAGCAAGCATACATTCGAAAACAAAAGAAAAATATGCAAGAAAATTCTAAATAAAATTTTAGAAATAAGGTTTATATTATAATAAAACATCAGAATGTAAAGAAAAGTCATCCATTCTTTTTATGATCAGAAAACATCATCTTTATCAGGTCTTTGAGTTTCTTCACTTCCTTATGATATTCTTTAAACTTTTTCAAAAAGATCTCCTGATCCTGATTCTTCTTCTCTAAAGACAAGATCCTTTCTTCTTGAGCAACCACCTTTATTTCTAATTCATCTGTGACTTCATTCTCACTGCTAACAAATTAACCAATAGAATTGAGTTGACTAGATTTCTCAAAGATTGATGTCTTGAACTTGTTGAACTCAGTTTCAAAAGTATTAAAAGCTCATTTTTTAAATCCATGAAGTCACCAAACTGTCTTAGCTCATCATTGATAGTTTTTTTAATGGTTAAAGACTTTCTTACAGGTCACCTTATGAGATTTGTAATCAATCAAAAGATTACTGAAGTCTGCTTCTTTCTTTACAACCATGTCTATATGCATATTAGTTGATTTAGTCTTTTGATTCAGGGTTTATTGCATCATTTGACTCCAGGAATCTATGTTTTCAAGAACCGGAATGGTGCTGACCAACTTTCATAAAGATAGCTTGACAAATTCATTTTTAACAGATGAAGAGGAATCAGATCCTGAAACATCTTTTCCTTTCTCAACTCCTCTTGGAGTTAAGGAAAATGGTCTCTCTATTCTCTTAGAGGACTTTTGAGGAATTCAGATGAAGAAAAAAAATATTCTTTCCTTTAATAGGGTCTCAAAAGAGCCTTCTTTCTCAGGGAGTTTTGGAGAGCAAAGAATAGGCTCCCCTTCATACGGTATGTTAAAAACATTTGCTGCCTTCTTATAGGGGACTGTATATGATTTGTTATAGCATTTGAACTTAAACAGATCCTTACGATTCTTTTTAAGAAACGTAACAGATTCATAGAATTGAATAAAGAGGTCAGGATAAACTGGATCCTGATATTTCTCCTTAGCCACACAGACACTTTCCCATCTATTGGATCTTATCACCTTAGAAATAAGGGAGTCATATTTTTCAAAGAAATTAGGGCACACTAAACTTTGCCTAAAGATTGATCAGTCCTTAATCTCCTTGCTAACCAGTATCTGATCTGTTGAGGATTCTGGAGTCATTCAGGGTGATAGAGAACTTCGAAATGAAAGTTTTGACGACAACAGAACTTCGGCACTGATATCAGTAAGGATGGTGCGATACTTGAAAACGAGGAACCCCTTATATAGACATGGCTTTGGCTTTCCAGTTTCCATAAGATAATCAAACGGCTGATAAAAACCTGACCTGATATGACGGTTGAGAATGGATATAGAAAATATGAATTTCGATCTTTTGAAGTAAAGTAAACCGGAATTTAAGAAATTTTTAAATACTAACAACTAAAACTTAAGATAAAGAGTAAGAAAGATTACCTTTTGGAGTACTCTGAGAGAATTATCAGTATTATAAGAATTTTTCTTTGAGGTTTCAAAATCCAAAATTTTCAAATCTAAAAATTTCAAATCCAAAATTTTCAAATCCGAAATTTTCAAATTCGAAATTTTCAAATCCCAAATTTTGAAATCTGAAATTTTCAAATCTGAAATTTTCAAATCCAAAATTTTCAAATCTAAAATTTTCAAATATGAAATTTTCAAATCTCAAATTTTCAAATTCAAAATTTTCAAATCTGAAAATTTCAAATCTGAAATTTTCAAATATAAAATTTTTAAATGAAAGAAAAATATTTTAAAAAAATAAAATAAACAAACATATATACTCCCCCTGAAATAAGGAGTAGTTTAATGTTAGGAAATGATTTCACAAGAAGTAGATATGAATGATTACCTTATAGAAATCATTCCTAGCTTCTGTTTAATATATTCAAATCTATCGGAGGATAGAGGTTTTGTAAAGATATCAGCAAATTGCTCTTGCGTTTCAATGAATTGAAGAATAATATCTTCTTTAAGTGTGTGATCCCTAATAAAATGATGCCTAATAACTATGTGCTTTGAACGAGAGTAATGTTCAGGTTTTTTACTTAGGGAAATGGAACTTGTGTTATCATACATAAATTGAGTCTTAGTAAAACTCATACCATAGTCTATGAGTGTGTGTTGAATCGTAAACACTTGATCAAAACAACTTCCAGATACTACATATTCAACTTCAGCAGTGGAAAGTGCTACAAAATATTGTATTTTGTAAGACCAAGAATCTAAGGAATCTCCTAAGAAATGACAAGTTCTAGATGTTAAATATTTTGAATAAGAAAAAGCTTCAGATTTCATAGTGAGAAAATATACCCAAGTAAATCTAGTGTAGTCATCAACTAGGACAAACACATAGTATTTTCCTCCAATACTTCTAGTTTGTGTTGGACCAAATAAATCCATGTGCACTAAATGTAAGGCATTAGAGGTTGTAACTTCACTTATAGATTTAAATCTATATTTATGTTGCTTTCCATATTGACAAGGATCACAAACCTTCAAATAATCAAACTTAAGTTACGGTAGATCCTGAATGAGTTATTTCTTAGAAAGCTTACTAATATTACTTAAGTTACAGTTTCCTAGTCTCCTATGCCAAAGCCATGATTTATCTTCAAATGCACTAAGGCAAGGTAGATCTTGACTTATAAGGTTTTCTAGGTTTAAGTTGTACACATTCTCATGCCGAAGGGTAGAGAAAATAAACTCATCCTTGGAATTATGTACTAAACGTTTATCATTTCAAAAATTCACAAGGTAACCTTCATCACAAAATTGGATTATGCTTATGAGGTTGTGCCTAAGCCCTTTTATGAAAACAACTTTTTAAATAATAACTTTACCAAGAAGAATAATGTTACCTATACCGATAATTTCTCCTTGAGAGTTATCACCAAAAGTTACCTTACCACCTTTTATTTTTAAAATCTTCTTGAAATAGTCTTTGTTACCAGTCATGTGCTGGGAACATCCACTATCCGTGTATAATAGGTTTTTCATACTTCCTTCATTTTCCTGAAAAAGAAAGAGTTATGCTTTCGGAATCCAAACTTTCTTGGATCTAGAACTATTTGATAATAAAAGTTTGGGTAACCATATTTGTTTAGAAAAATAATCTTTATGAAATCCAAGGGATTAAACTTTATTTAAAGGCCAGTTTTTCTTCCAATTCCCACCACTTTGGAATTTAGTACAAAAAGGGGCTCTAGAAGGAACAAAATAATTATTTTTAAAAATAGGTTTTTCATGAGAATAAAATAATCTATGATTATTACCATGAGGTCGTATCTGAGAATAAATCTTGTGAAAATTTTCTTTACCAGAAGTAAAATTTTCAAGAAGTTTCTACAAGTAAAATATTTCAAATTTTAGTCTCAGGACTAAATTCTTATCCTCAGGAAAAATATATTTACGGTTAATTTTATCTTCTAAAAAAATCATTTTCTAAAAACATATTTTTAAGATCCTTAGAAAGTTTATCCTTCTCAGAATTAACTTCCTCAAGTTTCTTAGAAAGATTATTTAGAACATCATTTTTCTTAGAAAGATCTTTGGAAGGATCTAAATTTTTTTTTTAAATAGATTTTCTAGAATTTTCTTTATCAAGTTTCTTAGAAACTTTACAATTTATCTTTTCAAGAAACTTAGTAAATCTTGAAACTTCCTCATAGAAAGGAAAATCAATATCTGATGAAGAAGATTCCTCATTTGAAGAAAAACCTCTATCTAGAAAATTTTCACATAAAGACATATTGGTTAAGGATTCACCAGTTTGTACCTTTTCCATAAGACAATGATTTTGAAATGGAGATCTGGCTATTAGACCAATATTCTTTTGCACAGAAGATTCATATTTTGATGATTCATCAGAAGAATCTCCACCACTGGCACTCCAAGTGTCATTAGCTTTCAATACTTTGTTATGCTTTGATATGTAGAACTTCTTCTTGTTTCTTTCAGAATTCCTATCTTTCTTGTCTCTCTTCTTAAACAAGGGACAATCAGGTCTAATATGAACAGTTCTTCTATATTCATAGGTAGTAACGTCTTCATCTTTCTTATCTTTTCCTTTTTTATTCTTGTATAAATATTGAAAGTTCTTCCATCCAACAATATTGTTCATCCTCTGAGAAAGATTTACTAACTCATTTTCTGAAGCTTCACTTTCACTTGATTCAGATTGAACAACAACCTTCTTAGCTTTAGATCTTGTAATTCTCTCAGGAGTCTTGGATTTCATATGATTTGAAGTAGTTGTAAAAGAAAAAACTCCATTTAAATTATTCTTCTTAATATTATCAGCATATCTCTTCATTCTGGTTTCATGTTGATGAAGAGTTCCAAATAGTTCATCAAGAGAAATCTGAGTAACTTTCTTATTCTCATCTATAGTAGTCCTCTTGGATTCCCATTCGTTAGGAATGATATCTATAATATTGTCTACAAGAGCTTCATCATCTAAACATTTCTCACCCATGGATTGTAAGTTGTTGATGATAGTCATAAATATTTTTTGTACCTTGCATAAAGGTTCTCCATAAGGGAAGCAAAAACCATGATACTCAGCCCTGAGAATTTCTCTTCTAGTTTCAATAACTTTGGAAGTTCCAAAGTTAGTTACTTCAAGATTCTTCCAAATACTATTTTCAGCTTCATATGATAAAATCTGGAAATATATGTTTTTATTCATGGAACATAGCAAAGTATTACATACTTTAAAGTTCAACTGATATTCCACCTTTTCTGGATTAGTAAAGGTTTTAAGTTCCTTATCAGGAATCTTATAATCTCTAGTTAACATAATGTAGTTTTATACACCTTTGTTTATCACAAAGGTCTTCATTCTATCTCTCCAATACTCATAGTCATTTCCATCAAAGATCAGTGGTCTAGTAGGATTGAGATTATCTAGAGATCCAACATGAATACCTTCCATACTAAAAGAAATTTCTTTCAACAAAACTTATTAGTAAAAAAAGTTTAAGAACAAATATGAAGAACTTAAGAAAAGGAAAACTTGAGAAAGAAAACGTATATGTGGATATAATTATTTCAGAGACCTCCTCTGATACCAATTGTAGGATTGGTTCAGAGTATGCGGTAGCCAAACTCTAATACCAATTGTAGGATCGAATATGTAAAAGTGAAATACTCAAATACAAGAGGGGGGGGGGTGAATTGTATACTTAAAAAATTCCTTTGAAACCTTTAAAGTTAAGTATAACAAGGTTAAAAAAACATTCACAAGAACTCTTAAATAAACCTTTTCTATTTTCTTAAAAGAAATATTCTACCTTAAAGCGTATAGAATCTGTAATATAATCAGAGTAACGGAATTACAAAGTATAAGAAGGTTATACTTTCTAACTTTAACAAAGTTAACATACAACAATGAAATTAAAACAACTTGTAATAGTAAACAAGTAACAATAAGATTCTTTTAACCCAAATAGAAGGGTATCCAAAAACCTTGGATAAAGGTTCCTTGATTTATACTTTCAAGAAAGTATGTCTTACCCAAACCCAGGTAAACCCTCAATCTGAAGATTGGTATCTATCTTGCTATCCCCGCAAGCCATCGATTTAGAAGAAAATCAGAACCTCTATCTTCCAAACCTGAAATCCCACCATCAGCATGATATGAGTCTACACTAAGCAAGTCTGAACAAGTTTTTCACACCTAAACAAGTTTTTCACAACATTTGCATGAAGCACTGAGAGTTGTAAGAGCCTCTCTCTCTAGAAATCACTTCACAATCTTGTTACCTATCAAGTACTTTGCTCGTTCAAATGATCTTGTATTTATAGGGAAAACATCCCAACATTCAGCTCCTCTCCAATGGTCATATTTTACTTAAATTTTGGAGGGACCTAGACATGTGGAAAACATACAACGATTAGTTTGTAACAGATTGTACGACATCATTTCAAGTAACAGAAATGATATTAAGTTAAAGATAAATGTTAAGTATAAGAAATATTATAATCCAATAATATTGGAATGATGCATTTGGAAACTCTAACATTATCAAGAAAATGTAATCTTAAGAAATAAAGAAAACATATTCATAATAATAACTTTATCAAGAAAACAGAATCATAAGGAAATGTAAATCAGATTGTGAAACAGGTATCTCATTTGTTCCAGAATCGGAATCATAAAATCGGAATCACTTATACACCAGAATCAAAGTCATAAATCTGAATCACATATACATTGGAATCAGAATCATAAAACTGAATCACATATACACCAGAATCAGAATCATAAAAATGAATCACATATAGACCAAAATCTGAATCATAAAATGGAATCACATATACATCGGATTCAGAATCATAAAACTTAATCACATATACACCAAAATCGGAATCATAAAACTGAATCACATATACACCGGATTCGGAATCATAAAACGGAATCAAATATACACTGGATTCGGAATCATAAAACAGAATCACATATACACCGAAATCGGAATCATAAAACTGAATCACATATACACTGGATTCAGAATCATAAAATGGATTCATATATACGCCAGATTAGGAATCATAAAACAGAATCACATATACATCGGATTTGGAATCATAAAATGGAATGACAAATCATAATGACAGATCTTGCAAAAATAACTGAATGAAAAAATCGGAATGACAGATCTAGTAAAAATAACTGAATGAAAAAATTGTAATGACAGATCTGTAAGAATATCTAAATGACAAAATCAGAACTTAAGAAAAAAACAGAACATAAGAAAAAAGTATTTGTGATTTTCAAAACATAAAACCATAAGTAATAGAGAAGTCATAAGATAACCTTATTGACTCAACATTTCTCAGTAGAGGCAATAAATATGGATTTCTATGTAATCAATAGAGTCTTAATTAGACTTATCTTGAAGAAAAACCTTTATGAACTATGGAATAATAGGAATCCTAAGGTTAAATAATTTAGAGTTTTTGGTTGAAAAGTCGTTATTCTAAATACCAAGGATAATCTTGACAAATTTTCTTCCAAAAGTGATGGTGTATTTTTTCCAGGATATTAAATTTCTAGAAAATCCCATAGAGTCTTTAATAAGAGAAAAAATGGGTAGAAGAATATGTACATTTCAAATTTTATGAAACAAATCTACATGATCCCAAAATCTCTCTAGAAAATATTAAGGTTGATCTATCAAATCTATAGTTGAATTTCAAACCTTTTTATTCTGTGGACAGACAAATAGAAAAATCATCTAGTTCTAGAAAATTTCTACACTCTGAACCCATAGAACTCAAATCTATATAATACCCGAAGGAAACCAATCCATCTTTATCTATAGGCATTAGAACTCTTAAAAATAACACTTTAGATGATGTAGTTGGAGACCTAGAAAAAGGTACACAAACTAGATATTCTCTAATAAATCAGGTTGAACATCAAGCCTTTTTGTCATAGCTTGAACCTAAAAATATCAATGAGGTAATCAGTGATAATATTTGGGTAATGGCTATAAAAGAAGAGCTAAATAGGTTTCAAATAAAAAAAGTATGGAAATTTTTTGATAGACCCAATGATACCTTAACTATATGAACTAAATGGGTTTTTAGAAACAAGGTTTATGAATTTTTCACAATAGTAAGGAATAAAGATAGGTTAGTTTCACAAGGTTATAATCAAGAATAAGGAATAGACTATGAAGAGACATTTGTACCTGTAGCTCGACTCGAAGTCATTAAAAATTTTCTATTTTTTGTAGCTCATCTTAATTTTAAACTTTATCAAATGGAAGTCAAAAGTTAATACTTAAATGGTTATATAGTTAATTATTTTTTTGAACACCCCCCGGGTTTTCAAAATATCTATTTTCCAAATCATGTTTTCAAATTAAAAAAACCTTTATATGATTTAAAACAAGATCCTAAAGCATGGTATGATAGGCTCAACTATTTTCTTATTTTCAAAGGTATTACAAAAGGTATAGATGACCCTACTGTTTTTATCAAAATAATTTCAAAAGATGTTTTTGTTGTTAAAATATATGTTGATGACATTATTTTTTGATATTCTAAATACATCCTATCTTTTAATTTTTAAAAAATGATGAAAATTTAATTTGTAATGATTTTAATGGGTGAACATAAATTATTTCTTGGATTTCAAATATTTTAAAACAAATAAGAAAATATTTTTAATAAAAGTAAACATACTAACGATATACTAAAATGATTTGGTTTGGATAACACTAAAATTATTGATACTCCCATGCGTACCACATGTAAGTTTGATCTTAATAAGGCTGGGAAACTAGTGGATCAAACCAATTATAGAGGTATGATTAGAAGTATTCTATACTTAACTACTAGCCAACCTGAAATGATGTTTAGTGTGCGTAGACACCATGAAATGTGTTCCATGTTCTTTTCTATAGAGTGAAGAAATGATTCTCAAATAGATAACAAATGTCAAGTATGAGTAAATTTAATTTCACCATGAAGGAATAATATGAAGGATGAATATCTATGTTCCAAAATACTACTCCATACTGATGGATAAGTGGAATGATTCCCCCATCGAGGAGTAGGTAGTGGATTTCCAAGATCGATGTTGAAAAGGTGTCTACACATTAAATTAAATTTCTGAGTTTCTTCTAAGAATACATGGTGTATTTACCATCTAAATAAGTGTATATATTTTCAATACCTTCTATTTTACTGGTCGTAGAGCCCAAACAAACTTACAGATCAAAAGTTATGGCACTTGGAAGAAAGATAAATTTCAAAAAGGGACCCACGTGGAAGACCTACATGGAGGACCTACGCGACGATATAATCTATACACCCATACACAGAAGACCTACATGGAGGACCTACATGAAGGGACTATGAATAGGACCTATGTAGAAAACTTCCCTTCAAACAGGTCCCCTCCATGCCTATAAATAGGACCCTTGGGCTCCCCATTTAAAAAAGGAAAAAAAGTTGGAAGAAGTCCCAAAGCTCCCATTGCGTAGCTCTTTCGCCAAGATCCCCCAAATTTTCCCAGGTAGATATCTAAAACATGAGAGAAGAGAGAATTAAATGGGGAAACATGGTTTAAATTCCAATCAAGTTCTAGAACACATGGAGCTTCATGATACACCTATGCGGAGCACCTACAGGGAGCACCTACGTGGAGCACATGCGGGGAGCACCTGCGCGGAGCACCTGCACGATGCACCATGGAGGAGAACCTGCGTGGCCCTACTGATCCATAACATAGGGGCTGTGGCCCTCCACCCCTGCTCAGGATCAGTGTCGAGCTGCAGTCCCAACCCTTCAGGCTGGCCCCTTCACTTCCTTCACTAACCCCAATGAAAAATGGAGAGTCTCACTGTGAACTTTTCGGGTCTGGTCGATGATATTTTACATTGATCCCTTTATGTGGCCCAACTTCCAGCCTTGGAATACAATTATTTGAGACACTTCATCACACTCAATGAATTTCCTTGAGTTAACTTACTCCTATTGGTTCCTTTCACATGTTACATGTTTGGTCTCTCCTTATAGATGCCCAGAGTACCTTGAGTCAATACACTCCTCAAGAAAATCATTAAACCTCATCACCTAACTCCTATGCCAAGTTAAATTCCAACTGGTAATTCTCCTTAAGAGTACGCCCCAACCAATTCTCAAATGGGAATCCTCCTTAGGAATAAGCCCCAACCAATCTCAAAGGGAAGCCATCCTAGTGTATGCCCCTAACCTTCATCCCTTCTTTATTTCATTTGGACCCTTGTCAAATGTAAAGTGAATAGAGGGAGGGATCTTCACCTCACCCTCTTCCCGGGTTGCCTCGACCTTGTCCATCCTGGCCACCGTAGGCTCTCCTCCTCATCCACCAAAAGAGGAGGAAAAGTTGTTTAATTGTTGAATCTTTCACATCCTCTTGTTTCTCAAATTGAGCATGACTCACATGGGATTAGAGATTCGTGATGATTTCAACATTTTCACAAACACCCATGGTAATGGAACTACGATAACTCTAATTCATGTTCAAGCTAGGATACATAGGAAGACCTTTTAGGGCCCGAGCTCACTGGATATCCTCTTCAGGAATCCAACCCTTAATATGGGCATCCTCCTTAGGAATAAGCCCTAAATTAAACCCCTAAGTCATCAAGGAATACTTTTCAGTAAGTAATCCCAATCTCATTTATCTCAAAGAACTATACTGTCCTCAGAGATTCATCAAACTACAGGGGATTTGATTCCTAGTCACACGTGATACATAGGAAGTATCCTTGTGGTTCCAACCTGATACCTTATATAAACCCTGTTCTCCTTGGGCCATATTCCCAACTGGGTTTAATATTAATTGGAAACCCAAATTCTTTCCAAGTTCCTTGGGCTGCCTCAGTATAAGTCCCACACTAAATTTTGACTAAGCACCTTTCAATTAGATGTCCTTACCACATGACATTAAACTGTATGGTTAGGTCCTTATCATAAGACATTACAAGGTATGATGTGTCCCATTAAGCAGCACTGAACTATGAGGGTTCCGATTCCTTTCACAAGGATACGTAGGTAGCCCATTTTATGGGCACAATCCCAATATCAAGAGAAACATTCATCTCCCTGGATGATAGTAAATTCTAGAATGCCCCACTGAGTGGCTTAAAAACCAGCATCATCATAGAGATGACTAAAATAATCTTTAAATAGTATATGAAAGGATACCATTGAGAGAGAACCTCTAATACATATAGATATATCCATTAATGAATAACCTTGAATACATACTGATGATTCTAAATTTTACACATGTTAATAAGTGATTTCAAATTCCAAAGGAAAATTATTTTATACTTGGTGAATTAATAAGGATTCATGAAAATATCTTAAATTTTTAAATATAGTCCCAGAGTAGACAATAATTTCTCCCCAAAAGGGTGTGATGAGTCCGACCTCCCATCCTCTCGACCAATGTACGTTCCTCAGAATCGTAAAGTTCAAACTTAATGAATGCATGCCTTTGTAAATCAGGTCCCCTTTGGATACCCTTTAGATAAGGAACTATTGGAAGTTTCCAATTCCATGAATAAATCCAATGGAAACTACTTGGAATCCGTGATTCTTAAAACTAGAACACACATTTCAAGGAACTACGTAACAAAAATGGTGAACCCGACATAAATCCTTAACCATGTTAATAATGTTACCCACCTGTTAAGCCCCTATCAATTGATAAAGGAAGGACATTAAAAAGAATTAATCACAAATATTTCCATCTACAAGATGTTGCATTAATAGAGTTTGTTGTTGTTTTAATGTTTTTTTCTCAGAACTCCCTTCAATCCAAAATTGCTTTCTTCAAGATGACGTCTGTGAACTTCTCGACCGCTGCTCAAGCTGGATACTCATCCACAGGATGGATGAAATCAACCACTTAGCATCTTCAACACTGGGTCTCCAATGTGTTGATAAAGGAGTATTGTCATCATGGTACAATTCCAACTTTGGAGGCTTCCCAACATGCCCTCCAGGTCAATAAAAATCCTCAATTGTCTGGACATCGATGACTGATGATCATGAAATAGATGGTGACAACCACCGTCTTCAACAGTTTTGGGTCCTTATCCCAAGAACGGAACAACTAGTCCCTCCCATACTACTAGTAGGTGGATCAAGAGCTCACTCATGGCCTCAAAAAAAAGATGAAAGGATCCTTACTGAGGACTCCCACCAACAATATCCACTAGTAGAATTGCGTGGTAGTGAACCCCCAACATGATGGGGGTGTTTCCTCTGGACATTCAACCCAGGTCTCTCAGACCCGGGAATGCAAGATGAACTTCCGGGGACAACTTCCAATCAACATGGAGCAGGTTCTTAGCTCCTCCCCCTCCAGAGAAGTCCATCAACCTAACTTGATGGCGAACAATGAGCAGGCACATACACCCGTATGTCTTAATTTTGCTGTCCAGTAGACTCGTCTGGAATCAACCCACCAATCCCACTAGATAAATCTTGTGGAGTACTGTGAACATGCACATACACTTTCTTACAAGTTATCATCAAGTCAATAGGCTCGTCTGTCTGCATTTAAAGAAGCCCACCAATCCAATGTTGTGGAAACTGGTAAACATGAACATACACCTGAATACAATCACCAATTCTACTAGTAGTTTTGTCTCCCAGTATTGAAGGAAATCAGTCCACCATACTTGAGGGGAAACAACCAGCAGGAATATACACCTAGAAGTGTTCATCAAGCCTGCCAACAGTCTTGTTTTGCAGTACTCATAGAATTCAGTCAGAAAGCTCTGACGAAAAATCTGGGGCCGACCCAACTCTCTGCCCCCATGCATGAGTACCGTCAATACCCATTGGCAGGAAAAGGAGGAAATGAGTAGACACATACAACTACTCCAAATAAGGAATGGATGTATGTTCCTGTTATGACCACTGATGTCGCTAAACACATCTTATAAATAACGAAAGGGCAGAGACAAATTCCTACCCATATTCTATAAGCATGCCAGGATATTATAACAACTACATCAACTTTATTGGGGAACATACACATAAATCTGTCCCTACACATGGGATGACACATCGACATGCCATCCCGGAGTAGATACACACCTCTTTTCCAGTCTAGGAGGGTCATGGGGCATACTCCCCCATATCATACAGACAAAAGGATTGGGAACAAACACCATTTCCAATTGGAGGTAATCAGTCTGTTATGGTAATCAATCCAAGGCAAGCACAACTACCTCCCCATGATAACCACTTCTCCCAACAGGTGTCCCCAACTAAGTGGAAGAGAACATCTAATAAGAATTCTTGCCAAACACGGTTGGAAAATCAAGAGCCAAGCCGCAATGTGGCTCCTCTTAATGATGGAGTTCTTGAAGCCCTCAGACACTTATCTGTTGCAGCTCAAGATCCTACCCTCTCATTACCAAATTATGGGATTAGTAGCAGTAATTTTGAAGTTCCCCATCATAAACTTCATCATGAAGTCTTGATTCATGAAAATTTGTTCAATCCATAGAACCTATCTCTAAATGAGAGCTACATCAACCCTCCGTGCAGCCAAAAGACCAAGGATCAAGAGGATTAACCCCTTGCTATAATCCACTATAGTGGTCCTCTACATGACAGAATTCACAGTGAAAGTCCTCTCCATAGTATTATTTCACATTGTAAATATATTTCAATAATTGAAAATGTAGTGATGAGAAAGTCCTCTTATTTCTAGGTACTTGGAAACACAAGGCTAGTCATGTTTGATGCTTTTTCATTTACGGGTGAAACACTTTATGAACCAGAAGACATCTTAAGGGAACGATCATTCTCTGAACCTCCCTTGGGTCATTTTACTTTTAATACAGAGCGTCCACTTTGGTCAGAACAAGTGGAGAAACCTCTCTTGAAAGACAATTAAGATGTGTTAAATATGGGAAAATAATTAGCTAAAGGAGAAATACCAGTCATGTTCTCTAATTTTGAAAATTCTTAGTATAACATTCCAAAATTGATGGCAGAATATTGTATTCATGATATCCGCATCAACATATAGAAGAATCTTCGTCATTTGAAAACCTAATTATTACCATATGATGAATATAAAAATCATGTAAAGGTAAAATAAGCGTTGAAAATCCAAATTGACTTGGCATCTCTCTCTGTTTCCCAACATCTAAAGGTTGAAAAACAGTAGAAAACCCTTTAGTGTGCATGCCTTAATTCTCTAAAGAGGCTATGCCAGTTAATTTCTGACACCCCATCTGGTGTTCATATCAGAGGATGGGGTTCACATGGACCATTGCATTTCACTGCACTCCAGAATCAACAAATTCTTCCAAAAGTGGTCTCATACAATGTTATTGTCCATGGACAACTATAATCAACAAATTTTGTATGTTATCAAATATATGCTCAGAAACAGGCCTCTACCAGCTCTCAACAGAGTCAAGACCAAAGAAAAGAAATTGTTGAGTTAATTTTACTTCAAGAATCTGAGAATATTGAGTAGGCATCCCTCTTAGAGGATGTCATCCGTCAGAGAATGAAAATTTCTGAAATAGCACAATGATCTTCCGAAACAGGTGATTTGGGTGGTTGTTGGATAATGCACCCAACTAATGTCCAAACAAAAATTCACAAAATCAGAAGATCAGTTGTACTAATCCCAACCATACCAGTTCAAGAATAACCCTATCTTGCAAGGTTGGGGGATCATTTAAGTCAACCTTCCAATTCATTAAACAAAGTTCAAAGATTTGAAGAATAAGAAGAACATGAATAGTCCCAAACTATAGGGTTGGGGGATTTTTCACATCTACAATCCCCTCCTCAATGGAAGTCAATTTTCTCCCTATTCAAGAAGAATCCACAAAGATAGCACACAACTGAACTATCTGAGGATTCCATTTGGGTAACTATCTGCTAAAAAATTCCGAAGAATTCATCATATAAGGGAACAAAGTCTCATGGAAGATATAAAGGGAGATGATCTCACAAAGATACTGACATAATTCCATCAATGCATTATGCGTTAGTAAATGTCATTAACACTATTGCAGAAGATCCTCAAAAAAATGTGTCTAGTTCAAGGGGATTAGAAGATGAAGTTCATATCCATAATATGGTACACACTGAATAAAATGAAGAAGGTGTACGTACCCAAAATAAGAGGCTTATCCAAAATCTAGGTATGACTTCAAATAACCAACTTCCACCCCTAAGAAAGGCATATAACAAGGGGAAAGGTAAAAGTCAGATTTCATCTAACTTTTCCATTAGACATGGTCAATCTCTCTTGCTTGAAAAGAGATTTTCATAGCAAGAAGAGGAGATAAAGGAGTTGAAAAGACTCAATATAGAGTTACTTGAAAGTGTCATTTTTTCTAAATATACTATCTAGGAAGATCCTCCACTTTCATATCATGTAGGAACTCCTCAACAGAGAGGATTTTTAGTAACTACAGATGCAGATAATGATTTCCCTTCATTGGGTACACAACCAAGGCATGATCAAACACATCTTGATAAGCATGTTCCCATGGGTTATCTGAGGAACATACCAACACCACCACAAGTGGGTTTTCCAGTCATTGCACCAACTCAAGCTCAAGTTGTTGTACCTGCACAGGTTCCAGATCATCCGGATATTCCCCAAATTATTATGAACACAATTGAGGAATTAACAACTTGATTGGAGTCTATGGAGGAACGACGTGCGTCAGTTCAGCCGAAAAATAAATCTTAACCTGAATTGGTGGACCTGATTCCTCCCCCACCAAATTTTGTGAATACCACATTTCCAATATTTAATAGTTTGGGAGATCCATAACAACACTTAACACATTTCATTTCTCATTGTGATCCCATGATGAGAACTCCTCAACAAAAAGAAGCAGTAAAACTCATGTGTTTTGTGCAGTCATTACAGAGACCATCTTTTGTCTGGTATATAAGTTTACAATTTCAATCAATTACTGGATGGGAAGATCTCCATCAAAAATTACATCTTAAATTTAGCTTAAATATACCGAAGATGAAAATTTTTGATCTCACTAATTAGAAACAAAGGGAGAATGAAAAGAGTTTTAGATTTTATTTCTCGATGGAAAAGATTAACATATTCTTTCAGTATGGAACTACCACAAAAAAAGTTTCTACCAATTTTTGTGGAAAATCTATGTGATGAGTCATGCACACCACTGATCCCTGTAAAATAAATTGGAGGGTTTCGATACCTTACTTCAATTGATCAATAGATAGAATATTCTATTATAGAGACTAAGACTAAAACTCATGTAATTCCATCAGCTCTGGGAAGGAGAATAAGGAAAGCAAAGGCTGCTACTATTACACTCAAGCAATTACATGTACCTACTTCCACTTCAAAACCTTCATCGTATCGAAGGGATTCACCTCTAGAGCATCAACAGAAATGACTACCTCATCAAGATGATCAAAGAGATCAAAGGAAGAAACAGTTTAAGGAATTAAAAATCAATTTTTATTCCTTCTAGAACAAACAAGTTCTCGGTTACTTCATCTCAGCTCTAGAAAACAATTTGATTCAGTTGCCAAGGAAGAAGAAACCAAACAAAGAATGAGATAAAGATATTATGAATTGTTGTCCCTTTCACCAGATATTGGGGCATCCCATTCAGGAGTGTTTTGTTTTCAAGGATCTTCTGTAAAAAATGGTAGACTCTGGAGAAGTGAAATTGAAAAGTTCATTAGCTCAAGTATCATGTGTTACTGCTACTGATCCAGAGAAAGAAGGAAAATGGAAGGATGTCAAAATATAAATGTGCAGAAATATGATGATTGGATGATCAGGAAAATGATCAACCAAACTCATGAAATTCTACGAACACAGTTGAAACAACCAATTGTGTCTTCCTCCACTTTTTCCATAGTAAAAACACCTTCATCAAAAGGTCAATACTCAAAGAAGTGAAGTGATCATAAGGATAAAGAGAAGTTAGAAGAAGATGAACTAATTTCAAGGAAAATTTTGTCCTTGACCCTAGAAGATTTCATTCCATATTTTTCAAAAGCACGGGCACTGTCCTACCAAATGGCACAACCAGAACTAACCTGTCGGAAAGAATCTTCATCAAATGAAGAGTTGATCTTTGGTTCTGTCAACATTATCCACTTAACGGATCCTTATTCCAATGGTGATTCTGATTATAATGAACCAGAGTTCCTTATACCTAATTGGGGAACGAAAGTAAGAGTCCAAGGTCAAGGATACATGAAAATATGTGGGAATTATAGAAACCACCATTTTAACTCTACCCCTTCTCGAACCATATATACTTCCGAAACTCATGGAATATCCCTTCAGTGGGATCAATAAGAAAAAAGAGTTTCTTCCATGCAAGACATGTTCGGTTCTGACATTATTATTCTGGAGGACCAATTATAAGTCACACCATCTTCCTCTCAGCAAGTATATAGACCTAGTTAGTCTAATCTACCAAAGTTAGGAGTATTTTCAACTTTTTCTCCGAGACAAGGTACATCTATATCAGAAGCATCAACTTTCAAGACACCTGCAAAACTGAATTTCCATGCTAGGAAATGCAGACCTATGAATCAAAAGTATGATGTTTTGAAACAAATAGACCATGTACCATCCATGTTATTGATTTTGGATGACTTGAATCTATCAAAAGATCTTTGAGAAGCACTTATTGTGGTTTGGTCAAGTCCTCAAGAGGTTGAAACCAAAGTTGCTACTACTGAGGTTTACTATATAGAGAATGATCTTGTAGAATGTCATGTAGTTATATATTTTATGGATGAAAGTGAAGATTACATTTAAAATGGACCTATTTGACCCTTGTATCTATCTGGAAAGGTCAACGATATAGACATCCAACGATCCTTCATTGATAATGGCTCCAGAGTCAACCTCATTTATGTTCGTACACTTCAACGATTAGGCCTGACTGAATCTAACTTATCTTCTTATACTTTAATGTTGCAAGGATATGAAAAGAATGAGAAAGAACCTCTGGGTGAGATTACTCTCAGAGCTCAGTTTGGAGATCTTGTATCTAATTCAGATTTCATGGTTGTTCGTCAGGACACAGCCTTCAACATTTTTCTTAGAAGGCCTTAGATACTTCAACATGTATCTATACCTTCATCATACCACCAATGTCTTAAGTACTATTTAAATGGTCAAATAGGGACATTGTATGGTGACAAGGCTCTGTTGAAAACTTGTGAATCTTAATACATTAAGGTAGAGTTTTATCACACAAAAGGAATGATGTCCATGAAAAAATAGATAACCAGAGTTAATGCTCCAGATGGACTGGAAAAGATCCCAACAATACCATTCATACATTTGAGTACAGATTATGTGCTACCCATCAATAAAATTTAAAGGGTAAAATAAAATCCAATTTCTTGTACAATAACTTCGATAATTTCCATTTCAACAACTGATCCTGGCATCATGGGAGAAATTATTGATTCACCAAATAATTATAGAAGCCTAAATGGAGATGTCTTCATATCATATTCCAAACTAAAGAAAGACCTTAATTTTTCATTCAATGTATAAGAAGTTGTAGTAATGCTATAGGAAGAGAAAGATGTTGATTCCCAATCCATCATCTCCTCTTTATTACCACATGAAGACCCTTCATCATCAGTAGGGTTAGATATGGTGGCCTCTTTTTCAAGATGTTCAAATACTGATTCCTCCCCCAAATCTGGAAGTTTTTCCTCATCATATACATGAATGTTGAAACAGAAGAGGTAACACGTAATGAATAAGAAGAGGAAGATCTCATGGATTCTCCTCCAGCATTTGAGGAAGGTGTCTCTACCACTGTGGATGAGCTCAGAAAAATAAATCTAGGCACATAAGAATATCCATGCCTCACTCTAATTAGTGAGGCCATGAACTCATAAGAGAAAGATGTGTATACTTCATTTCTAAAGAAACATAGAGATATATTTTCTTGGAATTATAGAGAAATGCCAGGTCTTATTCCTGATATAGCCACTCACCATTTGGGTTTTCCAGAAGAACATTGAGGATTCAAGAAGGCATCAATAAGAACACACCCAACTCATGCCTCTAAAATCAAAGCTGAAGTTGATAATATTATAAAGGATACCTTTTTTAGGGAGGTTCAATATCCCAAATGGATGGACAACATTGTCCTAGTGAAAAAGAATACTGGGAAAATCAGAGTTTTCATTGATTTTAGAGATCTTAATCGGCATTGTCCTAAAGATGATTTTCCAGTTCCAATCATAGAGATTTTAATTGATGAAATAGCTAGCTATGAATCTCTTTACTTCATGGATGGATACTCTGGGTATAATAAAATCTGTATGTCCCTAGAGGATGAAGAATATATAGAATTAAGAGCTCCTCAAGGTGTGTTTTTCTATCAGGTCATTCCATTTGGATTAAAGAATACATGTGAAACATACCGACATGCCATGCACCATATTTTCAAACCCTTATTAGGGAAATTTGTTGAATGTTATGTGGATAATTTGGTAGTCAAATACAGACAACGTTCCAATCACTTGGATGATCTGGAGATCATATTCAATAAACTTCGGCAACATAGTTTGAAGATGAACCCCTTGAAATGTGCTTTTGGGGTAACCTCAGGAAAGTTTCTTTGCTTCGTTGTATGCCATCGTGGTATTGAAGTTGATCATGAGAAAAAAAATCAATCCTTGGCTTGTCACCTCCTCGAAATTTGAATGAATTAAGAGGATTACAAGGAAACTTGGCCAAAATTCGGCGCTTTATCGCCAATTTGGTAGGCAAGTGTTTTCCCTTCAACATATTAATAAAGAAGTGAGTAACCTATAAATGGATTGAAGACTAACCAAAATCATTTAATACCCTCAGTAAATATATTTTGATTCCACCAGTATTAATTCCAAATATTGAAGGAATACCACTTATTCTCTATGTGATAGATTTAGAGCGATTATTGGGTTCCTTCCTTTCCCAAAATAATGATGCTGGGAATGAAAAAAAAATATTTACTATCTCAGTAAAACAATGCTTGATGTAGAAACTAGATATTCAATTATTGAAAAGTGCTACCTAGAATTAATCTTTATAGTTCATAAATTGAGGCACTACCTGCAACATCATGGTGTCCAATTGGTATCTCACAATAAACAACTCAAATTTATCCTCATTATTCCTATTCTTACAGGGAATCTGGCATAGTAGGAAGTTATTTTGCAATAGTTTGATATTCAGTTTGTGCCCCAAAAGAAAATAAAAGGCCAAGATTTGGCTGACTTCCTTGCTGAACATCCATCTATGGAAGATACATCATTGAATACTGAACTTCCTAATGAAGAAGTATTCTCTATTCAAGATAATACCCAAACATGGGAAATGTACTTTGATGGTGCCTCTATAAGTCCAATAGATAAGAGAATGGAAAACCCTAAACTTAACAAATTTGTGTTAGGAATTGTCCTTATTTACCCCAAAAAGGAAGTATTACCTTATTCCTTCCTGTTATCAAAATACGGTACCAAAAATGAATCATAATATCAAGCTTTTATTACAGGCTTGGAATTGGAACTTCAGGTGCAAGTGAGTCACTTGAAAGTAAAAGATGATTCAGAATTGGTAATCAAACAAATCAATGGGGAATATTCTATCATAAAAGAAGATTTAATACCTCTGTGTGATTACGTCAGAGGCTTAATGGATGAAATTCCCTCAGAGCCTACATTGTCTTATGTCCTGCGATCACAAAATGCCCAAACTGATGCACTGGATAATGTAGATGAAACCTTGGAAGATCCAAACCGGTATGAGACAGTCATCAACATAGCTCATCGTCATATGGTCTCACCTTCTTTTCAAACCATAATGGAGGAAATTAATGAAATTAGCCATATTTCTAAGCCGTATGGTCATACCATATGATGGAGAACACCCATCACGAAATATATTCAAAATGGAGTACTTCCACTAGTTAGGGCTGAAAAAGTATAGATCTGACGGTGAGCGACCAATTTTACTCTTCATGATATTCCAGTTCACTAGAAGATCCTCTACATACAAGGCTTTGATGGAATCCTCTTCAACTGTATTGATGGAGAAGAAACTACAACTGTCATGAAAGAAGTACATTAAGGAGCTTGTGGCGATTACCAGTCCTGGCATAGGCTTTCTGATCAAATATGAAGGCTTGGATACATTTTTCCTTAAATGATGCAGGATTTCTAAAATTTCACTAAGAAATGTCATCCCTTCCAAATGCATGCCAACTTCATTCATCAACCCCCAGAGTTGCTACATATAGCTAAATACTCCTGGCCATTTCCCACATGGGGAATGGATATAATAGGACCTTATCCTCCACCTACAACTAAGTAGTTCATGTATATTATTACTGCTAATGACTTCTTTTCTAAATGGGCTGAGGAAATTCCTCTCAAAATGTCAGATCTAAAAGCACTGTTAGTTTTATAAAAACCAACATCATCACTAGATTTGGGGTCCCTCATACTATATTAACAGACAATGGCACCAATTTCTATTCTGTTGAGGTAAAGAAGTTATATCAGGAGCACAATATCAAGTCTAACCATTCATCTTGCAATCATGCGGTGTCTAATGGAAAGATAGATACTTTCAATAAGACTTTATCAAATATACTCTAGAAGATGGCGGATAAAGATAAGAAATCTTGTCCTGATAAACTTTTTCATGCTTTATGGGATTAATGGACTACTACCTATATTGCCACCAATGAAACCCCTTATTCATTGGTGTTCCGAAAAGAATTAGTATTTCCAATTGAAATGCAATTGCCTTCACTCAGAGTTGAAATATGTGATCAATTGTCTACAAATGAGAGGTCTCAGAAATAGTTTAATGAGTTGGAATGATAAGATAAAAAATTGCATACTTTGCATCATTTATAAGTCTATCAAAATATAATTGTGTGATCTTTTAACAAGAAAGTTCACCTCCATTAATTTTTTCAAGTATAATTGGTATTGGTCCTCAGGACTCCAATGATACCATGGAAAAAACCTCCAAAGCTTTCGTCAAAGTGGGAGAGACCTTATTCCAAACATAAGGTCTACTCAAATGGAGCTTATTCCTTAATCTCAATTGATGGAGATCTTATTACAACTCCAAGCAATGTAGGATTCTTGAAGAAATACTTTGTGTAGTTGCACATCACGTCCTCACTACAAGACTGAAAATTGCACAGCTCCCATGTCCTTACTATAAGACTTAAAACTAAACAGTACAAATTCCTAGTAGAAATACATTAAATTGCATAGAAACTATAAGCGTCAATGCCGTATGATGTTAAAATGTGTAGTATATTTGTCTTTATCACACGACGTTAAACTACATGGAATTATTTTTCCTCATTACACGATATTAAACTATATGGATAATGTATTCTCTACTTGACGTTAGGAGATTCCATAAGCAAGCATCATGGACATAATTGCTACTCATTAGTGGCACATGAGTCCTTACCTTCCTTATGTCCGAGTCAGATCTTCATAGGGACAATTTTTCAAGAACTAAGGGTGGCTTGATTCACATCTATTTGAGATATGTAGAGACGCCTAGATCTCCAATCTTGGTCCCAATTGCAATCACAAAATTTTTATTTCCCTTTTTCTTATCCTGTATATGAACTAGATCTATATAGAGTTCTCTTTTAAGATACATGATTTGATTTTCATACTATCTTGTGTCTTAAATTTAATAATTATTATAGAATTTTTTAATTCCCCTCGTCTCCCATGTCAACTTGATTCATGTGGGAAATGATTTTTTAATGAACTACATACAACTTGATTCTCATCTATATTGTAATGCCTCAAACCTAGTTACCGAGAGTCGGTGCATTATTTTAATACATTGGCATGATTACAAGGAATCAAGTCCCGAAAGACCATTCAGTTTAGCAGTCTTGGAAAATAGATTACATACATGGACATTACAATACACTTTATAAAATAAAACACAACATAAATGATCCTTTGAGAATGACACTAATCACTTAGATTAACCCTACTTATCAATCATAATACACTTCCTGGAATCCTAAGAAAATTAAAACATAGAAAGAGGTGAGATCAGATGCTCAGTAAGGATAACAATATAGTGGAAACTTTTCTAAATAATCATAAACATTTAAGGTAATGTATAAGACTAAAACAAAAGCCTTTTTAAAATTAACCTTCAGAATAATATGTAAATGATACAATAAAATAATGCCATTTACTTATTCACATGGATATTCTACTAGTCGAAAAATCACATGCAATATCAATAGCCACTTTCATAATGATGGAATGTCAAATGCCAGACTATCATAACCACATAGTCAAGGCCTTATGACAAGACTACAAATAACATTTTCTCAAGGCATTGTGCCAAGACACTAGTTTGTATCATGAGACCTACCAATGCATCAAGGAGCCATAGTGGGATCCACCCATCACTTACTAAGTCCAATGCATTCCTCATATTAAAAGGTATAAACATAACATAAACATTCGTATTAAAACTGGAATACAAAATGTCAATACTTTACCCATAAACCATGAATGGTATAAAAATAACACATCCACAGTAAAACATATCACAAAACCTTCAATACAATATGGAATATTTGTATCATAATAAATCAACTTCAAACAAGTTTAAAATACATTAAAGGATTTTGACATAGATGAAAATGATTTGTAAAACTCTTTGAGAGAAATCTCCCTTTTTCATGAAAACATTTAAAAGTCACACAATTTAAAAAGGAATAAATTTAAATATATTTTTGAATCAAAGTGTCCCAAACCACTTTGAAACTTTTGAAAGTAATTAACATTTTAAAACATTCATGTCCATTTAAATAAATCCTTAAAACCATTTTTAGAACATGGAAATTAATGAGAATGGTTTAGAAGAATAAATCTTTAAAACATTTAAAATGATGTTTTAGTAAAAAGTCCCTTAAAATAATCCCTTTGAAAACTATTTTATGAAACATGTACATGGATAATAAATATTTCCCAGTAAAAACTTACACATAACCAATCTCGGATAATAATGAGATTGAGGAATTAACCCTTACCTTGCACTTTCCTTTAGTCGAGGGTATGTTTAACCTCCTGTATGAAGATCGTAGTATGTTATTAAATTATACCAGAACCATATTAATATTTATGATATCATACATGATTCATTTATGACTTTATACTACCCATTTAATAATAATTTCCATGTTAAATTAACATTTCTGGTAATAATCGCTTTCTTTATCGTACGTGTTTTAACTTGTTAATCTTGATTGTATCACTTAGAAAAAGATTTAAATACTTCCAGAATATAAAACATGATTTATATATCATATATATTTGGAATATAAATATGTATAATAGACATATATATGAAATGAAAAACACCTTTTATGGAGACGGTAGTCCGTACATTCGCATAAACACTGTTTCCATTTTCATATCGTATTAAACAGAACTAAGTGAATAAGATATATTTAATTATATATATATATATATATATATATATATCTAGTAGAATTATTATGTCATATATTACATACTTATTAGAAATATATATTTTTATAATCGTCGATGAATGGTGATTGTGGAAATGAATCTCATCGTGTCGTGGAGACGGTAATCCGTACGTCCGCACAAGCGACAATATAATTTCCTTAAAGGTGTGGAATTGGATGGTATATTATTTTTAAAAAGACATTAGCATGTTTTTTTAATTATTTATATACATATTACTCATCATTATATCTATCCAAATAACAAAGTGTTGAAGAATAAATTACACCACGGCGTGGAGACGGTAAGCCGTACATACGCACGCATGGTGACATTATCATTCATTAGATGGATAGAATAATGAATATAGTTGTGCCATATTTATAATAAAATTAAATTATATATAAGATACAGGTGTTATTATTTTAGAATGAAAACAACAAAGAAAGAGTAAGTGGAAGAATAAAATAACTTGAAAGAGGTTGGTGAAATCATTACCTCTTCTTTGGGTTCTTCCTTTTGATTTGATCAAAAGGGGTCCTTAGGATGGCTTTATGACCAAAGTAATGCCTCTAGGAAGAAGGTAGGATAGTTGGGATGATATTTGGTTAGGGTTTGGCCAATTCAAATGGATTTGATGGTGTGAATTAGAGAGAAGGGGGAGTGCCCTTTTATAAGAGGGGTGGGGGGCACCTTAGGAAAAGCTAGAAATATTATTTTATAATAAAATAATTTTCGGTTTCTAATGGCTCCAAAATGAATTATTTAAAATCTAAGGTGGGGATCGGTCGAAAAAAACTCAACCAATAGGTTTTAGACAGGTTTAGGTTACCATATTAACCTTAACTTTTAGATTTAACTCTTAGTTAAATAGTTTTGCATTTACCATGTCTCTTTGTATTTTTATATTATATGGTTAATAAACATACTGTAAAATTACAATATAACCCCAATTTGTTCCATAATGTAATATATATTATTTGGTAAGTCTTTTGTCCAAACCTTAGATTTTTAGGACTTTTATATAAATTAATAATATAATATTTGTTTTAAAAATTATTTTATGTCAATTTTGACACTCTTTGGTATTTTTTTTGATAAAATAATAACAACATGATTACTTCAAACAAAATACATTGAATCAATACTAACATGTCATATTCACCTTGAAAATTCATGGATGTCATAAAAACTTTGAAATTATATTTATTTTAATATTTATAATACAATTTATTTGATTCTTTCATTAATAAGGTAATTATTGCATCATCATTGTGTCATTAATAAATTTAATTATTTAATATTTAAAAATTATAAATAAAATACCATTATTTATTAAATTTGTTTATATTTATAATGAATATTTATAGTTGAATTAATCTTATGTATAACTCTATATTAAAAATGGCTTAGTTATTAAACTTTGATTTTAACTCTTTCAACTCTTCTTAAAATAAAATAATAATAAATGTCTTAATCTAATCCAAGTGGACCTAAAGGGTAAAATTTTATTACTAAGTTTGTTTTTTGTCGAATTACACTTATACAATAGAACCAGGACATGTGTTAGGGTAATAATAATATCATTTTTACCCTTAATTACCCTATTTACTTTTAACCGTAGTAAATAAAAGTAAAAAGTTACTATTTACCAAAAATTATTTTTTGTCTTATTGAACCACATTTTAATCCTTCATATTAACCACGTCTCTTGGATTTTCAAAATTCAACTCACAGAAGCAGTAAAATTTTGTTTTATGTAAATTTGCAAATGCTCCTAGGAGGTGGGTAAAAGATTGTAAAAAGTTCGATAAAATTTTTATATATCTAAAATTATTATAAAATGACTGCAATGAATTAAATTGAATTTATATAGGTATTATATATCTATTTTGAACTAAAATAAATTTAAATAAAATAAATAATTATGTAAATAAAAAGCCGGTTTTAAACAATAACTCAGTGTTTTTCACTATCAAAAATTGGAAGTTTTCAGAAAAATGCCAAAAGTTTACCCCAGGCTAATTTCTATATTCTGAATCCAAAAATGATGTCTATTTTACCAAATTCAAAACATATAAGTTTCATTTATTAATTTAAAATTAATTCCCGTTATCAAAAACCAAAAGGCGTATTTTTAAGAAATAATAACTATCAAAAGATTGACACTTGTTTATGTCTAATTTCAAAGTAAAATTACATACAATGACCAAAATTGGATTAAATGGTAAAAAAATAATCTATTTATACTTCCAAACAATTAAAATGTATAATTTAACACTATAAATTATTTTGATTAAAAAAGTTGTTTTCAGTTAAAATATAGTATTTTTCACTATTAACCAAAATATGAAAGTTATCAGAAAAACACCAAAAAATTATTGAAACTAAATTATTATGTCCTCATTCTAAAGAATAAGTTTATTTTGTCAAATTGAATATATAAAAGTTTCAGATATTGGATTTAAAAAGGGTTCCCCATTAAAAGGCAGTAAAATTTCATTTTTTGAAAAATACTTCTTTTATATGAAAAAATGTATTTGTTCTTAAATTATGTCTAAGAAACTGATAATATGGATTCTAAAATTATAAAGATTATATAAAGTTCAAAATTTAGTTAATACTATTCATAACCGCTTTTGAATGACTAATTTGGTAAGTCATGGTGTGCTTGAACTCAATGTTGCGTGTAGTGCAAGTTGTTGAATTCCTTTGAAGAAATAACGTACTATGAAATCTTGGGGTGTTACATTCTTCCCTCCTTCAGTAAATTGTGTCCTCGCAATTTGAAATTTTTCTTCAAAAATAAAAGGTTGAAAATAGAAAATACCTTTGTGGGAAAACCCACATCAGAAATTGGGTTAATAAAATTTAGTCTTAATAGGAGGAAAGAAATTATATATATATATATATATACACTTGAAAATTAGATTTTCATCCTTAAACTAATTCCTTCCACAAACTCATCATTCACTCCAAATGATTTAAAAAAAAATCCTATTTATCCAAATCGTATAAGGTTCAAAAAATAATGAATTTATAATTCATTTTTCAGACTATTTAAAAAAAACTAAATTATACAAACCAGTGAATCATGTATTCCAGTCATAGGTGATGCACCTTTGTCGCTTTTTGGTTGCGGGTTCAAGTCTCACGACCTTGCCGAAAGTGACTAGTTGTTTCCAGACCTCTGGGTTGTCCTTTTTATAACAATCCAAAAATAACCATAACAATAGTATACAATTTCAAAATTAATCCATTCCAACCTTTAGACTTAACCAAAATACTTATATCCAAACTCTCAGTCCAAAATTTATAAGGAAGTTAAACACAATGAGGATCCTTTTTTCCAGGTAATAACATGTGAACACCTTCATCATGTATTCTTTTACAACACCGTAACATCCCGAATTACAAAAATCAACCATCTCTTATTCCAAAATCAATACCTCATTATCAGGAACATATTAAGGATTACCTTTCCTTCAACCATGTATTTTCCAAAAACTGTAGCTTACTATTATGTAACATTTCTTCGAACCATATAATCGAAAATCCTCAATAAAATAGTGCTGCAGTACAATCCTTATTTATCTCCATAATTCATGTAACGAGTATACTGTTGATACAACACTCAAATGAAAGAATTATATAATAATAACATAAGAACACTAGTCATTCCTCTTCATCTGAGGTAGTATCATAACATGATTATTATCCAATAACATCATTTGTGGTATGCTCTTATGAATAGGACATTGATTCGCGTAGTGTCTCAATTCCTTGTAGATGAAGCATTTTACATTTGACAACTTTTTATTACCATTGCAATCACGCACATGGTGTCCTTTTTCTCCACACTTATAACAAACTCTCATTCCCTTCAAGAATTTACCAAGGTGATTCATTCCACATTTATCACATATTGTAAAATACTCCTTTTCCCTCTTCTCTTTATTCATCTTTCTCTCTTCCATCCTTTTCTTCTCTTACTTCCCTTCAAAGCCATAAGACTCATAGAATTCTTTACTTATATTATTAACACATGATACTATTTCTTCATATGTTGAGAATACATGGTAGACTATTTCCCTTATAAATGTTGGCTTAATAATATGAAAGATATGATACTTCTTACTCTTTGGATCATACGTATTGCTGGAGTTCACATTCCTTCTACTGGGCACCATTTCTATACAATGGCATACACTAGGTTAGTTTATGAATTGCAATGAATAATTTCAAACTTGTAAAATACCTAACATAAATTGAACAGTTTATGGATATAATCCATAAAAATATTTTCTTTGAGGAGGTATATACTCGTAAATTTTTCATAATGATTGGTAAAGAAAATGACAATTATCTAAAGCATATCCCCCAGGAGTGTCATAACAAAGAGTGCAGCAAGGCCCATTATCGTGCACCAGTTCCCGTTCGAGTCTAGCTCAAAGCGGTCTTTTTAGGTTTTACCCCTAGGTACATCTGTGCCAGAGCTGCCTCTACCTGCTCATATCCAGACATGGATGTAGTTTCTTGGAAAACTCTCAAAATCTCTACATTACCAAAATTATAGGAAGTTATTCTATACTAATCCTCAAATTCTATATTAGGGTAAGGTGCTCTAATTAGAGTTTATCTAAATCTAGATTCCAAGGTTATTACTAAACTTCCTCTGATACCAACTGTAATGCCCTGACCCTAGTTACCCAGAGTCAGTTCATTATTTTAATACATTGGCATGATTACAAGGAATCAAGTCCCAAAAGACTGATCAGTTTAGCAGTCTTGGAAAATAGATTACATACATGAATGTTACATTACACTTTAGAAAATAAAACACAACATAAATGATCCTTTTAAAATTCCATTAATCCCCTAGCTTAACCCTGCTTATCAATTATAATACACTTCTTGAAATACTGATAAAATTAAAACATAGAAAGGGGTGAGCTCAGATTCTCAGAAAGGATAACAATATAGAAAAAACTTTCATAAATAAGCATAAACATTTAAGGCAATGTATAAGTCTAAAAAAATCATTTTTAAACTTAAACTTCATCATAATATGGAAAAGATAAAATAAAATAATTCCATTTACTTATTCACATGGATATTCTACTGTGGAATAATCACATGAAATATCAATAGCCACTTTCATAATGATGGAATGCATAATGCCAGACTATCATAACCACATAGTTAAGGCCTTGTGCCTAGAATAAAAATAAGATTTTGTCAAGGCCTGGTGCCAAGACACTAGTTTGTCTCATGAGATCTATAGATGCATCGAGGAGCTATAGCGGGCTCTACCCATCACTTACTAATTCCAATGCATTCCTCATATGAAAATGTTTAAACATAACATAAACATTCGTATTAAAACTAGAATAGGAAATGTAGATAATTTACCCATAAAAGATGAATGGTATAAAAATAACACATCCAAAGTCAAACATATCACAACACCTTCAATACAATATGCAAGATTTGTATCATAATAAATCAACTTAAAACAAGTTTAAAATCCATTAAAGGATTTTGACATAGATGAAAATGATTTGTAAAACTCTTTGAGAGAAATATCCCTTTTTCATGAAAACATTTAAAAGTCACACAATTTAGAAAGGAATACATTTAAAGACATTTTTTAATCAAAGTGTCCCATACCAATTTGAAACTTTTTAAAGTAATTAACATTTTAAAACATTCATGTCCATTTAAATAAATCCTTAAAACCATTTTGTAAACATGGACATTAATGAGAATGGTTTAGAAGAATAAATATTTAAAATATTTAAAATGATGTTTTAGGAAAATGTACCTTAAAATAATCCCTTTGAAAACTATTTTATGAAACATGTAAATGGATAATAAATATGTCCCAGTAAAAACTTACACATAACCAATCTCGGATAATAATGAGATTGAGGAATTAACCCTTACCTTGCACTTTCCTTTAGTCGAGGGTACGTTTAACCTCCTGTATGAAGATCGTAGTATGTTATTAAATTATACCAGAAACATATTAATATTTATGGTATCACACATGATTCATTTATGACGTTATACTACCCATTTAATTAATAATTTCCATGTTAAATTAACATTTCAGGTAATAATTGCTTTCTTTATTGTACGTGTTTTAACTTGTTACTCTTGATGGAATCACTTAGACCAAGATTTAAATACTTCTAGAATATAAAGCATGATTTATATATCATATATATTTAGAATATAAATATGTATAATAGACATATATATGAAATGAAAAACACCGTTTATGGAGACGGTAGTCCGTATGTATGCATAAACGTTTTTTCCGTTTTCATATCGTATTGAAAAGAACTAAGTGAATAAGATATATGTAAGTACATATATATATATATCTCTAATAGAATTATTATGTCATTTATTACATACTTATTAGTAATATATATTTTTATAATCGTCGATGAATGCTGATCGTCGAAATGAATCTCATCGCGTCGTGGAGACGGTAATCCGTACGTACGAACGAGCGACTATAACATTTCCTTAAAGGTGAGGAATTGGATGGTATATTAATTTTACAGAGACATTAACATTTTATTTTCATTATTTATATACATATTACTCATCATTATATCCATCCAAATAACATAGTATTGAATAACAAATTACACCACGGTGTGGAGACGGTAAGCCGTACGTACGCACGCATGGTGACATTATCATTCATAATATGGATAAAATAATGAATATACTTGTGAAATATTTATAAAAACATCAAATTATATATAATATACATGATTTATTATTTTATAATGGAAACAAAAAAGAATGAGTAAGTGGAAGAATAAGAGAACTTAAAAGAGGGTGGTGAAATCATTACCTCTTCTTCGGGTTCTTCCTTTTGATTTGATCAAAAGGTCTCCTTAGGTTGACTTTCTGACCAAAGGAAGGACTCTAAGATGAAGGTAGGATAGTTGGGATGATATTTTGGAAAGGTTTGGCTGAGAAAAATGGCTTTGAAGGTGTGAATTATAGAGAAGGGGGAGTTCCCTTTTATAAGAGTGGTGAGGGGCACCTTAGGAAAAGATAGAAATATTATTTTATAATAAAATAATTTTCGGTTTCTAATGGCTCCAAAATGAATTATTTAAAATATAAGGTGGGTATGGGTCAAAAAAAACTCAACCAATAGGTTTTAGATAGGTTTAGGTTACCATATTAACCTTAAATTTTAGATTTAACTTTTTGTTAAATAGTTTGACATTTACCATGTCTATTTGTATTTTTATATTATATGGTTAATAAACTGACTATAAAATGACATTCAAACCCCAACTGGTTCATTAATGTCATATATATTATTATATAAGTCTTTTGGCCGAACCTTAGATTTTTAGGACTATTATATCAATTAATAATATAATATTTTTTTAGAAACTATTTTATGTCAATTTTGACACTCTTTGGTATTTTTTTTGATAAAATAATAACAGCATGATTACTTTAAAAAAATACATTTAATAAATCCTAACATGTCATATTCACCTTAAAAATTCATGGATGTCATAAAAACTTTGAAATTATATTTATTTTAATATTTATAATACAATTTATTTGATTCTTTCATTAATAAGGTAATTACTGCATCATCATTGTGTCATTAATAAATAAAATTATTTAATATTTAAAAATTATAAATAAAATACCATTATTTATTAAATATTTTTATCTTTATAATGAATATTTATAGTTGAATTAATCTTATGTATAACCCTATATTAAAAATGGTTTAGTTATTAAACTTGATTTCAACTCTTTCAACTTTTCTTAAAATAAAATAATAATAAATGTCTTAATCGAATCAAAGTTGACCTAAATGGTCATATTTTATTCCTAAGTTTGTTTTTGGTCGAATTACACTTATCCAATAGAATTATGACATGTGTTAGGGTAATAATAATATCATTTTACCCTTAATTACCCTATTTACTTATAACCGTGGTAAATAAAAGTAAAAAGTTACTATTCACCAAAAATTATTTTTTATCTTATTGAACCACATTTTACTCCTTGATATTCACCGTGTCTCTCAGATTTTTGATATTCAACTCACAGAAGAGGTAAAATTAAGTTTTATGTAAATTTGCAAATGCTCCTAGGAGGTTGGTAAAAGACGGTAAAAAGTTTGATAAAATTTTTATATATCTAAAATTATTATAAACTGACTCCAATGAATTAAATTGAATTTATATAGGTATTATGTATATATTTTGATGTTAAATAGATTTAAATAAAATAAATAATTATTTAAATAAAAAGTCGTTTTTAAACAATAACTCAGTGTTTTTCACTATAAAGAATTGAAAGTTTTCAGAAAAATACCAATATTTCACCCTAGGATAATTTTGATATTCGGAATCCAAAAATGATTTCTATTTTACCAAATTCAAAACATATAAGTTGAATTTATTAATTTAAAATTAATTCCCGTTGTTAAAACCAAAAGGCGTATTTTTAAGAAATAATAACTATCAAAAGATTAACACTTGTTTATGTCCAATTTCAAACTAAAATTACTTACAATGACCAAAATTGGATTAAATGGTAAAAATATAATATATTTCTACTTCCAAACCATTTAAATGTATATTTTAACACTATAAATTATTTTGATTAATTTTTTTTTCAGTTAAAATATAGAAATTTTCACTATTCACCCAAATATGAAAGTTATCAGAAAAACACCAAAAATTTATTGAAACTAAATTATTATGTCCCGATTCTAAAGAAGAAGTTTATTTTTTAAAATTGAATATATAAAAGTTTCAAATATTGTATTTAAAAAGGGTTCACCATTAAAAGGCGGTAAAATTACTTTTTTTTGAAAATTACTTCTTTTATCTGAAAAAATGTATTTGTTCTTACATTATGTATAAGAAACTCATAATATGGATTATAAAATTATAAAGATTATATATAGTTAAAAATTCAGTTAATACTATTCATAACCACTTTTGAACGGCTAGTTTGGGAAGTCGTGATGCGCTTGAACTCAATGTTGCGTGTAGTGCAAGTTATTGAATTACTTTGTAGAAATAACGTACTATAAAATCTTGGGGTGTTAAATATATGAGATACATAGAGATGGATAGATCTTAAATCTTGGGCCCATCCATGATAGAAAAAACAAAACCCTTTTATTCCTTATGTAAGAATCCAAACATATATAAGGAATGTTTAATGAATTACATTTGTCTTGATTCATTCCCTCAGTAGGACACTTAGTGACACTTGGATTTTATCCCTTAGTCCATATACAACAAGTATTTATTTTCACATCAGTTCACCTTTGTCCTTACTACATTACGTTAAGCTTCAAGGAAATCTAACACCCATATTCTCCACTTGTGTCACATTTGTGTTATAGAAGAAACCCTTACTACTCCTTGTTTCTCACACTGAGCATAGCTTACCTGGGATTAGGAATTGGGTAAAAGTATTCTTTATAAAAACAAGGTGTCTCAATTTCTTGTGGGATTATCAATGTCCTCACTTCTTGACCTAAAACTACACATTATAATATCCTCACTGCATGACTTAAAACTCCATAGTTTAATGTCCTCATTTCATGACTTAAAACTGCACATCACAATATAAATTCAAAGGGAAACAAAGAAAGTCTCCATTTTACATATGAGTCAGATCAATGTAAAGGATGCAAAACTCAGGGCCAATATTGATTCATATATTTCTTATGTGCATTGAGAATAACCCCCTTATATATTTCACACTCTAAATCTTGAATATTTCCAAATCTTCATAATATTTCTTATGGTTTCTGGTGACATAATTTCTAATATTTGAGAACTATTTTTCCTGACTATGCAGTACGTGACCTTAGGTGGCCTTGAATAAGTTGCCTACATATTGGGCCTACCAGTCAAAAGATGCCACTATTTGGTTATGCAACATATTCCCCAGTTGGCCCTTCATAATAAAACCCCCATAACAGGTTTTTCAAAAGATGGTAATTTCATTCTTGGTTATAGTGTCTTTGTCCCCTTAAAAATTTGATGAAAATATACAATAATTTGTATTTTAAAACAAACAATCATGTATATTTTTTCCATTATCCTTCTATCAATATGAAAATATTCAAGACCATGGTTTACACATTTCAATTTCCATGTATTCAAAGTAGTATGAAATAACCTTGGATCACTTGACCATATATCATATATTTTTTCCATTTCTGCTCCTAGTTGTATGACCTAAAACTACAGACATCATACCTTCTACGTTTGGGTCATACCTTTGTAGAAGTCATATTCCTCTATTTCTTTGGAAATATGGATTAGAAATACCCTCTCCATATTAAGACACCTTTATCTATAAACCAAACCCTGCTTCAGAATATATGAATCTCCATAAAATTTCTTCAGATTTTAGAAATAGAATGTTAAATTCTTATGATCTCTTTTTCTTGACTATGCAGTACGTTCCCTTAGGCGGAATTTCATAAAACATGCATACATAACGGGCCTATCAGTCAAAAGATTCCACTATTTGGGTATACAGCATACACCTCAGTTGGACCTGAATAACACAACCCCCATAAATGGTTTGTTAAATAATGGTAACTTCTTTCTTGGAAAAGACTTCCTATAATTCCTTTATCCCTTTTTCCATATCATTATTCAGTTTTAGAAATTCCCAAATAAAAGTTTATGATTTCTCTTCCATACTTGAATATGGTAGTATGTTTCAAAACAAATTATCAAGAAATTGGGAGAGTCTCATACCTTTGGTCAGATCTAAAGACCTTAAATTGAAGTTACATAATGTCCTCACTGCATGACTTAAAACTACATAGTATAATGCCCTCACTACATGACTTAAAACTGCACAGTATAATGTTATCACTGCATGACTTAAAACTTCACAATACAATGTCCTCACTGCATGACTTAAAATTAAACAATATGATATCAGAAATTCTCCTTTCTAACAGATTTCAACCATTCCCTATACACCAAATTTGTATGGAAATGGTTTTTCTATTCATGATATATTTCGTCATAAAATAACCCTTTCATTCTTAAAATTCATTTCCTTGGAAAAACCACCCACTATGGTCATGAGTCACCCAAAGATTATTTTACCTTGTCTATCAATAGTAAAATGTTAAATTCCTTAGAGATATTTTGCATGAATATGAAGTATGTTCCCTTAGGTGGCCTTTCATAAGCTGCCTACATAACATGCCTATCAATCAAAAGATGCTACTATTTGACTATGCAACATATTCCCTAGTTGGACCTACATAACACAATTCCCATAACAGATTTGTAAAATAATGGCAACTTCATTCTAGGAAGAGACATATGTTGATAAAAGTTTTAAATTTAGTGACCATAAAAATCTTGGATCAAGATTCCCCTTGGAAATATTTGAATAATATTAAAGAAATTCTTAGTCACTGAGTCTTGTTTGGGATTTAATTTCAAAATTTATGGTCAAATCTATTCGAACTTAAACATTATCCTTTTATAGTCCAACATGAATGACTCTAAACATCCGATAATAAGAGACATGGTACTTACTATATTGAGAACTCACAAAGGTCACTCTAAACAAAAGTTGAGTTACAGCTCACTAAACATACATTTTGTATGATTTAGGTAATATTGAGCAATAAAAATTCAAAATATACATAGTTTGTGGGGTTTTCCATATAACCCTAGAAAAAATAAAACTATGCTCTCTAGGACCCACAGATTAGGCAAAAAGTTGATCATACTTTCAAACATGAAATAAATTCAAATCTAACCAAATGATGTTTGGAATTCATCAAAGTTCCCTAATTTTACCTTAGAAAAAGATTCTTTTCATTTTGAATGAATCAAATTCTAAGGGGGGGGGGGGATTTTTTTGACACCATGAAATGTGTTCCATGCACTTTTCTATAGAGTGAAGATATTATTTTCACATAGACAACAAATGTAAAGTATGGGTAAATATGTTTTTACCATGAAGGAAGAAGATGTGTCCTAGATTTCTCTATGCCAAAATACTACTCCATACTTATGAATAAGTGGAATGATTCCCCCATCTAGAAGCAGACACTGGATTTCCATGATCGATGATGAACATGTGTCGACACATTAAATTCAATTTACAAGTTTCTTATGAGAATACATGGTGTATTTATCATATCAAGAAGTGTATATCTCTTCAAGACCATTGATTTGATTGGTTGTAGAGCCTAACTAGACTTATAGATAAAAGGTTATGGCACTTGGAAGACGAATAAATTTCACAAAGGGACCTACACAGAGGACCTACACAGTAGTATAATTTTTTCAGACCTATGCAGAGGACCTACGTGGAAGACCTACATGTAAAACCTACACAGAGTAACTCCACTACCCAGGGTCCCCTCCTTGCATATAAATAGGACCCTTGGGCTCCCCATTTCAAGGGTGGAAGAAGTTGTAAGAAGTCCCAAATCTCCTGTTGTGTAGCTCCTTTTCCAAGATCCCCCAAACTTCCTCAAGTAGCTCTCTAAAAACATGAGAGAAGAGATAATTGAATAGGGAGATGTAGTTCAAAGTACCATAAAGGTCTATAACACATGGAACTGCGCGATGTAACTGCACGAAGCACCTGCGCGATGTACCTGTGCGGAGAAACTGCACAGAGCACCTACGTGACACACCTACGTGACACACCTATGCGAGGGAGATACATGGATCACCTATGTGAGGAACCTTGGTGGAGAACCTATGCGACCCCGTTGATCCCTTCTCTTCTGTCACTAACCCCCATTAATAATGGATATTCAGACCGCGAACTTTTCGGGTCGGGTCGCTGACATTTTTCATTGCGCTCTTTATGTGGCCCAACTTCCAACCTTGGAATAATATGATTTGAGATACTCCATCACACTAAATGAAGTTACATGATTTGACTTACTCTTTTTGGTTCCTTTCACATGTTAGGAGTTTGGACTCTCCTTATGGATTCCTCGAGTACCTTGAGTTGATACACTCCTCATGAAAACTCTTCAAACCTCATCACCTAACTAATATTCCAGGTTAAATCTCAAATGTGAAACCTCCTTAGGAGAAAGCCCCAACCAATTCTCAAAAGGGAATTCTCCTTAGGAGTAATCCCCAACCAAACCTCAAAAGTGAATCCATCCTAGTGAAATCCCCTAACCTTCATCCCTTATTCCTTTCAATGGACCCTTGTCCAATGTAAATTGAATAGAGGGAGGGCACATCGCCTCGCCCTCTTCCCGGGTCACCTCGACCTTGTCCACCCTGGCCGCCGAAGGTGCGCCCTCTTCCAGCAGTGGAGGAATAAAAGTGTGTGTGTCATTGTTGAGTCTTTCACATCCTCTTGTTTCTCACACCAAGCATGACTCATGTGGGCTTATAGATTTGTGATGATTAAACCATGTGCACAAACAATCACTAGATAGAACTATGAGAAATTTGATTCATGTTCAAACCAGGATACATAGGAAGCCTTTTCAGGGCCCGATCTCATTGGATATCCTCTTCAAGAATCCAACCCTAATTCCCTTAATCTGGGCATCCTCTTTAGGATTAAGTCCCAAATTAAACCCCCAAAATTTTCAAGGCATTCTTTTCAGTAAGTAAGCCCAAACTCATTTATCTCAAAGGTCTATACTCTCCTATGAGATTTATCGAACTACATGGGCTTTGATTCCAATCCACATGGGATATGTAGGAAGCCTCATTGAGGTTTAAACCCACTATTTTAAATCCACCCTATTCTCCTTGGTCCATATTCCCAACATGGTCTAATCTTACTTAGAAACCCATATCCTTTCCAAGTTCCTTGGGCTACATCGACATAAGTCCCACAAAAAACTTTGACTAAGCACATTTTCACTTAGATGTACTTACTAAATGACATTAAACTATATGGTTAGGTTCTTATCACCTGACCTTAAAAGGTATGATGTGTCCCATTAAGTGACATTGAACTATGAGGGTTCTGATTTCTTTCACAAAGATACATAGGTAACCTATTTCATGGGTACAGTCTCAATATCAAAACAAACCTTCATCTTCTTGGATGACAATAAATTCCAGAGTGCCTTTCTGAGTGGATTAAAAACCAGTATCATCATAAAGATGATTAAAAGAATCTCTAAATAGTATATGAGAGGATACCATTTATGGAGAATCTCAAATACATAAAAATATCTCCATTGATGAAAAACCTTTAATACATATTGATGATTCTAAATTTTACACATGTTAATAAGTGATTAAAAATTCCAAGGGAAAATTATGTTATGCTTGGTGAATTAATAAGGATTCATAAAAATATCTTAAATTTACAAAGAGAGTCCCAGAGTAGACAATAATTCCCCCCAAAAGGGTGTGATGAGTTAGACCTCCCATCCTCTTGACCAATTCACATTCTTAAGTATCTTAAAGTTAAAACTTAACGAATTCTCACCTTTGGAAATCAGGTCCCCTTTAGATAACTTTTGGATAAATAACTGTTGGAAGTTTCTGGTTCCATGAATAAATCCAATGGAAACTGCCTGGAAGTAGTGATTCTTAAAAATAGAACACATGTTTCAAGGAACTATAAAACAAATTATTATTATTATTTTTAAATACATAAAAGTCTTAGTTGCAAGAAATTAAATTGAATAACAACCATAAGCGTCCATGCTACATGACATTAAAATGTGTAGCACCATTTTTACTCATTATACAACATTAAATTGTATGCCTAATGTCTTATCTACTTGATGTTCAGAGCTTCCATAAGTAATCATCATGGAAATCATTGCTACTCATTAGTGGCACATGAGTCCGTACCTTCCTTATGTTTGAGTGAGATCTGCATAGGGACCATGTTTCAATAACTATATGTGGCTTTATTCTCATCTATTTGAGATACACAGAGACGCCTGGATCTCCAATCTTGGGCCCAACCACAATCACAAAATTTTTATTTCCCATTTTATTCTCCTGTATATGAACTAGATCTATACAGAGTGCTCTTCTAAGATACATGATTTTATTTTCATACTATATTGTGTCTTAAATTTAATAATTCTTCTAGAATGTGTTAAATCCCCTCATCTCCCATGTCAAACTTTATTAGTGTGGGAAATTAATGTTTAAAGAACTACATATGTATTGATTCTAATCTATACGAGATACGTAGAGATTCTTAGATCTTCAATATTGGGCCCAGGAATGATAAAAAACAAAACACCTTTATTCCTTATGTAAGAATCAAAACCTATATAGGAAATTTTTAATGAATTACACATGTCTTGATTCCTAACCTCAGCAGGACACATATTGAAACTTGGGTTTTTTACCTTAGTCCAACTAAATCAAGTATTTCATTTCACATAGGTTCATCTTCATCTTTACCTCATGATGTTAAATTGCATGGAAATCTAACACCCATATTCTTCACTTCTGTCACCTTCGTGTTATAGAAGAAAACCTTACTTCTCCTTGTTTCTCACATTGAGCATAGCTCACTTGGGCTTAGGAACTGGGTAAAATGATTCTTTATATAAATAAGATGTGGCAATTTCTTGTGGGGCTATAATGTCCTCACTGTATGACTTAAAACTGCACAGTATAATGTCCTCACTATATGACTTAAAACTACACAAAATAATGTCCTCACTAAATAACTTAAAACTACACAACATAATGTCCTATTTGATTGACTTTAAACTGCACATCACAATGTCAATTCAAAAGAAAACAAAGAAAGTCTCTATTTTACATATGAGTCAGATCTATGTAAAGGACGCAAAACTCATGGCCAATATTGATTCAAATGTTTATTATGTTCATTGAGAATAACCCCTTATATATTTAAAACTATTAATATTGAATATTTATATATCATTATAATATTTATTACGGTTTCTGGTGACCGAGTTTCTAATACATGAGAATTCTTTTTTCTGACTATGCAGCACGTTCCCTTAGGTGGCCTTGCATAAGTTTCCTACATAATGAGTCTGTCTGTCAAAAGATTCCACTATTTGGCTATGCAGCATATTCTGCAGTTGGACTTTTATAATACAACCCCCATAATGGGTTTTTCAAATGATGGTAACTTGGTTCTTGGTTATAGTGTTTTTTTCTCCTTCAAAATTTGATGAAAATATACAAGAATCTATATTTTAAAACAGTAATTCAGGTATATTTGTCCCATTATCTTTCTCTTGATCTAAAACTTTTCAAGACCATGGTTTACAAATTTCCTTCTCCATGTGTTCAAATAAATATGAAATAACCTTAGAATCACTTGTCCACATATCATATATTGTTTCTATTTCTGGTCCTAGTTGTATGACCTAAAACTACAGACACAATAACTCCTACGTTTGGGTCAAACCTTAGTAAAAGTCATATTCCTCCAATTATTTGGAAATCTAGGTTGGAAATACCCTCTCTATATTCAAGTACCTTTATCTATGCACCAAACTCTATGCTTCAGAAAATTCGAATCTCCATAAACTTTCTTCATATTTTAGAGATAGAATGTCAAAATTATTAAGAGCTATTTTGTTTGACTATGCAGTACATGCCCCTAGGTGGCCTTGCATAAATTTTTCCTACATAATGGGCATGTCAGTCAAAAGAAGACACTATTTGGATATACAACATAATCCCTAGTTGGACTAGCATAATACAACCCCCATAATGATTTTTTCAAATAATGGTAACTTCGTTCTTGGAAAAGACTTCCTCTAATGTCTTTAGCTCTTTTTCCATATCATTTTTAGATCTAGAAATTCCCAAATCATAGTTTATAATTTTCCATTCCAAACTAAGTATGCTAGTATGTTTCTAAACAAATTATCAAGAAACTGAGAGAGTTTCATACCTTTGGTCGAAGCTAAACACCTTAAATTAAAGCCACACATTGTCCTCACCACATTACTTAAAATTGGGCAGTATAATGTCTTAACTACATGATGTAAAACTGCACAGTACAATGTCCTCACTGCATGACTTAAAACTACACAACACAATGTACTCACTACATGACTTAAAACTACACAGTACAATGTCGTCACCACATGACTTTAAACTGCAGAGTTTTATATCATAAATTCCCCTTTCTGATAAATTTTAACCATTATTCATACAAAACATTTGTATAGAAGTGGTTTTCCTATTCATGACATATGTCGGCATAAAATATCCCTTTATTCTTAATATCCATTTCCTTGGAAAAGCCACCCATTGTGGTCTTGAGTCACCCAAATCTTATTTTCCCTTGTCTATCAATAGTAAAGTTTTAAAATTCTTAAGAACTCTTTTTACTAACTATGCAGCACGTTCACTTAGGCAACCTTGCATAAGTTTCCTACATAACGTGCCTTTCAGTCAAAAGATGCCACTATTTGGATATGCAGTATATGCCCTAGTTGGACCTGTATAACACAACTCTTATAACGGGTTTTTCAAATAATGGAAACTTAGTTCTTGGAAGAGACATACCTCATATTGATACAAGTTTTAAATTTTGTGAGCATAAAAATCATGACTCAAGATTCCCCTTGGAAATATTTAAATAATATTAGATCAATTATTAGTCATTGAGTTTTTTTGGGATCTAATTTCAAAATTTATGGTCAATTCTATTCGACCCTAAACATTATTCCTTTATAGTCCAACATACATGACTCTAAACTGCCAACAACAAGAGACGTGGTACTTATCAGATTGAGAACCCGTAAAGGGAACTTAGGAAAAAAAGTCAAGTCCCATCTCACTAAACATATATTTTTGTATGGTTTAGGTAATACTGAGAAATAGAAAGTCAAAACACACAATTTATGTAGGGTTTTCCATATGACCCTAGCCACAGTCAAACTATGCTCACTAAGCCCTATGTATTAGGAAATGTTTTTAGCATCCTTCCAAACATTATGTAGCTCCAAATCTAACCAAATGATGTTGTAATTCATCAAAGTTCCTAAATTTTACCTTAGAATAAGATTATTTTCATTCTAAATGAATCAAATTAAAATGGGGAGCTTTTGTAGACACCATGAAATGTGTTCCATGCACTTTTCCATAGAGTGAGGAAATGATTCTCACATAGAAGAAAAATTTCAAGTATGAATAAATTTGTTTTCACCGTGAAGGAAGAATATGATAGGTTGGATTTCTATGTTCCAAAATACTACTCCATACCAATGGATAAGTGGAATGATTCCCCCATCAAGGATTAGGTAGTGGATTTCCAAGAATGATGATGAAAAGGTTTCGACACATTAAATTCAATTTCTGAGTTTCTTTTGAGAATACATGGTGTATTTACCATTCTAAGAAGTGTAGATCTCTTCAATACCTTCGATTTTACTAGTCATAGAGACCAAACAGACTTACAGATCCAAAGTTATAGCACTTGGAATACAGATAAATTTCACAAAGGGACCTACGTGGAAGACCTATGTGGATGACCTACATGGCCATATAATCTTTACACCCCTACGCGGAGAACCTAAGTGGACCTACGTGGAGGACCTATGTGGAAAACTTCCTTTCAACCAGGTCCCCTCCATATCTATAAATAAGAACCTTGGGCTCACCATTTCAAAAAGGAAAAAAAGTTGGAAGAAGTCCCGAAGATCCTGTTGCGTAGCTCTTTCGCCAAGATCCCCCAAATTTTCTCAGGTATCTCTCTAAAACATGAGAAAAAATAGAATTAAATGGTGGAAAATGGTTCAAAGTCCCATCAAGGTTAGAACACATAGAGCTTCACGATGAACATGTGCGGAGCACTTGCGCAATGCACCATGGAAGAGAACCTGCGTGGCCCTACTGGTCCATATAGCAGGGGCTGCGCCCCCACACCCCCACTCGGAATTAGTGACGAGTTACGATACTAGCCCTTAAGTCTAGTCTCTTCACTTTCATCACTCACACCAATGAAAAATGGAGAGTGTCACTACAAACTTTTCAGGTCTAGTCAACAAGAATTTCCATTGCGCTCTTTATGTGGCCAAACTTCCAACCTTGAAATACTATGATTTGTGACACTCCATCGTACTCAATGAGGTGACTTGAGTCAACTTACTCCTCTTAGTTCCTTTCACATGTTATGATTTTAAACTCTATTTATGGATTCCTAGATTACCTTGAGTCAATACACTCTTTAGGAAACTCCTAAAACCTCATCACCTGACTACTATGCCAGGTTAAATTCCAAATGGGAATCCTCCTTAGGAGTAAACCCCAACCATTTCTCACATGGGAATCCTACTTAGGAGTAATCCCCAACCAATCTCAAAGGGAAGAAATCATGATGTAATCCCCTAACCTTCATCCCATATTCCTTTCATTTGAACCCTTGTCCAACATAAAGTGAATAGAGGGGGGGCTCGTCACCTCACCCTCTTCCTGGGTCACCTCGACCTCATCCATCCTGGACATCGTAGGCTTGTCCTCCTCCACCAACAGAGGATGAAAAGTTGTGTCATTGTTTAATCTTTCACATCCTCTTGTTTCTCACACCAATCATGAATCTTGTGGGATTAGAGATTCGTGATGATTATAACATTTGTACAAACACCCATAGTGAAGGAACTATAAGAACTCTGATTCCTATTCAAACCAGGATACGTAGGAAGCCCTTTTAGGCCCTGAGCTGACTGGATATCCTCTTTATGAATCCAACCCTTAATCGGGGCATCCTCCTTAGAAATAAGCCCAAAATTAAACCCTTAAGTCATCAAGGCATCCTTTTCAAGATGTAATCCCAAACTCATTTCTATCAAAGGAATATACTCTCCAATGAGATTCATCGAACTACATGGAATTTGATTCCCAGTCACATAGAATACCTAGGAAACCTCTTTGAGATTCAATCTCGATACATTAAATCAACCCTGTTCTCCTTGTTCTATATTCCCTATATGGTCTAATCATACTTGGAAACCCATATTCATTCCATGTTCTATGGGCTGCCTTAGTATAAGTTCCACACAAAATTTTGACTAAGCACCTTTCGATTAGATTTTGTTACCACATGACATTAAACTGTATGGTTAGGTCCTTATCAAATGACCTTAAAAGGTATGATGTGTCTATTTAAGTGGAACTAAACTACGAGGGTTCTGATTACTTTCAAAAGGATATGTAGGTAGCACATTTTATAGGCAAGATCCTAAGATAAAAAAAACATTCATCTCCCTAGATGATAGTAAATTCCAGATTTCCCCACTGAGTGTCTTAAAAACCAATATCATCATAACGATGATTAAAAGAATATTTAAATAGTATATAAAAGGATAACCTTGATAGAGAACCTCCAATACATATGGATATTTCCATTAATGAAGAACCTTGAATACATACTGAGGATTCTAAATTTTACACATGTTAATAAGTGATTGAAAATTCCAAGGGAAACTTATTTTATACTTGGTGAATTAATAAGGATTCAGGAAAATATCTTAAATTTATAAAGAGAGTCCCAGAGTAGATAGTAATTTCCCCCCAAAAGGGTGTGATGAGTGTGACCTCCCATCCTCTCGACCAATGTACATTCCTAAGTATCATAAAGTTAAAATATAAAAAACTTCTGACTTTGGAAAGCAGGTACCCTTTGGATACCCTTTGGATAAAGAACTATTGGATGTTTTCGGTTCCATGAATAAATCCAATCGAAACTGGATGGAAGTAGTGATTCTTAAAACTAGAACACATGTTTCAAGGAACTATGAAACAGTGTGTGTATGTGTTCTCATTCTCAAGAAAACCCAAAAGAGTCACACTTAGTTACTATTAGAATGATTTTTTAAATACCTCAAATATACCACCAATTTAGGATTGTTCTATCCTAGAGGACAAGAATTTGATTTAGTTAACTATTCTGATGCTGATTTTGGTGGATGAATGTTAGATATAAAGAGAACCTATAGAACATGTCACTTTTTGGGAAATTCACTAGTACCATGGTATAGTAAGAAGGAAAATTTGGTTGAATTATCTACTACTAAATCTGAATATGTAGTTGATGGTAGTTTTTGTGCTCAAATTTTGTGGATCAAAAATACATTAATAGATTAAGGATATCAATTTTGGCATATCCTCATAAATTGTGACACCACAAGTGCTATTAACATTTCAAAAAATACAGTATCTCATTTTATAAAAAAAATATCCATGTAAGACACCACTTTATGTGATATCATTATAAAAAAGGTGATATAAATCTTGAATACAATGTAATCGAACATCAGCTTGCTGATATTTTTACTAAGACTTTGAATTATTAGAGAATTAGTTACATCACACATGAGTTAGGGATGATTAATTTTAGTTAAGTAAAAATCTGTTGATATCTCACCATTGATGTATCACCGTTGATGTCTCACTATTGACATCTCACCATTGATGTCTGACCATTGATGTCTCTCTATTGATGTCTCACTGTTGATGTCTCACTATTGATGTCTCACATTGATGTCTCTCCATTGAAGTATCACCATTGATGTCTCACTGTTGATGTCTCAATGTTGATGTCTCAATGTTGATGTCTCACCGTTGATGTCTCACTGTTGATGTATCACCATTGAGTGTCTCACAGTTGATTTGTCTCACCATGGTTTTTCTTTTAAAAAATTTATCTGACTAAGCTTCCAATTATTTTAGTTATTATTTTTAATTATTCAACTTATTCAGGATGTTTTATTTTAGAATAACTAAATGATAAAATTGGAACCCATCAAATTTTATTGGACCTCCAAACTTTTAAAACCCTTTTCAAAACTTCTTCCCTAACTTTTCGCCTTTCCTACATTACCATTATACCATCCCTATATATTTAAAATGTATAGAATGAAACAACCTCTGTATTGAATCTAGAAAAATTTCAACCATCAAAGAAGAAGAAAAGTGTTTCTATTCGAAATACTATGGAACCATGGAATCCAAAACTCACAAACCATGTTGTTGTAGTAGAAAAGGAGATCTCCATAGAATGAATTCTCTCAAGTAAGTATCTTGTATTTAGAGTGTTGTAAGAGAAAGTTTGGTTAGAATGGTTTTAAAATAATAAGCAACCCCTATATTCAAAGTTACTATCTCAGTTCTATCAATATGTTGAGTTTTCTTTGACCTAAGGATATGATTTCATGATAAGAACAGGAATAAATGGACATAGATGTGTCTTTTCCTCGAGTCTATGGGAAATATGTTTAGGAGTACTTCATGAAGGTATTTTTGATGATCATTAGGTAAGTGACCCTACTATCAGTGAAATTTTATGTTTTGAAGAGGCTCTAACTAATCTAACTAAAAATAGAAATCCTAGAAGGGCTATTACTTCCATATTAGATGGTGAAACTAGGATACTATTTAAATTTATCCAACATCTTCTTTGCCCAAGAAAAGGTGACTTTTCCAAATTGAAGTATTAGGATGTGTACTTGTTGTATCTTATGAAGAAAGGATATAAAATCAATCTGTTTAAATACCTTATTATTCATATGTGTGATATTATTAAACTTACTTCAATATCCACTTCTCTATTTTATTCAAAGTTCATTTCCACTATGTTGAAAACCAAAGGTTTAGTGGGATAAAATAAAGAGTCTATTATATATTGTGGAATTTTATGTTATTAATATTTTCATAACCTTTTATATACTCTCTTTACTTATTTTATAGGAATTTTTCATAATTTGTGTGAAATATTAATGTATAAATATTAAATATAATTTTTGAGCACTATTTGAGTTCATCCAAATTCTAGTGTATTTAATGTTTTAATAATAAATATCACCCTACTTATTCAAATTGAATGGTTATTATTTTTTAGGATTACTATTTCAATATACAACATTTAATTAGAAGTAATCATGGTCCAATTATTCCATTTCAAGGGTCATATGGTCCACACAAGAGGACCCAAAGAAACTATGAAGAAACTGGACCAGCTATGAAGATTGAATTACTGGGATCAATAAAGAATTCCAAATTCATTTATTATTATAAAATTTTAGGGGGATAATGTAAGGAGTCTTGTATAAAAATTTCAAGGCCTAAATAGAAATAAAATGGGCCCAACTAATTCATTTAAACTCATCCACCAAACATGGGCGCATAGCACAATGGTATACAAAAACAACATGACTGTTGGAATTAAACATTAGATCACCTGCCTTGATCTCCTATGATCAATATACATGAATGAAGCCTACCGAAACACCCAATAATAGCATATATCTAGGATAGAAGATTCCCTTTTAAACGTAAATAACTTTCTATCGATAAAGAATTATAAGGAAAGGTTAAGGAATAGCGAAGAACTCACCTGCTCGATTCAATCAAGATCATCTGCAAAGGAAACTGAGTTTCAATCGACGATCGGGAGATCCTCTAAGATCCGACCATCTCCTCCTGCATTGTTCTAACTTCATGAGCTTCCTCTGTCAATAGAGGAGGCTACTACCCATTTGAAGTGAAAAAAACAAACTACACAGCATGTACTCTCAAGTACATGGCGTGTACTTTTCATTTTTTAACTGTTCCTCTGGCGGCTACTTTTCACTACTGAACTGTTCATTTTTTGACATGAGTACACGACATGTATTCTTGAGTACATGGAATGTACTGTCACTCCACTAGGGGCTGCTTCCACCACTTTACTATTCTCCTGCCGACTGATTACACGACGTGTAAGTACTAAGTACACGATGTGTAGTTGGTTATTTACACCCTTCATCATCGACATGCCTACACACCCTATGTACTCATCCCACATGGACAAAGTACATGGCATGTGGAAAAGTACATGGTGTGTACCCACAAAATTTGGAATTTTCCCCATTTTCCTCATTTTCTCAAAAACACTTAAGGAAAAAGGAAAAGAAGAAACTCGTACCTCAAGAATAAGAACTGGGTTCTTACAAACTTCCCCCCTTAAATCAATTTGTCCCCAAATTTCCCTTCCAAGGGTGGTGAAGATAAAGTTTAGAACAACTCTGGACACTAAGAACGTACATCGGTCTCCTGCTCATAGGTTTTGTCCTGCACTCGGCCATGCTGCCATATCACCCGTACAAGAGGAACTGACCGGTCTCAGAGAACCTTCGTGAATCTATCAACAATACAAATCAGATTCTCCTTAAAGGATGTATCAGCCTGATGTTCAACCTCATTGTGTTTAAAGACATGAGATGGGTCTGAGTGATAACGGCGCATCTGAGATACATGGAAGATGTCATGCATGGCTCGATACCTCTGTGGTAACTGCAACTGATAGGAAACCAGTCTGACTCTCTCCAGAATCTAAAACGGCCCCACATACCTTAGTGAAAGTTTACCCTATCTCCTGATCTGCCTATGTCCCAACCTCAGTGAAACACACAAGAAGACCTGATCCCCAACCATGAACTCCAAGGGTCTTATGTGGCAATCAACATAAGATTTCTGACAAGACTGTGTGGTATCCATCCACTTCTGAATCAACTATACCTTCTATGAAGTCTCTTGTACGAGACGTGGTCCCAGTAAAGCTACCTCACCTACCTCCAACCAACACAAAGGTGATCGACATGGCCTACCATATAAAGCCTCATAAGGTGCCGTCTCAATAGTTTCCCGAAAACTATTATTATAGGAAAACTTGACCAGGGGTATGTGCTTCTCCTAAGATCCCCCAAAGTATAGTATGTATGTGCACAAGCATGTCGTCAAGAACCTATATTGTATGCTCTGACTGGCCATCGGTCTGAGGGTGGTAAGCTATGCTTAGAAGCACCTGTGTACCCAGTACCCTATGAAAAATCTTCCAGAAACAAGACGTAAAACGGGTCTCCCTATCTAAAATGATAGAACTAGGGACCCCATGAAGGCGTACTACCTCTTGGATATAAAACATCCTGAGCTCATCAACAATGAAGGTCTCCTTGATCGACAAAAAGTGAGCTACCTTTGTAAGTCTGTCCACAACAACCCACATGACATCACTACCTCGAGGTGACCTCGACAAACCGATCAAGAAGTCCATTGCGACATCATCCCATTTCCACTCTAGAACGAGTAACTGTTGTAATAGTTTGGATGGCCTCTGATGCTCCGCCTTCACCTACTGACAGGTGGAACATCTCGCAATAAAACCAGCTACTTCCCGTTTCATACCCGACCACCAATACTGACGTCTCAAGTCACGGTACATTTTGGTAACTTTGGGATGCACTTACCAATATGAAGCATGAAACTCCCACATCATCTCCTCGTGTATATCCCATGGAACACATACTCATCCATGGATACACAACACCTTGTCATCTCCTATCATCCAACTAGAAGAAGCGTCCGCACTTGCCACCGACTCCCGTAGAACTAGGCCTTCCGAATCTGATAGATATCTCATCCTCACTCTATCCAGGAGGGTAGGAGTCACAACTAAGGAAGAAAGATAGGCTCACCCCTGACTGTCGTGCACCTCCAAATATATCTCAGAGAACAAATCCATGAGCTGCCACTCACCACTGGCCTCCTGCACTGCCTGTATCCGAGTCCTCCCACTCAGTGCATCAGTAACTACGTTACCCTTACCAGGTGTATAGGCAAGCTCAAAGTCAAAGGACTTAAGGTATTCAACTCACCTTCACTGTATAAAGTTCAATTCACACTGGGTAAAGATGTAATTGAGAATTTTGTGGTCTGTAAACACCACAAAATTTTCTCCCAAGAGGTAATGTCTCCAACAACGTAACACATGAACAACTGAAGCTAACTCGAGATCATGCATTGGGTAATTCCTCTCATGTGGCCTCAACTGCTTAGACCTGTACTCAACTACTCAATCACCCTACATCAACACTTCTCCCAGCACAATACCTGATGCATCAAAGTAAACTGTATATCTCTTCCCCTTGCTCTGGAAGTATCATGATTGGTGCTGATTTCAACCTTCATTTCAGCTCCGAAAATGATGTCTCACAAGATTTCGACCAAACAAACTTCACACCCTTCTTAGTAAAATCTTTCAATGACATTGTAAAGAAGTAGAAGTCCTGTATAAAGCGCCTGTAGTAACTATCCATCCCCAAGAAACTTCATATCTCAAACAAATTCTTAGGCTGCTCCCAGGAAACTACTGGTCTCACTTTCTCTAGGTCTACTGCAACTCCTTCCTCTGAGATGATATGACCCAGGAAGTGCATCTGGTCCATCCAGAAGTGGCACTTTGAGAGTTTAGCATATAGACGATTCTCTCTCAGTGTACTCAGAATGATCTCAAGATGGGTAGCATGGTTTTGTCGAGTGTGAGAGTACACCAAGATATCGTCCCCAAAGACTACCACAAAAGAATCTAGATAAGGGTGGAACACACGATTCATCAGAGCCATGAAAACTTCTAGCACGTTCGTGAGTCTGAACAGCATAACCAAGTACTCATATATACCATATCTACTATGAAAAGTTGTAAGTGGTATGTCTGATGGTATAACGCATAACTGATGATATCCGGATCTCAAGTCAATCTTTGAGAACACTCGTGCTCCTTGAAGTTGATCAAAAAGATCATCAATACTTGGAAAGGGATATCGGTTCTTGACCGTCAACTTGTTCAACTTCCTATAATCCACAAAAATTCTGAGGGTACCATTTTCCAACTTCGCAAATAGGACATGAAAACCCCAAGGAGAAGTACTGGGTCAGATGAAACCCTTTGCCTGCAACTCCTCCAACTGCCTCTTGAGCTCCTGCAACTCTGGTGTAGCCATCCTATAAGGAGGAATGGACACTGGTGCTGCTCCTGGCACAAGCTCAATAGAGAAATCCACCACTCACTCTGGAGGAAGACCTGGAAACTCGTCTGGGAAGACATCCCTGAAACGATCAACTACTGGAGGTAAATCCTTTTGACAAGTTCCCTAGTCATCTATATATAAGCTTGCAATCTAGACTGTCACTCCACCTTTCCCACGATGCTCGGGTCCATCTCGGCTCGCTTGGACATCCCATTCGCCCTTGTATAGAAACTCTCCACCCTCTGGTGATGTGAAACTCACCCTGTGACGGTAGAGATTCACAATGGCTCAAAAAGGTACCAACCAGTCTATCCCAAGGATGACATCATAGCCCATCATCTCTAAGATATAGAGGTCCCATAGAAGGTGACACTCACCAACCTCTAGGGGGAACTCCTTGCACTGACGCACACCAGCCGTTCTAATCCCCAACGAAGTTTCCAACATCATAATATTAGGAGAAGAAGAAACACAGAGCCCAAGGCTCTCCAAAATGGGCACAGATATAAATCTATGTGTAGAACCCATAACAAAAAGTACAGAAGACAAAAAAATAAACTTGGATAGTACCTCTGACAGTGGAAGATCCAGGATCCTACTCCTGTTGGGTCTGTTGCGCTGCATAGGCCTACCCAGTGCCGCATCCCTACGACACAGCCTGGATACCCTGAGCTGACCCGTACTACTGTCTCTGAGATCCCGGTGTCTGGCTACCATGACCACAACCACCACCTCGGCCTGAACTTCCCAATGCATCCCAATTCCCTGACTGGTAAGAAACTGTTGGCCCTGCTCCCACACGCGGAGTCTACACAGAACCCCTCTCACTAGCCACTGGTGTAAATGCCCTGAAAAAATGCTGGAGATGTCCCATCCTACCACAAGTTCGACACTTTACTGGGTCACTTGGACACTGAGGTCTCTTGTTCCCCACTCTACCACACTATTAGCACATGACCTAGCCACCTGAAGAAATATTCTGGCTAGTACTGCCACCGTGAGAGAAATCCATCTGCCTCTTCCTCTTACTGGTAGAAATAGTACTAGAAACTGGTGTCGAACCGCCCTAGCCTTCACCACTAGCTTCCAATGGGTTTCGCTCAGTAATCAGTTCCTGGTTCACAATAGCATGCACTGTAGGCAAACTGAAATGTTCACCAGCACTCGAATGTCATATCGAAGACCCTCATCAAAGTGTCTATCCCTCAACGCCTCATCACCTACCATAACAGGTGCAAAGTGTTGTATCTCGGTGAAGCGGGTAGAATAATCCATCACTGACATTGTGCCCTACTACAGATTCATGAACTCTCAAGCTCAATCTGCCCTCAGCGTCTCTGGGAAGAAGAAGTCATAAAAGACTGCCTGAAAATCTTCCCATGTCATGTCTTTGTTGTGCTCTGACTGGGTGGTAACATCCCAGTATCTCTTGGCAGAATCACACAGCATGTATGTAGCGAGCTTGACCCTCCGCCTAGGATGTGTCACTAGATTCTCGAAAATAGTACGCATAGAACACAACCAAGAATCCACAGCCTGAGGTCAACCATCCCCTGAAAATGTAGGCGGATGCTGCTGCTGAAATATACGCTTCAGCTCTTCCATAGATGTGGCAGTTGGAGGTGCTCCCTAGAAGGTCTGAATGAATCACATGAAGCCTTCACAGAACTATGCATTAGCACCTGTGCCTGGTATAACGGATGGCGCCACATATGGATCTACTGAAGGATCCATCGATAGCCCATGGTCTACCATCTCTAGAGTATACTCATTGCCGCTCTCCTGGTGAAAAACACATTTTCATCTCGGCGGCATGACTCTACAAGGTCAAACACACGCCATAGATTAAGATCTTCAAGGAAAGAAAAATAATAAGTGTACACTACTATAAAAATGAGCTATACCCATGGTTCAAAACTATGGGTATATCCCCCAAAACCGCGGGTAAAACCTACACCCACGGTTTTGGGAACTGTGGACTAGAACGACATCAGTATAGGGGTCTCATCCTATACCCACGGTTTGGTAGAATCATGGGTATAGGGGAGTCAAATGTGGCACACCGCCTATTCCAGCGTGGCACAAAACTGACCCCACAGTTTGAGAACCGTGGGGAATTTAAATTCAAAAAATTTGTGTGGTGGGTGAATTAAACCCACACCTCACGTGTAGCCTCACAGGCACGCCCCAGCAAGGGACAAACCAAGCTATCATATTTAATTGGTGTATATTAATATATCTACATATATATATTTATATAAATCAGTGCGGTATTTAAATTCCCAAAACGCAGCCGGTGAGATTCGAACCTGACTATACAGAAAGCCGCACGTACGCGCATCCCCGAAGTACCACTCGAGCTACAATTTTATTCTGGTAAATATAAATACATCTAGGTATATATATTAATAATATTCACGTTACGAAAAATGTAAACAGCATAATTTGAACCCGTGACCAACATCAGTAGCAGAGAACGCTTTACCAACTGAGCTACATAATTTTTGAAGTTATATATTTATATTTACGTAAATATATTAATCTAAACCGTGAATAAATGCCTTCCCACAAAATTTTTTTCGTGTCCCGCCTAATTTTATTTCTCCGTCATAACGCGGGAAAGATATACCCATGGTTCTGGAGAACCATGGGTATAGGTCTTAAAAAAAGCCCAATACCCACGATTTTGATGAATTGTCGGTATAAGTCTTCAGAAAATACCCTATACCCACAATTTTCTCCAAAACCATGGGTATATGTCTTAAAAGAAAACTAAAACCACGGTTTTTGGCACAACCATGGGTGTAGGTTCAAAAACTATCCCTATACCGACGGTTTTGGAAAACTGTGGGTATAGGGGTACCCTATACCCACAGTTTTTTGCAAAACCGTGGGTATAGACCTATTTTCCAGAAGTAGTAATAAGGGAACAGGAGAAAGAAAACATTCAAGTTTTACAAAACAAGACTACGCAGCGTTTATAATAACTACATGGTGTGTTCCTTCAATTCTTTCACATGGGTGTGTACTTCTGCCAAAACTGGTCGTGTAACACCCCAAACACATGGCGTGTTTTCCACACACATGCCCTGTACTTGAATTTTCTTCCCCTTCCCAAGTCCTTCTATATGGCTTAGCCAGACAACTCTACTTTAAATGAGACTACACGATGTGTATAATATCTACACGACGTGTACTTAGATTCCAACTACATGTGTTGTTAGTGACATGGCCGACCACTCGGATGACACTACATGGTGTGTTACACCCGCACACGGCATGTACAACACCCCATTTCCCTAGCCATATGGCTAAGTCTACATGGTCTCTCACCGGTCAAGACTACACGACATGTCCCATAGGTACACAACGTGTCCAAGAAGAGGTAACACCGACCAGTGTTGTTAGTTACATGACCGGATCCCCAGGTCAAACTACACGGCGTGTTCGTTATTGACACTGCATGTATAAGCTCAGATTTTTCTCCACACGTGTTTGTAAGTTACACGACAAACACATGGTCAACACAACATGGCATGAAAATCAGTACACGACGTGTTCCCTTGAAGTTTCACTATCCCATGTTTCTTCCTACACGGCCTATGAAACTGGTAGACTCTACACGGTGTATACATACGGTACACGGTGTCTACTTTAAAAATTTTCGTTTCTTCCCGAACAAAAGAGTAAACAATGTGTAATAAAAAATACACGGCGTGTATTCTGGATTTTTCCAGACATTAAGCCTTGGAAACTACTCCAGAGCCCAGAAAAACACTGAAACAAACACATAAATATCAAATTCCGATCTTTGAGGGCCCATACTCCCCATGAATCAAAGCGTGACATCTTATACATGTTATAACAAGGTAAACAGGTCAATGATCCACCAAATTCCGGTCAATGAGGGCCCATACTCCTCAAAAACCAAATTTTGGAATTTATTCTACAAAACCTTATATAACAATACCTTATTAAATAACAAGTATTTTATCAAGGCATCAATAACAACAACATGATTTTACTATCACAACATCTATCACAACAACATGAAATTTCTAATGCACCTCTATGACATGGAAACTATGCATGGCATGTGAATCTAACATGTTCCTAAATATTGCATGAGATGGAATACCATCATCTCATCGGGTTGCAACTAAATAGAACCCAGTATAAAAAGATAAATATCACACCACAGGTGCGTCACCCAATGGTGAAAATCAAATCAACCGTAAAATTGCAAAATTAGAAAAAATTGCCACACAATGTAAATTGGATTTTCCATGTACACGGGTTAGCTACTCCCGGGAACAACTTGTTACCAAATACAAATTTTGTCCTATCCCTGACTATAGGTTACAAATAGTAAGTCAAGAGAAAAGAACCCCTCTGATACCACTTTTTAACGTCCGGATCCGGGTGCCACTCAACGGGTTCCCCGAACCCGGTTGGTCACGTGACCTCAAGTGCATTTCCACAAACACCATAGGATGCTGACTAGAAATGAGGGCCCAAGTCTGATAGTGGGAAAACTATGCCCTCATTTTTCAAAGTGTAGTGTAGTGGAAATAGATATAAAAATACAAACACGGAAGCAGTAAAAAATACAATTGCTGAAATAGACATAGTAAAAAAACAAAGAAAAGACCAACAATCATATATAATGATGGAATATGTCCCTAAGTCTAAGAAAATATCCCTAACAAGATACATTGCAATATGAAACAATATAATACAAGGGAAAAATATAGCAAGCAAAATTAAGCAGTGCAGCAGGAACTCAGCAACATCACAAGCCTAATCTCAGTCACATGCTCTCCCATTCCTCTCCAACAATCAAGTACCTATATAGGGACTCTTGACCTTATCTACACCTGCAGCAATACAATCTGTTTGGGCCCAAGAGATGACCCAAACAGGGTGTGAGAAATAAATCCTAGTAGGATGCCACCAAAGGCCCATGCCCAACTGTTAGTGAAAATGCGCAACAATTGTGTGAAATAATAAAATTCAGTAAACTAGGCAGTACTCAAAAGTAACTATCTCTACTAGTTACATTTACACTTTATTAATCATTTATTAATTTCAAGCTTGTGATTTATCTTGGCAGGTACAACATAGTAAATCACCGCAGTGAATATACAAAGTAAACGTTGTCCACGGACATGAAAATCCTTACCCTCAGGTAATCAAAATCGAAACCCGCAGCTGACTGCCCACATGCATAACGAATATTGCCCGCATACATACAAGGTGTCGCCCATAGGCACAAAAACTACTGCCTACAGGACTGAGAAAGGTTACCCTCAGACTAAACTAAACACTTACCTCAGGCTAATAAATTAACTAGGATGAGCCCAACACATAAGAAAGTAATTATATACAATTACTCTCAAGGCAATTCAAAGCATGCTAAATTCACGGTATACCCTCGGGTAACCTGACCAAATGGCTAAACAAGGGAACACACCCACATGGTGGCCCTGGATCCAAGCAATGATCCCAAACAGTAGTTGTACATATTCATTAAATTACCTACACAATTCTAGGTATTTATTTAATCAAGACCTCATCCATACGACACCCCAAACTTGGGCGCGTAGCACAATGGTACATAAAAACAACATGACAGTTGTAATTAAACATCAGACCACCAACCTTTATCTCCTCTGATCAATATACGTGAATGGTGCATCCCGAAACACCTAAGAATGACGTAGATATAGGATAGAATATTCCGCATTCAAACTTAAATACCTTACCCTAGGGAAATAATTGGATGTAAAGGTTAATGAAGAGAGAATAACTCACCCACACGGTTCAATCGAGACCGTCAATGAAGGAAACTGAGTTCCAGTTGATGATAGGGAGCTCCTCCAAGCTCCAACTGTCTCCTCCAAGCTCCGACCATCTCCTCCCGCGTTCTTCCAACACCGTGAGCTTCCTATGTCAACAGAGGAGGCTACTGCTTGTTTTAAGTGAAAAAAACAAACTACCCGGCGTGTACTCTCTAGTAAACGACGTGTACTTTTAATTTTTTAACTGTTCCTCTAGCATCTACTATTCACCGCTGAATTGTTCGTCTATCAACATGAGTACACAACGTGTATTCCTAAGTACACAATGTGTACTGTCGCTCCACTGGTGACAACTTCCACCACCTTACTATTCTCCTGTCGACTGATTACACAACGTGTAAATACTAAGTACACAACGTGTAGTCAGTTTTTTACACTCTTCATCGCCGACAGGCCTACACGCCCTGTGTACTCATCCCACACGGCCAAAGTACATGACATGTGGAAAAGTACATGGTGTGTACCCACAAAATTTTGGATTTTCCCCATTTTCCTCATTTTTTAAAAAATACTTAAGGAAAAAAGGAAAAGAAGAAACTCGTACATCAAGAATAATAACTGGGTTCTTACACATAGTATTTTCTTTTATATTTGAGGTCTGACAATAAGAATAAGTAAATCATGTGTGGTCCTCCTTGTACCTCATACTATTCCCAGATACGGTTCTTGATATGTCTACAATCAGCATTAATTAATGTCAGAAGCATTAAATTTACCAAATATGACCATTAGAATAATCATAAGAATTTGACAAAGTATGGAAGGGTATGCATCGGTAGACTGGAAATGGTAGCCTCCACAATGGTACGGTTCAACAATAGGTGTGCATCAGTAGCCTTTATCAGTATCCTTTAGTGGTACCCTTTCATCGGTAACCTTTGCATCGATGACCTTTCATCGGTGACCTTTTCATCAATGACCTTTCATCGGTGACCTTTGAATTGGTGACCTTTTCATTGGTAACCTTTACATTGGTAACCTTTGCATTGGTAAGCTTTGCATCGATAACCTTTTCATCGGTAATCTTTGCATCGGTAAGCTTTGCATCAATAACCTTTGAATCCGTAACCTTTGCATCAGTGACCTTTGCATCGGTGACCTTTGCATTGGTAACCTTTACATCGGAAACCTTTGCATCAGTAACCTTTGCATCGGTGACCTTTTATACTTAGAGAAATTTTCCACTCTGAGCTTAAATAAGAAAATAGTAAGATTAAAAGTACATGGTTTTTACTTGATAAAAACTATGAATATCAATGACACACGATTGTCCAAAAAATGAAAACATGATTATCGCTTAAATGAAACATGATTTGGGATTATCAAAATAGGTGAGTCCAACACTGTTCATAACTTTCTTATTCCACCTAGTTCTTTTAACCCACTTGAAATAAAATACTAATTTAGTACGGTATTTCTTCAAAGTCAATACCTTCATATGAATTCAAAATTTATATAGCCTGTGAATAAAATATAAAACCCCTGTATATTTTTTATATTTTTATATAAATTAAGATATAAAAAATAATAATTTAAAATTAAGTGTTTTAATTAATAATACTTATATTTAAAATTTATATCTTTCAAATTAATTTAAAATTAATGTTCCAAAAAATACTATTTTATAGTATTATTTCATGTAAAAGAACATTTTAACATGAATATATGTATTTGATTATTTTTATTAAAAAATTCATTTTTATCAATAGATTATTTAATTAAATATTTTAAGAATAATATATATATATATATATTGACTATTATATTTATTTTGATAAATACTAAATTATGTTATGAATATATTCACTATTAATATGACACCCTATGATTTTATGGTATGTTTCTTCATAAATAATTTCAATTCATTAGATATCATATATGCACAAAACCATGAGTCTCTTTGAAACAAAATTTTTTTATAGTTATAGCTTAGCTGTTAAACTTAATTTTTCCACTTTTTTGTTTTAAATTTCAAAAAACAGACATACATGTTTGCATTCAGTAAGATATTTAGAGTCTGATAAAATCAATTTAATTTTTTGGGAATAATAACTTGACCCTTATGAATAGTAATGTACCCTTATGAATAGTAACTTGAACCCTATGAATAGTAACCTCACTCATGTAAGTATAAATAAATTTTAGGTGCCTTCTAAATGAGAGTGTATATTTTAAAAAATTAATAATTAAGTTTTGGTAGTTTTGTGAGCAATAAATATTTAATTAGAATTTTATACTTAATAAATTAATTTAAAATATATTTCATTTTCATAAAATTTATTCCTAAATAAATATTTTTTTCTTCTGATTTTGGGATAATTTAATGAGACCTTAGTTAATATTTTAGGGTATTATAAAATCAGTTATAATTTTAAAAACTGCATTTTTTGAGTAAATGGTGATTTTAATTGGAAATTAAATTTCTCGCATTTAGAAAATTATTTTCATAAAATGGAGTTCATTTTTTGATTCTACACATCGTAAAATAGTTAGGGTGAATTTTTTGGATTTTTCAAAAATACTTGAATTTTTTGTGAATAGTGAAATTCGATAATTTACAAAATATGCTGAATAAATGAATTTCTACATCATGCTTGAGTCATGGATGATTTAAATGGAAATATGATCTAACTCACATGCACTTATTAGTATTTTTAGTTAAAATAATCAAGACTGTTCATAGTCTTGAGCAAACATAATAAAATAATGATTAAAATAATAGAAAAACCATCCTCTCCTACACTATAAATACCACCCCTCACCCCCTCTTCCTCTCAAACCTCTAAAAATTTTATCATTACCTATGTTCTTCCAAATAATCCTCCCAATACCTTCCCCTACGTCTAAGACCTGATGGTGTCACAAAAAGGCTAAAACCGAAGGCTTTAAGGAGGTTTTCAATGAGAGGAATTCAAGAGGGAAACAACCTCTTTCTTTTCTTTTATTTCTTTTAAAGTTATTTATTTTCTTATATTATATTGATATAATCTATCCAAATGATCATGATAACACTAATATCATATATATATATATATTTTAATGATACCATGTTAATGTAATATCCTTCCACAAACTACTCTCTCTCTCTCTCTTTTATTTTTAAAAACGATATCATTGTCCGGGGGGTGCTGATTTAGAACCTTCGTGGGAGAAGAACCTTAGTTATTCAATTTATCTTTAAATACTAGTCATGAAACCAATTTTATGGTTGAAAAAGATTATATAATATGTATTATGTCTTATATAATGTTTTGGAACCAGTATATATTCCTAATACTAATTCATACGGCAAAACTAGTTCGTGATGATCAAAATACCGCCGTAATAATCTAAACGATTATCACTTATGTTTTATCTATTAAATCATCCTCATACCATATAGAAAATGAATTATATAAAAATTTAATCATATATATTTTCATTATTATCATATAATATCAATTCTTTAGAATTATATCCATTCCACATGAACTCCATTATTTATAAACAAGTGAACCAATCATGAAAATCAAGTAAACGAACACTCTGGAATGATGGAATTCAATATTATAACTTATCAAACAAGGAATAAATGAACTTAATAAAGCTATAATTAATCTAATAAATGTATAAAAGGTTATTAATTAATTAATTAAGGAATTTAATCTAATTATCCAGTACATTAAGGCCAGGTTCAGAACTCATTCGGACAAAAGGTAAGGGTTTTCTTATCTCATTTCCATTTTTGGGAGATACTACTTATTCACCACTATTTATAGTGTGTTATGTATGAATACTACATATTGATGTATAATATCATGAATATTTTTATTTTCATGTTATTAAATATATAATTTTATGATTACTAATTTAGGGGAGTATAATTTAATTGATTTCAAAGTGGTAAAGAATTCTACCCGTACCCCCATTTTTTGCTTCAGTTTACTCTTTCTCTACCTTTACTCAAATGTAATTATTTTTTATTTTTTTATATTTATTATAAATTATTTTTATATATTATAAAATCATATATCAAGATCATATCATCCTTACTTTATGTGTATAATCATGTTTTAAAATGGTTTCCTCCTCAATTTTTTCCGATAAACATGCCCGATTCAAGGGAACTTCTCGAATTCTTACCCTTTATAAAATATGATATTTAATCTACTTTAAGACATAATTATTTTTATAAAATCAAAATTTTTATCATGAAAAAAATCTTGGTTAATTTATGGTTTGTGAAAACAAACATGCCTTTCCATTTTAAAACCTCTTCCTTAAACCGCACTAAAATGTTTTATTTCTAAAGCTTCTTAAAAACTATTTTTACATGATTTCATTTCAGTGGGAAATCATTTATACCAAAAATATGATTTCAATGTACTTAACTTTTTTTTATGGGATATACATGTTTAAAATATGATTTTATGATAAATACAAATGGTTTTCTAAAAGAACAATTCTTTACAATGTAAAAGGGTTTTTCTCGTCTCACTTTTAATTCTATGAGATTTACGACTTTCTCACCACTTATTACTTAAATGTGGTGTATGTAATTCTATTTGATATATCAAATCAAGAGTCTTATTATTATAATGATATTATATGGAATTTTGATTTAAATGTTTCAAAGTGGTATGAGAGACTTTGGAATGTTTAATAATAATTTTCCTTAGGAATTTATCTATGATTTAATTAGAGTATTTTCATATATGATTATGATTCAAATATTTCAATTTGGTATGGGAAAATTTGATTTAAAGATATATTTTACTATACATATGAGGAATGTATTGGACTTAGGAAGTGACAGGTGGGTCCTGCTATAGCCCCATGGTGCATTAGTATGTCTCATGAGATAAAACAGAATTGGGTTTTGGACAAGGCCTTACCCTAGTATTTTCCAATGTCTTGGACAAGGCCTCGATGATAGGTTAATGATGTTCGGAATATTCATTTCCTTATTATAATATTAGTAAATTATAAATCATGTGATTATTTGACTAGTATAATATATATGGTAATGTTTCATATGATTAGTTATATGGATTTATTTACTCAGCTTTCATTTATGCTATATTATGCTCAAGTTTATTTTTAAAGGCTTGTGTTTTCATTTATTCATCATGCCTAATGTTTATATTTATGATAACTTCAATTATATTAATTACCCTTATCGATCATCTGATCTCACCCCCTTTCTTATGTTTCCTTTACCTTGGTTATGTATAAGAAAACTTTCAAAAAAATTTCAAGATGCAATTTATTTCTTATTGCATCATGTTTTATTTTATATTTAAAATGTATTATGGGCATCATGAATGTAATATATTCTTCCAAGGATACTATATTGAACAGGCCTTTAGGATTTTATTCCTTGTAATCATTCCAATGTATTAAACTAATGAACCGACTCTAGGATTCTGGGGTCGGGGCATTACAGTTGGTATCATAGGAAGTTTAGCTGTAACCTTGGAAACTAGATTTAGAAAACATAAATTAGATAATGTAATCCTAGTATAGACTTTGTGGATAAGCATATAATTACATCATATAATTTTGGTATGGTAGATTTTATTTGGATCATTCTATCAACACATCCATATCTAGATACTACAAATGGACATGGTTCTGGAACATATGTACCTAGGAGTAACAACTCCAACAAGGTGTTCTGGGCCTGACTCGGGGTAACCTATTACATGACAACAGGACTTAGCGCGCACCTAGTTTGACACTCCTTGGGGATATACTTAGGATAATTCATATTTTATTTATAGCCTATTATGAAAGATTTAAATCTCAACATTCCCTTAAAGAATCCATTTTTACGATTATAACATTAGCTACATATACATTTTTAATTTATATTATGTATATCACTAGTATTGGGATTATAAATTAATTTTCATAATGTTATGATCTAATTTAATGTATGAATTTTTTTTATATGGAACCTACTAGAAGTAATGAGAACCGCATCAATGCACATAATCCAAAGTGTAAGAATGATCGTTTCTTCAATGTGTTTAATCCAGTCTTTCAAAGGGAACTAGTCTCTCAAACATTATCATCATATTAGGAGATAGTATCATTTCTTAACATTAGGGATAAATATTTCTATAAGTATTATGGATTCATAAGGAAGAAAGATAAGAAGGGGACAATTGGGGAGAATATAGATAAAGGGAAGAAGGGAAATAAGTATTTTCCGACATGTGATAATTATGGAAGGAAACACCTTGGTATATGCTTAAGAGGAAAAGGGTTTTGCTTAATGTGTGTAGGAAAAGGCCACCATGCTCATAATTACAAGAGAAAGAAATAATTTTCTAATATTCAATGCTTCAACTATAAGGATACAGGGCACTGCACAAATAAATATCCTAAGTTTCAAGAAAATTTAGCTTCAAAAAAGTAAAGTGATCATAGTCAAGATTATGATGTTACTATGGTCAATATAAAATAATTAATGTATTTATGTTTTTTGATTAAAGAACTATGTTATGATATTATTGTTATAATAATTATGAGATACATAAGGATTTTTCTACAATACTATTTGATTACGTATTTAAGAATGTATGATGGTATTAAGGAAACGTGAATCAGATCATGGGGAATTATATGGTTGAGTGAAAGACAACATTTATTATGTTTTTGATACTAAGATAATGATTTTTGTATAAAGATATGCTTGTTTTGGATAATGTAAATTGGATAGAAATTATTATCTTGGATCTAAATAATGGACTGTTAATAAAGTCGTAGAGTCTACAATATCTTGGACATAAGAAATATATCCAAATTTATATGTTTTATATAAGGAATATGGAAGCATGAACCTATTCAATAAGGTTTTATGGTAATTCATGTTTTTTACTATGCTTTAAGAGAATACTAGGATAATGTAATCATAGGTTTTTATGTATAGATAATTTTTGTTGTTTAATAATTTAATTATAGAAATTTAGTAACCTTCTTTATAAAGTGTTGGATCATTATATTTTTTAAAAGTTAACCATTTATGAAATGGTAGAATTTTATATTTAGACATGGTTTTAGAAATTATTTTACACTATGATAAAACTTGTTCCATGAAATGAATTTGTAATAGTTAAAGGCACAACCGAAGGATAAGATTTTGGATCAAGTGCTTATATTTCCTTACATTATTGAGTGAAATAATTTCTCAAATTTTAGGGAAAGGATATTGAAACTCAAAAATGTTATCCTAGTACCTTCTTTTCTGATTAATCAAATAAACCCTTATATCAATGTGGATTTATGGCTTTGTTAAATTCCTCTTTACCATGTCCTCTATCACTCTCCATCAAAACTAGATAGTTAGATTATTCTTGAATGTCCATATTTTCACTTTGCACTAATGTATCCTATTAGAATGCATAGATTTGTGGTAACATATGCATTTTTCTTTCACGTATCTTAAGAGGATTATTTATTAACACTAATCCTGATGTGTGTTTCCCATAAGGTAATTTCATGAATCTACCTTTAACTTTTGAAGTGCAACTTCGAATTGCGAGGACACAATTCTGTTGAGGGGGGAATAATGTAACACCCCTGTAATTTGTTTTATATTTTTAAATACATTAATTTATAAAAAATAATAATTTAAAATTAATTTTTTTAATTAATAATACTTATATTTCAAATTTATAGATTTCAAATTAATTTTAAATTAATGTTAAAAAACAAATACTATTTTAAAGTATTATTTCATGTAAAAGAATATTTTAACATGAATATATGTATTTGATTATTTTTATTACAAAATTCATTTTTGTTAATAGAATATTTAATTAAATATTTTAAGAATAATATATATTGAATATTATAACTATTTTGATTAATAATAATTTTTTTATGAATATATTCACTATTAATATGAAACCCCCAGATTTTATGGTATGTTTCTTCATAAATTATTTCAATTCATTAGATATCTTATATGCACACAACCCTGAGTCTCTATGAAACAAAAAATTGTTGTAGTTATAACTTAGCCGTTAAACATCATTTTTCCACTTTTTTGTGTTGAATTTCAAAAAATGGATATACATGGTTGTGTTCAGTAAGATATTTAGAGTCTGATAGAATCAACTTATTTTTTGGTGAATAGTAACTTGACTATTATGAATAGCAATGTACACTTATGAATAGTAACTTGACCTTTATGAATAGTAATTTACCCTTATGAATAGTAACCTCACCCATGTAAGTATAAATAAAATTTAGGTTCCTTATAAATGAGAGTGAATATTTTAGAAAATTAATAATTAAGTGTTGGTATTTCTGTAAGCAATAAATATTTAATTAGAATTTTATAATTAATAAATTAATTTAAAAGATAATTAATTTTAATAAAATGTATTCATAAATCAATATTTTATTTTCCTATGATTTTGGGATAATTTAATGAGACCTTAGTTAATTTTTAGGATATTATAAAATCAGTTATAATTTTAAAAACTACAATTTTCGAGTAAATGGTGATTTTAATTAAAATTATAATTTTCCCATTTTGAAAATTATTTTCATAAAATGGAGTTCATTTTTGGATTATACACATCAAAAAATAGTTAAGGTGATGTTTTGGTATTTTTCTGAAATACTTGATTTTTTGGTGAATAGTGAAATTCCATAATTTACAAAATATGCTAAATAAATGAATTTTTGAATCATGCTTGAGTCATAGATGATGTAAATGTCCATTGGTTCGAACTAACATGAACTTATTACTATTTTTAGTCACAATAATCCATAATATTCATAGTATTCAGCCAAAATAATAAAATAATGATTAAAATAATGGAAAAACCCTTCTCTCCTCCACTATATATACCACCTCTCACCCCCTCTTCATATCACACCTCTAAAAATTTTAGAATTACCTAAGCTCTTAAAAATACTCCTCCAAATACCCTCCTCCATTTATTAAACCTTATGGTCTCACAAAAAGGACAAAACCAAAGTTCTTAAGGAGGTTCTCAAGGAGATGAATTCAACATGTAAACATCATCCTTTTCGTTTATTTCTTTCCAAGTTCTTTATTTTCTTATATTATCCTCATCTCCTCTGTCCAAATAATCATGATAACTCTAGTATAATATATTTATTATAATTATACCATTTTAATGTAATATCCTTCCTCAAACTACTATCTCTCTCGATTTTATTTTTAAAAATGAAATCATTGTCTGGGAGGTGCCGATTTACAACCTTCATGGATAAAGAACCTTCGTTCTTCAATATCTCCTTCAAGGATGGTCATGAATGAAATTTTATGGTTAAAACAGATTATAAAAAATGTATTATTTCTTATATAATTTTCTGGAACAAGTATATATACCTAATACTAATTCATATGACAAAACTAGTTCACGATGATCAAAATACCGCTGTAATAATCTAAATTATTATCACTTATGTTTTATCAAATAACTCATCATCATACCATATAAACCAATGAATTATATAGAAATTTAATATTATTTATTTTCATTAGTATCATATAAAATCAATTCTGGAGAATTATATCGAGTCCACATGAACCCCATTATTTATAAACAAGAGAACCGATCATGAAAATCAATTAAACTAACACTCCCGAATGATGGAATCTAGTCTTATAACTTATCAAAGAGGGATAAATGAACTTAATAAATCTATAATGAATCTAATAAATGTATAAAATGTTCTAGATTAATTAATTGATTAATTCATTTAATCTGATTATCCTGTACATTAAGGTCAAGTGAAAAACTCATTCGGACTAAGGTTAGGGTTTTCTCATCTCATTTCCATTTTTGTGAGATAGTTATTATTCACCACTATTTATTGTGTATGGTGTATATATACTAATCATTGATATATCATATCATGAATATTATTTTTTTAATTGTATTAAATATATCATTTTATGATTATTAATTTTGGGGAATATAATTCAATTGATTTCAAAGTGGTAAGGAATTCTACATGAACCCTCATTTTTCCTTCAAGTTACACTTTCTATACCTTTACTCAAATGTAATACTTTGTTATTTTTTATATGTCTTATAAATTCTATTTATATGTTCCAAACTCATATATCTATATCATATCATCCTTCTTTGATGGGGATATTCTTGTTTTAAAATGGTTTCCTCCTCAATTCTTCTCGATAAACAAGCTCGATTTAAGGGAACTTCTAGAATTATTACCTATTCTCAAGTGACCTATTTAATTTGTTTTAAGACATAATTTTTTTTATAAAATCAAACATTTAATCATGAAAAACTATCTTGGTTCATTTTTGGTTTATGAAAACAAACGTTCCTTTCCATTTTAAAATCTCATCCTTAAACTGCACTAAAATGCTTTATTTATAAAGCTTATTAAAACTATTTTTACATGATTACACTTCAATGGGACATAATTTAAACCTAAAATATGATTTAAATGTACTTAAATTTTCTTTTCTAGGATATACATGTTAAAATCTGATTTTATGACAAATACAAATGGGTTTCAAAAAGAACACTTCTTTCCCAAGTAATTCCATTTTATTTATCAAATAAAAAGTCTTATTATTCATATGATATTAAATAGAATTAAGAATTAAATTTTTTGAAGTGGTATGGGACAGTTTGGAATGTTTAATTATCATTTTCCTTATGATTTTATGAATGATTTAATTAAATTATTTTCATATATGATTATGATTCAGATATTTCAAAGTGGTATGGGACACTTTGATTTAATTATATCTTTTATTAGAAATATAAGGAATGAATTGGACTTAGAAATTTATAGGTGGGTCCTGCTATAGCCCCTTAATGCATTGGTAGGTATCATAAGACAAAACAGAATTGGGTTTTGGCTGAGGCCTTACCGTAGTATTTTCAGAAGTCTTGGATGACGCCTCAATGAGAGGTTAATGATTTCCAGAATATACATTCCCTAATTATGATGTTATTAATTGAAAAATCATAGGATTATTCTACTAGAAGAATATACATAGTAATTTTTCATGTGATAAATTATGTTGATTTATTTACTCAGCTTTTAGTCTTGTCATATTATGCTCATGTTTGTCTTTAAAGGCATGTGTTTTAAGTTATTCACAATGACTAATGTTTATGTTTATGAAAAATTGTATTGTATTACTTAACCTTACTGAGCATCTGATCTCACCCCTTTCTTTTGTTTCCTTTCCCCGGGATATTAAGAAGAAAACTTTGAATAATATTTCAAGAATGCAGTTTATTTCATATTGCATCATTATTTATTTTCTATTCCAAATGTATTATGGGTACCATGAATGTAATCTAGTTTTCCAAGACTACTAAACTGATTGGTCATCCAGGATTTGATTCCTTGTAATCATGCCAATTTATTAAACTAATGTATCGACTCTAGGATTTTTGGGTTGATGTGTTACAAAAAATACGATCTTTAAACTTCATATAAGTTTTATGTCTATAAACTCATCTACTACCTCTATATGTTTCCCCAAAATAACTAAAGATGGTAGAATACATTGTTGAAAATTCAAAAAACTTTAGTTTCCTACAATTACTGTATGGTAGAAACTTTTACACACTTGACTTTTTCTCTATCTGGATACTCTGTCCCCTCTAATGAATGTGGTCACTTAGTAATTCTGCATCAGATTTTGTTTTTTTGAATAATGGTGTCAAATTACAAACTTTATCTCTCCCTTTTTATTTGTTAAAATATTCAAATATGACTTCTTGAGTCACCAAAAAATTATTCTGAATTTTTTAAAACTGAAAAAACTCAACAACCACACCTTCATAGATTCATAAAAGTTCTATGTCTAATAAACTACATCCTGAACTTCTTCTATGTTCCATCTGATAGATAACATTTGTTTTAGTCAGTCTACAACATCAGTCCAATCATGTTTGACCAATAAGGATGTCTTAAATGTTGGAGATTCTTATAAAAACCTATGTCTTATCGATCTGACTAAAAAAATAAGAATTTATGTATTCTTGCATTTTTAAAAACTCATCTATTTTCATGAACTCTAAATTTATGACAAAAACATCATCTTAAACTTCTGTCTGGAATATGTGTCCGATTGGCATCAAGGTTGTACTTTATTGGTATTCCACAACATCAAAATTCTTGTTCTCTTACAGTTTCGTAGTCCAGATAATTTTTTCCAGAAACTTGAGTCTTAAAAGTTCAACATCTTCCTTTCTTCTTTACAAACCATTGAGCTTTAGCAAATTCACACTTTCAGAATTCTAGAAACTTATTCGTATGGTGCTTCTCTATCCAATAAGATGAATCTAGGAAAACTTTAACTTACCTTTCTTTAAAAGGATTGGATCATGAATTTATTTAATGATGTATAATAATATTTAATGAATATTTTTGAAATCATTAGATATTATTTGTAAAGTTCTACAACTTCCCCACTTTTCTAACTTCCAGACATTATAACAATATTCTTTTCAAGAAACTTTACAACAAATGCATTTAATAAATCACATCTATTTTGAAAAATAATTATTTTAAAAAAATTAGTTGTAAAAAAACATTTGTTAAAAAACATCACTAATTATCTTTAGATACATTTTTATAATCATTATTTAAATTTTAACATGGATAATGGATCACTTTGCTTTGTAGATATGGTAGGCCTTATATACACACGAGTGATGTTATAATTTCCTTAATGGGTGAACAAGAAAGTAATTTTATGATATATCAATATTAAAAAATCAATATCATGTCATATATATCACATATATTAATCAAATTTATTCTTATTACATTATATGTAAAGCATAAGTGAAAAATGAATCACATTACTTTTCAAGGCAGTAGTATGCCTACAAATGAGTGACATTATAAAATTTGAAATGACATAGAAAGTAAGAAGGTATATGTGATATTACATTTCTAGATGTATAATAATATCATATAAATGTGTCAAATCCATCATTATATAAATCCTTTAAAGGTGGTGATGGAAAACAAATTACATCGGTTCACGAGGTGGTAGTCTGTCATACACACGATCGATAGTTTCATTTCCCATTTGATGGAAGAGGGTATAGATATAGGTTATGGAATTAACATAATAACATCTAATTATATTAAATATTATTATTTTTATTATATAATCATGGTTTAATAATATTTTAAAGGGGTGGTAGAAGAAACAAAATGCAAACTCTCATTTAAGAACATTACCTCTTATTTTGGGGACTTATTTTGGTTTGCACCAAAATCCTTCCTTGGATGGATTTAGGATAAAGAAATGATATGTTATTTTTGGAAGGGAGAAAATTGATTTTTATAGGTCATGGTGGAACCAAATGTTTTTGGAAGTGTGAAGAGGGGATGAGTGGGGTGGCCTTTTATAAGTGGATGAGAGGACACACATGGAATTTTTGAAAAGATTCAATTTCACCCACATTTTTAACATGAAACAATCCCCCCAAAAGAGTAATTATAGACCATTATATGTTTTAAGTTATAAATAAGGCCATAAAATTGGTTTTGGAAATGTTTTTATGCCATTTTTAACCTTTATTATCTTATTTTAACCCCTCTATAAATCAGTTTTTACCATAATTGTTCTATTTAATTTTTACTTATTTTATTATTCACAATGGAAAACAATTAAGTTTAAATTATTAGATAATATAAATTATTATTCTTAAAAATATGAATTATATTTTTCCAAATTCAATTCATACAAGTGGTATAATCCAATTTAAAATTTTACCCACCGGCGTGATGAAAAAGAGAGTTTTTAAAGAGAAAATTCTCATAAGTATAGAAGGTTTAAATATCAAAATTGATTATAAAATTGATTAAAATGAACTAAAATAGTTAAATTTTTATATAATTGAACTAATTATACTTTAATAATATTTTAAAAATGTAATTTAACCATGTGAATTATTTAAACTAAAATGTGTTTTTTCAATAAAAATCAGTATTTTTCACTATTCATCAAAAAATGAAACATTTTATAAAAATACCAAGAATTCACTATATGATAATTTTGATACAATGATATGATAAATGAAGTTAATTTTAAAAAATAAATTTTCTAAAATTGGTAAAAAATAATTTTAAATTATGTGCGCAAAGAACATCTGAACCATCTTTTAGAAAGAATAAATTTTTTTCAGAGACCATTTCTTTTTCATTTAAATTATTTTTATTTTATTTTTAATAAATAAATAATTAAATTTCTCATAATTTATTTAGTAATATTAATATCCTCTAATTTAAATTCTAGGTTATAACGACATATTATATTGGAGTTCATTTAGACTTGGGGCTGCATATTCCACAAGTTATCGAAAAGATTAAATTAAAAGAAATATATTTCATGGGTTTTTAAGTGAATTTTGTGTGTAAAATAGGGAATATAATACAATTTTTTTCTTTTATAATTTTGGGGTGTTAAATTCTCAACACATTAAATAAATTGTGTCCTTATAATTTGATCTTGCGCTCAGCAATCAAGTGTTAGATATTTCAAAATTCCTTTGTCGAAAACTGACATTGTAAAAAGGGTAAATATAATATCCAATTAATAAGAGAGAAAGGGAAGTATAAAGTTCATATGGAATAACACATAACTAGGTTAATAAGTAGGAGAAAATTAGTGGCATGTTAATATATATACATGGAAGAAAAGGGTAAATAATTATAGAGTGAAAAAGGTCATTGATCATAAGAAAGTTAATGATAAAGGGAAATTTAAGGACATAAAAATAATAAATCTGTGATGATTTTAAAGGCCATTTGATTCAAAAAATATGAAGTTAATAGGATAAAATATTTGTTTCATGATCCTTTCCCTAAAGTTTCAGAATTATTTTACTCTTTAAAAATATAAGGAAATAAACTTACTTGACAAGTTTTGATTTCATAATCACAATTTCATCCATTGGTTGTGCTTCGATCAATTTTCAATTCATCACTTACTACAAGAAATGAATATCCAAAAATGAATTTTTTATTCCTGAAGCACTAAAATTCACATTTAACAGATTTTAAGATCTATAAAAGTGTGTCAAGTCTTTCCATATGTCTATAACTATTTTCCAAAACCAATATGTTTAGGATAAGTTTATCAATATAATACATTTATATATAAACCTCAAAAACAACACCACTTATTAATCATTAATATTTATTCATCAAACAATTTAACTAAAAATAATGACATATTAACCAAGACATAAAATATTTCAATGGTGGGCACTAAATCCTCATCATCCTTAAGTTTTGGGTTTAAGACCTACAAACTTGCTGGATGTGATGGGTTGTCACCCAACATATGTGGTTTCCATTATTTAAAACAATATTAATATAATTCCTATAACATTCCAAAATTGAGAGAACCCATAATTACTAAAACATAAAATATAAGATAAACCTTAATGATTACCCCTCAAACAAATTAATAAGTGGAATATGCAAAAATTAATATAAATGTATGGAATTCGGGATTTCAGGTCAATGGGTTTTATTTCCATAAATGTTTTGAAAAAATATCCTTAATCATGTGATATTCCTTACATACAAATATAAAAAGGGGTGTTTAAGACTTTGAACTTATGATCAACCTTAAACTCATAAACCCATGATGGTATCCATAACTCTTAAGTTAAGGAAGACATATATTCTTCTAAAACATTACAAAATCCTTAGATGATTCTTAATTATTATAACTAAAATACCATTAGTAAAAAAAGCTTCAACAATTTGATCCTTAAATCCCAATAGAAAAAAACTTCATTAGTTTTATTTCATCATAGGTATTTCCTTTGTCTAGTACTTAACCTTTAAAAGTGGTAATTGAATCGGATAATGCCCATGTTCCCCACATTTAAGACACTGATCTATAAATGTATCCCTAGGATGAGATTTCTTTCCTTCCATCATACTATTTATTTTTCCTTGAAAATTCATTTCTTTTTTCTATGCTTTTCTACACATAAAACATTTTCCCATTCCATTCATACACTTTATTGGGTGTCTCTTTCCACATTTATAACATGAAAATAATCAATCCCTCTTTCCTCTATGGTCTCCATCACACAAGATCATAGAAAACTTCATAATTTTATTATTTGGTGGGTCCGAGAGTTGGTTAAGGTATAGGGTTTTAATCATATTTTAGCATAACTAATTAGGAATAATCCTGAAATCTTTTACTCATATCATTATCCCATTTGGTTCCTCATAGTCATCGTATTTTCCTACATGATTAATGTTTACACTATTTCTTCAGGTTCCAACCATTAACTAAAACCAAAAGGCATAGTGTGAAAACACTAATCATAATGGGAAAACTATATAACAATTTATAAGATATATAAATCCTGACACATTATTTTCAATATGAGAAACAATATGTTTAACCTAGGTCATTAATTGTTATTATCTATTCAAATCCCTCATAATGGTTGATGAAGAAAATATTAATTATCATAAGCATAACCCCGAGAGTGTAAAACTAGGTGCATAGTAATACATGTTTTCATGCACCAGGTGCTGATTGGGTCAAGCCCAATGATCCCTTTTTAGATTTATTACCCCTAGGTACATTTGTTCACGAAACACATTCAAATATAGTATCTCGATAGGGGTATATTTCTAGGAAAAAGAACATAATCACTATCTTAACAAAACCTCAGGATATTATTATGTACTTATCCTCAAAACATATTATAGGTTTATGATACCTAATCTATGTTTTCTTTTAACGACCTAGGTACTTATAAAATAATTTGTTTTCATTTTGGAATTAAATAGTTAAATTTATTATAAAATAATAATTAAATAAGTGATATTTATAGAAATCAAGGAATCAATAGTAATAGAATATTAACCTCATCTATGTGAGAATAAATAAAATTTATGTATCTTATAAGTGAAAATATGATATATTTAGGTCATGTAATAAGTAAATAAATGTTTTGAAAATGATAAATTAAGTGTTGATATTTTTGTGAAAGATAAATTTTTATTTACAATTATATAATTAATATAATCAATAAAACAGAAATTTATTTTCATAAAATATATTCATAAATTAAAATTTTTTGGCGTATGATTATAAGATAATTTTATGATAACTTATTTAATTTTTTAAAGTGTCATAAAATTAGTTATAATTTTAAAAATAGTTTTTAATAAATTATGATTTTAATTAAATATTAAATTTATCATATTTATAAAATTATTTTCATAAAATGGAGTAATTGTTTTTAAATCTACATGTCAAAAAATTGTTAGGGTGATTTTTTGGGATTTTTCGAAAATAGTTGAATTTTTGGTGAATAGTAAAATAAAGCAATTTACAATATATATACATTATAAGTTAAATACATTATTACTAGATTTATTTATGATGTAATCACCATAAACTCAAACTAAACTGAATTATTCAAATATATTTAGTGATAATTCTTAAACTATTCTTAGTCATGATCTTGAATAATAAACTAGTGAATAAAATAATGAGAAAACACCCCTCTCCTCCCCTATAAATACCACCCCTCACCACATATTCTCCTCACAACTCCAAAGACTTATAGCCTATTTAATTTATACCCAATTCCATTCCCAATTCCCTCACCCAAATCCAAGACCCATCGGTCTCACCAAAAGTCCAAAACCAAGGGACTTAAAGAGGTTCTCAAGGATGATAATTCAAGTGGTAAAATCCTCTTTCATTTTCTATTATTTTATTTTCATGTTCATTTCTTTTCTTATTATATACTCACCTCCCCTATCCAAGTAAAATAATAAATAAATTATCATACATATACTAAAATTTTATTTTGTTAATGGAACATTCATCATCAAACCAATTTTATTTTCCTCTTATTCAAGAAAATGAAAGCATGGTCCATGACGTGTCGATTCATTGCCTTCATGGATGATGAATTTTCATTATATTTTAACACCTTAAAGGATTTTCATAAAAATTATCATGGTTAAATTAGATTTTATTATACATATTATAAGTTATACAATGTTTTGGAACCAATATATAAACATGATATTAATCAAAATGATATATGTTTGTGATGGTCATAAAAACTGCCGAAATAAATTAAATCATTTTCATTAATGTTTTATCTAATGAATCTTCCCCATATCAAAAAAAATTATATGGAATCATTTAAAATTATTGAACCTTATTAATTCAATTTCATTCCACTTCTGGAGTTTTTCTTTCATTCTTCAAGAATATCCATAATGAACTGACAATGGAAACCATGAAAAGAACGCACACAAAACAATGGAAATAACAAAATATTATTAATAAAAGGGTTGAAAGTTGAAACAAATATCATATAAGTTATTATAGATATTAATATATTTATATAATATATTAAAAACACTCCTTAAACCATTATATAGGATTTTTTTTAAAACGTTTTAATTAAGAAGAACCCGAGGTAAGGGACTTTTCTTTAAAAACCCTCTTTTAAATTTCTATTTTTAAAACATTAAAAATGAATGTTTTTATGACGCAAGTATTCATATTTTATGATTATTTTATGGTTCTTGGTAATTATTTATGATGCATTGTGGTACATATATCTCCCTCAAATTCATTTGTTATATTTATGTTGGAGGTTGACCTTCTAGTTACTCCAAGTGTAATTGTGATGGTTACCATAAGGTAGTCATGAGGGTTACATCATAAGGTAAATGCGAGAGATAAATTTTAAGGTATTCGTTAGGGTTATAAATCATATGGTAACCATGAGAGTTACAATATTAAGTATGTAATTCCCCAAGTAACCTTTAAGGTTCTAATTATTTTTTCTATATTTTATTGAAATATCTTGTTTTCATAAAGTATATGATACTTTATGGGTGAGAAGTATGAATTTCTGAAAAAAAAAATTTATATGTTTATAAGTATTCATGGAATAATGGTTCTTTTATTTCTATATCCCTTACTAAGTTTTTTTATCATCCCAAGTTTAATTATTTTCACTGGGTGTAACGCCCCGACCCCAGAAGCCTAGAGTCGGTGCATTATTACATAACATTGTCATGATACAAGGAAATCAGGTCCCGAAAGACCAATCAGTTTAGTAGACTTGGAAGTACTAGATACATTCATAAATTTTACATTAAATTATAAAATGAAAAACAACAACAAAAGTTTCTTCATTAAACACATTCATATCCCATATACTATTCCTACAGGTCAGTCATAATATACTTCTTCTCATCCTGGAAAAAATAAAACATAGAAAGGGGTGAGATCAGATGCTCAATAAGGATAACAATATAGCAGAAAATTTCAAAAAAAATGCATAAAAATTTAAGGCAATGTATAAGACTAAAAAAAATCCTTTTAAATTTAAACTTCTTCATAATATGGTTAATATAAAAACAAAATAATGAAATTTAATTATTAACATGGATATTCTACGAGTCGAATAATCACATGCAATATCAATAGCCAATTTCATAATGATGGAATGCATAATACTAGACTTCATAACCACATAGTCAATGCTTTATAGTGAGACTACAAATAAGATTTTGGAAAGGCCTTATGAGAAGACACTAGTTTGTCTCATGAGACCTACCGATGCATCGAGGAGCAATAATGGACTCCACCCGTCACTTACTAAGTCAAATGCATTCCTCATATGAAAAGGTTTAAACATAACATAAACATTCATATTAAAACTAGCATTCGAAATTTCAATAATTTATCTATAAACCATGAATGGTATAAAATAACATATATACAGTAAAAAATATCACAAAACCTTCAATAAAATATGGAATATTTGTATCATAATAAATCAACTTCGAACAAGTTTAAAATCCATCAATATATTTTGACATAGATGAAATGAAATCTACTTGAAAGAAATACCTCTTCATATTTTGATACCTTTTAAAATAAATAATTTATTTTGTAAATATTCCTATAAGATTGTAAGGGAATATTAGAAGGCGTTATAAACATAGAAAATAGCTTCACCCGCCATATTATTTAAAAAAACATTCTTTCCTTAATTTTGTCGAAAAGGTCGTAAAATAACTTGTTTGGAAAATGACGGAAATATTCATTTATAAACAGCTTATAAAAAGTCAAAAAAGGGTATAAATGAATTTAACCCAAATTATAGAAATTTATTTTGAAATACATTTTAAGAAACAAGGATGTGGATGATAAAGAGGTCCCAGTAGATAATTACATATAAACAACATCGGATAATAAAGAGATTGTAGAATTAACCCTTACCTTGTACTTTTCCTTGGTCGAGGGTTTGTTAACCTCCTGTATAATATTTAAATAATTTTTATTAAATTATACAAGAACTATATACATAGATATGATATCATATATGATCTTCTAATATTTTTTTGTTAATAATATTTTAGTATTATCGTCGTTTTGGGTGTTAACCTATTCATTTTACTTTATATGTTTTGATACAAAAGTCTTGTTTGTTATGGATAATATGTATTTAATTCATATCCATAACGATATTAAGTTCTTTAAACATAATTTTTAATCATAAAATGAAAATTATTCTTGAATGGTTACGATGGAAAAATGAATCTCATCACGTTTGTGGAGAGGACAATCCCTACGTACGTATGAGCGGCAATATCATTATATTGATGGTGAGATAGTATGTAATTGGATGGTATATAATATATACATAATCATTAACATGTTATATTTATTATTTACATAAATTATAATCATTATTATACCTATCCAAATAGTGAAGTGTTGAATGAAAAACTACACCACGACGTGGAGACGGTATGCTGTATGTACACACGTATGGTGACTTTGTCATTTATAGGATGGACCAAATAATGAATATGGTTGTACCATATTTATAATAACAAAAATATATGTTGGAGGTATGGGATTTATTATTTTGTCACAAAAACAACAAAGAAAGTGGAAGAGCAAGAAGAAAATAACTTGAAGGAGGGTGGTGAAATTATTACCTCTTCTTTGGGTGTTTCATTTTGAGTTGATCAAAAGGGATCCTTAGGTTGACTTTATGATAAAAGTAAGGAATATAGGTTGATTTGAGAGAAGTTGGAAGGATATTTGGGTAGGGTCTGGCCGAGACAAATGGCTTTGGAGGTGTGAGATTAAGAGAAGGGGAAGTTCCCTTTTATAAGAGAGGTGAGGGTCACTTTAAGAAAACTTGAAATATTATTTTATAATAAAATCATTTTCAACCTTATAATGGCTCAAAAATAATTTATTTCTAGAATAACGTGAGGATGGGTCGAAAACCTCTCAACCAATAGGTTTTATATTAGTTTGGGTCACTATATTAACCTTATCTTTTAGATTTAACTCTTAGTTAAATAGTTTAACTTTTACCATGTATTATTGTATTATTATAATAATTGGTTAATAAAATTACTATAAAATGACAAGAGAACATCATGTGGTTAATTAATGATATAATTATCATTATATAAGTCATTTGGACAAACCATATTTTTTTAATAATTTTATATAAATTAATAATACAATATTTGTTTTAAAAACTATTTTATGTTAATTTTGACACTATTTGGTATTTTATTTTCTTCAAAGTCATAAAAGCATGATTACTTTGATAAAAATTCATCTAATAAACACTAAAATGTCATATTAACCTATAAAAATACTGGAATTCATCAAAAGTCTCAAATTAGATTTATTTGGATATTTATAATATTAATTATTTTAATCTTTCTTTAATAAGGTAATTACTGCAATATCATTGTGTCATAAATAAATTTAATTATTTAATGTCTAAATATTAAAAATAAAATACCATTATGTAGGTAATATTATTAGATTTATAATAAATATTTTTAGTCGAATTTATCTTATGTATAAAACTATATTAGAAATGTTTTAGTTATGAAAACCCGAATTTAACGCTTTTAACTCTTCTTTGAATTAAATAATAATAAATGTCCTAAAATAATTCAAGGGGGCCTAAAGGATCATATTTTATTTCTAAGGTTGTTTTTGGTCGAATAAAACTTATAAAATACAATTAGTACATGCATTAGAGTAATTGTAATATCATTTTTCCATTTAATTTCCCTATTTACTTTTAACCGTGGTAAATAAAAGTTAAAAGTTACTATTCACGAAAAATTATTTTCATATTATTAAACCATATTTTACTTAATGATATCAACTATGTCTCTCATATTTTTAAAATTCAATTCACAGAAGTGGTAAAATTAAGTTTTATGCAAATTTGCAAATGCTCCTAGGAGGTGGGTAAAAAACGGTAAAAAGTTCAATAAAATTTTTATATATCTAAACTTATTATAAAATGACTCCAATGAATTTCATTGAACTTATATAGGTATTATGTATCTATTTTGACCTAAAATAAATTTAAATAAAATTAATAATTATTTAAATAAAAAGTAGGTTTTAAACAATAACACAATGTTTTTCACTATTTATCATAAATTGAAAGTTTTCTGAAAAATACCAAAAAACACCCTAAGATAATTTCGATATTCCAAATCCAAAAATGGAGTCCATTTTAAAAGATAACATTTATAAAATTTTAAAAATTCGTTATTACAATTCATAATGACCAGTTTGAATGGTTGTGGTGTCTTAAAACTCCAAGTTGTGTACAATGCAAGATACTACATTATTCAAAGGGAAATATACTGTAGAAGTTTGGGGTATTACATCCTCCACTCCTTCAAATAATTTCTTCCTCAAAATTTCTAGAATATTACTGCATAAAAAGATTCAGATGGTTCTTCATCATATGTTCCTCAGGTTCCCACATTGCCTCTTCCATATTATGGTTTCTCCAAAGAACTTTTAATAGACGAGTCGTCCGGTTTCTCAACACTTGTTCTTTGGTATCCAAAATCTTGATAGGCTCTTAAAAATAAGACATATCAGGTTCCAGTTCAATTTTCTCATAGGTGAGTACATGCGTTGGGTCTGACATGTATTTTCTCAACAATGATACGTGTAACACAACCTGAAATTTGGAGAGACTTGGTGGCATTTCCAAATATTAAGATACAACCCCAATTCATTCTATAATTTCAAAAGGTCAAATGTACCTGGGACTTAATTTACCTTTCTTACCATATCGTATAATTCCCTTCCATGGAGAGTCCTTCAAGAAAACATGATCTCCTACCTGAAATTCCAAATCCTTCCTTCAATTATCAGCATAGCTCTTTTTTCTACTTTGAGCTTCTCTGATGTGGGTTTGGATAACCTTCACCTATTCCATCATTTCCTCAAAAATTTCTGGGCCAATGAGTTTTCTTTCACCAACATCATCCCAACAAGTTTGTGAGCGACATATCTTTCCATATAACGCTTCATATGGTGCCATCTGAATACTTGAATAGAAGCTATTGTTATAGGAAAATTATACCAGAGGTAAATATTGATCCCATATACCTTGAAAGTCAAGTGAGAAAGATCTCAACATGTCTTTTAAGGTTTGAATAGTTCGTTCTGATTGTCCATCAGTTTGAGGGTGGTAGGAAGTGCTCAAAAGAAGTTCAGTATCCAGGGATTTCTGAATACTTTTCCATAATGTTGATGTAAAACCGGGATCACGATAAAAAACAATCGATAAGGGAACTCCATGAATTCTTACAACTTCATTAATATATAGTCTTGATAAAATTTCAAGTGGTAAATCTTATCTTATTGCATGAAAATGTACTGACTTGGTAAGACGATCAATAATGACCCATATTGCATCATTACTTCTAGGAGTCTTTGGTATCCCCATGAAAAAGTCCATCGTAATATCATCCCATTTACACTCAGGTATGGGAATAGGTTTCATGACTCCTCTAGGATGTTGTCTTCCATCTTTCACTTGTTGAAAAACCATACATCTCGACACTAAATTAGAAATCGATGTCCTCATGTTGCCCCACCAAAAATGTTCTTTCAAATCTCTATACATCTTAGTGCTATCGAGGTGTATAGAAAAATTAGAGCTATGGATATCATCCAACAATTCCATTTTCAAATTAGGTATATCGGGAATACAATGTATCTTCCCAAATTTCAAAATCACATCTTCATATATGAAGTCGATCAATCTCCCATAGTTCACAACTTTAATTTTCTTTTGAAATTCCTCATCATTAGTATGAGAAATTTTTATCCTTTCTAGTAAGGATGGTTTGGAAACCATTTGAAAAATAATTTATGTTTCACCTTCCATGGTTATTCCCATATCCATCTTTACTAGATCCATGTATATAAGATCCTTTTCAATTCTCATATTGTTCAAAACACCATGATCCTTTCTGCTAAAAGCATCTACTGTGACAACCGGGCCCCGGTGACAGCACAACCACCCCGCCTTAACATGGTCGTCGGGTCCTGGCCCACCAGGTACCACCAGTTGCCCCGCAGACACGTGGGCCCCACCCTAGGGTCCACCCACATGCCTGAACGGGTCATTTGACTAATGAAAGTCCCCACAAGCCAACACTTGTCCTTTATAGTGTGATTTTTCCTCACTCGCACACACCCGGGGAAACATCCCAGAAGGTTACCCATCCTGATCACTACTCCAGGCCAAGCACGCTTAACTATGGAGTTCTAACCAGGTAGGCTACCGAAAAGGAAGTTTCACCTTGTTGACATGAGTCATATAATTTAGTCATTTAACCCTTTATCATTTGGGGATGTTACATTCACCCCCCTTTAGAGCAAAACACCCTCATTGTGGGCCCTACATCCCAACCCAGGCAGTGCACTGCACTTAAGGCTGGGTTCCTCCTCTGATTCAAATTCTGACAACCGGGCCCCAGTGACAGCACAGCCACCCCGCCTTAACATGGCCGTCAGGTCCTGGCCCACCAGGTACGACCAGTTGCCCCGTAGACACGTGGGTCCCACCCTAGGGTCCACCCACATGCCTGAACAGGTCATCTGACTAATGAAAGTTCCCGCAGGCCAACACTTGTCCTTTCCAGTGTGCTTTGTCCTCACTCGCACACACCCAGGGAAACATCCCAGAAGGTCACCCATCCTGATCACTACTCCAGGTCAAACACGCTTAACTATGGAGTTCTAACCAGGTAGGCTCCCGAAAAGGAAGGTGCACCTTGTTGACATGAGTCATATCATTTAGTCATTTAACCCTTTATCATTTGGGGATGTTATATTCACCCCCCTTTAGAGCACAATGCCCTCGTTGGGCACTACATCCCAATCGAGGCAGTGCACCGCACTTAAGGCTGGGTTCCTCCTCTGATACCAACTGTGACAACCGGGCCCCGGTGACAGCACAACCACCCCACCTTGACATGGTCTTCGGGTCCTGGCCCACCAGGTACCACCAGTTGCCCCGCAGACATGTGGGGCCCACCCCAGGGTCCACCCACATGCCTGAACGGGTCATCTGACTAATGAAAGTCCCCACAGGCCAACACTTGTCATTTCCAGTGTGCTTTGTCCTCACTCGCACACACCCTGGGAAATATCCCAGAAGGTCACCCATCCTGATCACTACTCCAGGCCAAACACGCTTAACTATGGAGTTCTAACCAGATAGGCTCCCGAAAAGCAAGGTGCACCTTGTTGACATGAGTCATATCATTTAGTCATTTAACCCTTTATCATTTGGGGATGTTACATTCACCCCCCCTTTAGAGCACAACGCCCTCGTTGTGGGCCCTACATCCCAACCCAGGCAGTGCACCGCACTTAAGGCTGGGTTCCTCCTCTGATACCAATTGTGACAACCGGGCCCCAGTGACAGCACAGCCACCCCGCCTTAACATGGCCGTCGAGTCCTGGCCCACCAGGTACGACCTAATGAAAGTCCCCACAGGACAACACTTGTCCTTTCCAGTGTGCTTTGTCCTCACTCGCACACACCCTGGGAAACATCCCAGAAGGTCACCCATCCTGATCACTACTCCAGGCCAAACATGCTTAACTATGGAGTTCTAACCAGGTAGGCTCCCGAAAAGGAAGGTGCACCTTGTTGACATGAGTCATATCATTTATTCATTTAACCCTTTATCATTTGGGGATGTTACATTCACTCCCCCTTTAGAGCACAACGCCCTCGTTGTGGGCCCTACATCCCAACCCAGGCAGTGCACCGTACTTAAGGCTCGGTTCCTCCTCTGATACCAAATGTGACAACCGGGCCCCAGTGACAGCACAGCCACCCCGCCTTAACATGGCCGTCGGGTCCTGGCCCAGCAGTTGCCCCTCAGACATGTGGGGCCCACCCCAGGGTCCACCCACATGCCTGAACGGGTCATCTGACTAATGAAAGTCCCCACAGGCCAACACTTGTCCTTTCCAGTGTGCTTTGTCCTCACTCGCACACACCCTAGGAAACATCCCAGAAGGTCACCCATCCTGATCACTACTCCAGGCCAAACACGCTTAACTATGGAGTTCTAACCAGGTAGGCTCCCGAAAAGGAAGGTTCACCTTGTTGACATGAGTCATATCATTTAGTCATTTAACCCTTTATCATTTGAGGATGTTACATTCACCCCCCCTTTAGAGCACAACGCCCTCGTTGTGGGCCCTACATCCCAACCTAGGCAGTGCACCACACTTAAGGCTGGGTTCCTCCTCTGATACCAATTGTGACAACCGGGCCCCGGTGACAGCACAACCACCCCGCCTTAACATGGCCGTCGGGTCCTGGCCCACCAGGTATGACCAGTTGCCCCGCAGACACGTGGGGCCCACCCCAGGGTCCACCCACATGCATGAACGGGTCATCTGACTAATGAAAGTCCCCACAGGCCAACACTTGTCCTTTCCAGTGTGCTTTGTCCTCACTCGCACACACCCTGGGAAACATCCCAGAAGGTTACCCATCCTGGTCACTGCTCTAGGCCAAGCACGCTTAACTATGGAGTTCTAACCAGGTAGGCTCCCGAAAAGGAAGGTTCACGTTGTTGACATGAGTCATATCATTTAGTCATTTAACCCTTTATCATTTGGGGATGTTACATCTACCACCTTATTTTCCTTCCTCAGGTGATAGTGTATAGTGAAATCATAATCCTTGAGTAGTTAAATCCATCATCTTTGCCTCATGTTGAGTTCTTTTTGTGAGAAAATATACATTATACTCTTGTGATCAGAATAAATCTAACATTTTCACCATATAGACAGTGTCTCCATATCTTCAGAGAAAATATTATAGCTGTTAACTCAAGATCATGAGTGGGATTGTTTGTTTCATGAATTTTTAGCTGTCGTGATGCATATTCAATAACTATATCATTCTGCATAAGGACACAACCAAGTCCTTTCTTTGAAGCATCACTAGAAATAACAAACCCATCATTTCCCGATGGTAAAGTCAAGATAGGAGCATTGAATAATCTTCTCTTCAGTTCTTAAAAACATTATTCACAATCTTTTTTCCAAACAAATTTATTCCCTTTACGTGTGAGCTTAGTTAATGGGTTATAAAATCGTGCAAAATTCTGGATAAAACGCCGATAATAACCTGCCAAACCAATAAAACTACATAACTCAGTTATACTCATTGGTGATGGCCATTTTTGGATTGCCTTTGTCTTAGAAGGATCAATAGAGATTCCATCATTAGAGACAATATAGCCAAGAAAATAAATCTCTTGAAGCCAGAACTCACACTTGCTAAACTTCCCATATAATTCATTTATTCTAAGAGTCCTTAGGATAATGCGCAAGTGATTTTCATGATCTTTGTAGCTTTTGGAGTATTCCAAGATATCATCAATAAATACCACTACAAAGTCATCAATATATTCCTTGAAAACTCTGTTCATTAGATCCATGAAAATAGAGGGTGAATTAGTTATCCCAAAAGGCATTACTGTAAACTCGTAATTCTCGTACCTGGTTCGAAAGGCTGTTTTTAGAATGTTTTCCTTATTCACACACAAATAATGATATCCATATTGAAGTTCAATCTTGTAAAAATATTGAGCTCCATGAAGTTGGTTGAATAAATCATCAATGCGAGGTAGGGGATACTTGTTCTTTATCATTATAGCATTGATCTCCCTATAGTAAATGCACAACCTCATAGATCCATCTTTCTTCTTAACAAAAAGAACAGGGGATCCCCATAGAGAAACACTAGGGTGAATAAATCCCTTATTAATTAATTCCTATAGTTGTTTATTTAGTTCCACTAATTCCACAGTGGCCATTCTATAAGCGGTCTTCGATATGGGCCTTGAACCATGAATTAAATCAATGGAAAACTCAATTTCTCATTGTAGAGGATGTCTAGGTAAATCCTCTAGAAACACATCAACATATTCTTACACAATAGGTACATCCTATATTTTAACATTCCTTTCTTCACCCACAGTTATTTCATTCTCTTCCTCCCCAATAATTGAATTTTGTTGAGCTACTGAGGGTGGGTCTAGATATGAATTAGGTGGTGATGTTTCTGCTTAAAGATAAGGTACTCCTTAACATCATTGAAAATTGTATCCTCCTTCTTCTTACAATAAATTTTCACGTCATGGTCTGAAATGAAATACATACATAGGATTATATCAAATTCAATCATGTGTATGATGATGAGATCAACAGATACAGAACATTTATATGCCCTAATGGAAACCGATTCACAAAAATTTATTGTAATGATACTTACCTTAAGAGTTATGACTTAAAAGTCCCTTATTAAATCATATTAAAAATATATAATTTTATTATCAAACTCGTAACATATGAAAAAATGCAATGATCTAGAACCAAATAAAGCATTGGATAATCTTGACAAAAACATTAAATTACCTGCCACCACATATTTCGGAGCTTCAACCTCATTAGTAGTGATCATATAAGCTTGGCCTTGATCCCTTGGACTTTTCTGAGGTAATTTTACTTGGCACTTAGGATATTCATTTAAATAATTACCTATTTATCTACAATTTTAGCATTCAACATTAACATCCTCTTTCTTTCCTTTGAAATCACGAGCTTGGTGGAATTTTTCATCACCCTTGTAATAGACTCCCATTCCCTTTAGGAAAGTACTATGGTGTTTCTTCTCACATTTACCATAGGATGGATATTAATCTTTTCCCTTCTTCCCCTTATTTCCATTTCCAGAGTTTTTAACAGATCTCTTCTTCTCCTGCTTTGGTTTAAAGTCATAAGACTTAGAGAATTCATTTTCTATCTTGATAACACACGAGACAATATCTTTGTACGATGAGAAGGATTGTGAGACTAATTCTCAATGGAGAAATGGTTTTAACCCATCAAATAATTGATCAATATTACTCCTTGGGTTGCGTATATAATCTGATACATTCCTTGACAAACTTTTAAAGTTAGCCTCATACTTTGCGACATTATCATCCTCTTTTTTCCTTAGACTCAGAAATTTTCTTTCCATATCCGCTTGATGGTCACAAGAAAAGTATTTTTATAAGAAATGCTCTTTAAACACACTCCATTCCATACTTGACACTTTATCATCTTCCTTTGTGTTTTGTATCAATGACCACCATTGATATTCATCTCCTTTGAGGCAATAAACCGCTATGAAAACTTTTTCTCTTTCGCTACTCCCCAAAGCATGAAATATTTTCTCTAAAGAACTTATCTATTTATCAGCTACAAATGTATTTTTAGACCCATTGAATATTGGTGGTTGTTTTCTCATTAAGCAGTCTAACATTGATCCTCCACATTGTGGATCAGGGTTCTCCATACGGGTAAGGTTATTATTCATAACCTGAGTGAGTTTTCCCCATATGGTGATAAGCTGATCAGCACCAGTTGCATCACTAGCTCCACTATAATTATCTTGAGTAGGAGGGAAATACCTAAATGGATTACGTGCATTCATACAGTTTCCATTCCTTCTGATAGATGTCATTTCTAAACAATGTCATACACTAGATTAGTTTATGAATCTCAATACATAATTCCAAACTTGTAAAACACTTAACATAAATTGAATAGTTTATGGATATAATCCATAATCATAAAAATGTTTTCTTTGAGGAGGTATATACTCATAAATCCTTCCTAATATTTTTTAAGGAAAATGTGAATTATCATAAGCATTTCCCCTGGGAGTGTCGTAACCAAGAGTGCAGCAAGGCCCGTTGTCATTCACCAGTTCCAGTTTGAGTCTAGCTCAAAATAGTGTTTTCAGGTTTTAACCTTAGGTACATCTATGCCAGAGCCACCTCTACCTACTCGTATCCAGAAAGGGATGTATTTCTCGGAAAACTCTCAAAATATCTACATTACCAAAATTCTAGTAAGTTCTTCTATACTAATCCTCAAAGTATATCTTAGGGTAGTGTTATATAATCCAAGTTTTTCTAAATCTAGCTTCCAAGGTTTGTATTAAACTTCCTCTAATACAAAATATAATGCCCTGACCCCAAAAACCCAGAGTCGGTTCATTATTACATAACATTGGCATGATACAAGGAAATCAAGTCCCAAAAGACTGATCAATTTAGTAGTCTTGGATGTACTACATACATTCATAAATTTTACATTACATTATAAAATGAAAAACAACAACAAAATTGTCTTCATTAACCACATTCATATCCCATAGAATATCCCTACAGTTCAGTCATAATATACTTCTTCGAATCTTGGAAAAAATAAAACATAGAAAGGGGTAAGCTCAGATGCTCAGTAAGGACAACAATATAGAAGAAACTTTCATAAATAAGCATAAACATTTAAGTAAATATATGAGACTAAAACAAAATCCATTTAAATTTAAACTTCATCATAATATAGAAAATATAAATCAAAATAATTCCGTTTACTTATTCACATGGATATTCTACTAGTTGAATAATCACATGCATTATCAATATCCAATTTCATAATGACGGAATGCATAATGCTAGACTTCATAACCACATAGTCAAGGCCTTGTGCTGAGAATACCAATAATATTTTTTCAAGGCCTTGTGACAGGACACTAGTTTGTCTCATGAGACCTACCGATGCATCGAGGAGCTATAGAGGACTCCACTCGTCACTTACTAAGTCCAATGCATTCCTCATATGAAAAGGTTTAAACATAACATAAACATTCATATTAAAACTAGCCTAATAAATGTAAATAATTTATCCATAAACCATGAATGGTATACAATAACACATCCACATTCAATCACATCAAAAAACCTTCAATACAATATTGAATATTTATATCACAATAAATCAACTTCAAAAAAGTTTAAAATCCATCAGTAGATGTTGACATAGATGAAATGAAACTATCTGAAAGAAATACCTTTTTATGTTATAAATCCATTTAAATGAAAACATTTATTGTGGAAATATTCCTATAATATTGTAAGGGAAGCTTAGAAGGTGTTATAATGGCGGAAAATATCCACACCTGCCGTATAAGTTAAAAAAACATTCTTTCCTTAATTTTGTCGAAAAGTTTGTAAAGTACCTTGTTTGGAAAATAATGGAAAGATTCCATTATAAACATATTATAAAATGTAAAACAATGGTATAAATTACTTTAACCCATATTCTAGAAATAGGTTTTGAAATGCATTTTATGAAACATGGATGTGGATGATAAAGAGTTTCCAGTAGATAATTACATTTAAACAACATTGGATAATAAAGAGATTGTAGAATTAACCCTTTCCTTTAAATTTTCATTGGTAGAGGGTATGTTAACTATCTTTATAATTGTTAAATAATTTTTATTAAATTATACAAGAACCATATATATAGATATGATATCATATAGGATCTTCTGATATTGCTTTGTTAATAATATTTTAGTATTATCATTGTTTCGAGTGTTTACAGATTCATTTTCCTTTATATGTTTTGTTATGTAAGTCATGTTTGTTATGGATAGGATGTATTTTATTAATATCTAGAATTATATTAAAATTTTTAAAAATTATTTTTTAATCATCAAATGAAAATTATTTTTGAATGGTTACGATGGGGAAATGAATCTCATCGTGTTCGTGGAGACGGTAATCCGTACGTACGCATGAGCGACAATATCATTATATTGATTGTGATATCGTATATAATTGGATAGTATATCATATAAAAAGAATCATTAACATGTTATATTTATTATTTAAATCAATTATACTCATTATTATACCCATCCAAACAGTGAAGTGTTGAATGAAAAACTACACCTCGACATGGAGATGGTAAGCCGTATGTACGCACGTATGGTGACTTTGTCATTTATCGGATGAATCGAATAAAAAATATGATTGTACCATATTTAAAATAACATCACAGTATGTAGGAGGTACTGGAGTTATTATTTTGGTATGTATATAACAAAGAAAGAGGAAGTGGAAGAAGAAAAGAACTTGAAGGAGGGTGGCGAAATTATTACCTCTTCATCAGGTGTTTCCTTTTGAGTTGATCAAAAGGGATCCTTAGGTTGTTTTTATAATCAAAGTAAGGACTCTAAGTTTAATTTAGGGAAGTTGGGAGGATATTTTGGCAAGGTTTGACTAAGAAAAATGGATTTGGAGGTGTGAAATTAAGATAAGGGGAAGTGCCCTTTTTTAAGAGAGGTGAGGGTCACTTTAGGAAAATCTTGAAATATTATTTTATAATAAAATAATTCTCAGTTTCTAATCGATAAAAATGATTTATTTCAAGTATAAGGTGGGAATGGGTCGAAAAACTCTCAACCAATAGGTTTTAGATAGGGTTGGGTCATGATAATAACCTTATCTTTTAGATTTAACTCTTAGTTAAATAGTTTAACTTTTACCATGTATTGTTGTATTAATATAATAATTGGTTAATAAACTTACTATAAAATTCAAAGAGAACCTCAAGTGGTTCATTAATGTTATAATTATAATTATATAAGTAATTTGGACTTACCTAATATTTTTATAAATATTATATCAATTAATAATATAATATTTGTTTTAAAAACTCTTTTATGTTAATTTTAACACTATTTGGTATTTTGTTTTTGTTGAATTCATAAAAACACTATTAATTAGAAAAAAATTCATTTAATAAACCCTAAAATGTCATATTAACCTATAAAATTATTAGAATTCATCAAAAGTCTCAAATTAGATTTATTTGGATATTTATAATATTAATTATTTTAATCTTTCATTAATAAGGCAATTACTATATCATCATTGTGTCATAAATAAATTTAATTATTTAAGGATTAAAAATTAAAAATAAAATACCATTATGTTGGTAATCTTCTTATATTTCTAATTAATATTTATAGTCAAATTTATCTTATGTATAACCCTATATTAAAAATGTTTTAGTTATGAAATCTTGAATTTAACACTTTTAACTCATCTTTTAATTAAATAATAACAAATGTCCTAATCTAATCCTAGTGGACCTAACATATCATATTTTATTCCTAAGGTTGTTTTTGGTCGAATAACACTTATCCAATAGAATTAGAACATGTGTTAGGGTAATTATAATATCATTTTTACATTTAATTACCCTATTTACTTTTAACCGTGGTAAATAAAAGTTAAAGTTTACTATTCACCAAAAATTATTTTCATCTTATTGAACCATATTTTACTTACTGATATCAACCGTGTCTCTCAGATTTTTGAAATTTATTTCATAGAAGCAGTAAAATTATGTTTTATGAAAATTTTCAAATGCTCCTAGGAGGTGGGTAAAAGACGGTAAAAAGTTCAATAAAGTTTTTATATATCTAAACTTATTATAAAATGAATCTAATGAATTACATTGAACTTATATATGTATTATGTATCTAATTTGGCCTAAAATAAATAAATATTTAAATAAAAATTCTATTTTAAACAATAACGCAGTGTTTTTCACTATTAATCAAAAATTGAAAGTTTTTAGAAAAATAAAAAAAATTCACCCTATGATAATTTTGATATTATGAATCCAAAAAAGAAGTCCATTTTGAAAGATAAAATGTATAAAATTTCAAAAAGTGGGTATTAAAATTCATAACAACTAGTTGATTGGTTGTGGTGTGTTAATACACCAAGTTGCATATAACGCAAGCTACTGCATTATTCAAAGGGAAACATACCATAAAAGATTGGGGTATTACAATGGGGTTAAGAATGGGTAAGAGAAAATAAGACACCAAGATGAACATTTTGATGATTTTTCATGAAAATATTTCATGTTTTATTAAAAACTTTTATATAATGGAAGAAATGGATATTGTTTTAATAGTAACAGTTTTTATTCTTGTGGGTTGATATATATGACTTATTTCCTAATTATCTAAAACTCTAAACCAAAAAGATATTTGGGAATTTAATAAGTTAATTATAGTTGAATAAACTAGATTATTTAATGTTTAAGGTCCGGTCCTTATTGTTGGTATCAGAGCATGATTTAGATAACTTTAGGGGTTAAGATGATTTTAATAGAATAACATAAATTATTTTTACCTTATAGTTGTGTTGAAATGATATAGAATTTGAATATTACCATGTTTATTTATCTAATATATGTCTATTCATAATGGTTTTCTATAGAGGAAATTGGTAAATTGTAGTTGGAAGGAAAGTAGAGGATGATATTTTTCCGAATCTACAACCTAGAATGGTGGGAATTGGTATTGAGAAATTTGTGATAGTAATGGATCTGATGATACATGATATAAATGGTAGTGGAATACATGTAATAGAATAATCATAACTACCAAAATGGAACATGAAGATAGTGAAACATATTATGAGGAAACACCCTCTTGCTTTTAGTGGATCTTCTGACTCAGTGGTGGCTGAAGGGTAAATTAAATATGTTGGATAGATATTTAATGTTATGGAGTGTTCATATAATTAAAATGTTAGTCTTTCCATTTATTATTTTGAAGGTGAATCCAACCAGTGGTATTCAATGGTCAATAATATCAAGTATAGCGATGAGATAGATGCCTTGTAATGGGATGAATTTAAGAATCTTTTCCTTGAATTTTTTTCCTATGGTGGTTCAACTTAGGATGGAAAATAAATTAGTTGAATTGAAATAAAAGGAGGTATATTTAGTTTTTTTGGAATGAAGAAAACTGCACTAGATTGTCAAGGTGTGGTTCAAATCTTATTTGGGATCTTGATAGTAAAATCAATCATTTTTACTCAGAATTGAAGCCAAGATACCGAAGGGCTTTGGTCTCCTGTGAACTCAAAACTTTTGAGAAAATTGTTCTATGTGCTGAGAGGGTATAAATGGAGTTTTCTAATGATCATGTGTACTTTGGTAGTAAGGCGAATAATATGTCTATATGGAAATCAATAGGTAATAGTAAATCAAATAAATATGAAGGTAAGAAAATTCAGTTAATAGTTTGTGGGATGTATGATAAAAAGAATCATGGGGAATGGATTAAAAAATCTTTGGAGTGTTTCTAATGTGGTAAGTTTGAACATATGACCTGAGATTTCAATGAAAACGATCTTAATTTTAATTCCAATAATAAAATTTTAAAGTGATTTAAATGTGGTGAGATGGGGATTTATGAAAATACCTACCCAAAGAAAGAGATGAATGATGGAAAAAAGATATATTATAAGAAGAAATGTGTAGTGAGATTATTTGTGACCACGTCAGAAGATGTTAGGCCATCCAATACCATGGTATCAGGTACTTTTTTTGTTTACTCAAATTTTTCCAATGTTTTTTTGATACAGGGTCGACATTTTTCTTTATTTATGAGAAATATTCTAGTAAATTAGAAATTTCCCCTCAAGAAATGAAACTAAAACTTATATTTAAAACACGAGGGGGAAATATTAAATCAAAAATTCATTATATGAATATTTATTTTGTTGTTTTTAGAAATCCATTACATGCAAGCCTTGTTGTTTTAACCTTAGTATAGTTTGATGTTATTCTGGGTACGAATTGACTTTCTGTTTATCATGCTAATATTGATTGTAGAGATAAATAATTTGTTTTTAAATAGAGTTTCAGTTTTTATAAAAGAACAAACCCATACTATTGATAATATTTCAAGAATATGAGAATATTTTAAATGTTGGAAATTAAATTTATGTTGCACATATTGTTGAAAACAAGGGAACTATTCAGATTAATGCTCTGGTAGTGGTAAATGAATACCTGAATTTTTTTAATGATGAGTTTCCCGATGCTATACCTAATCAAGAAGTTGAATTTACTATTGAGTTATCTATTAATGTTAATCCAATCTCAAAAACCCTTATCAAATGGATCAAGTGGAACTTCTAGATTTATGGTGCTATACTTGACCGAGAAGTTGAATTTACTATTGACTTATCTCTTAATGTAAATCCAATATAAAAAAACCCCTTATCGAATGGCTTAAGTGTAACTTCTAGAATTTAAAAAGATATTGAAGGATTTTCTTGATAAAGGCTTCATTCATCCTATATCTTCACCATGGGGTGCTCCTATTTTGATTATTAAAAAGAAATATGGTTCTATGAGGCTTTGCATTGATTATAGAGTTTTGAATAACATCCCTGCTAAGAATAAGTTTCCATTTCCTCATATCGATGAATTGTTTGATCATATCCAATGAGATCAATATTTTTCAAAGGTTGAATTGAGATTCGGGTACTATCAACTGAAGGTGAAGGAGGATGACATTATGAAAATAACATTTTAAACTAGTTATGGTCATTATGAGTTTCTTGTTATACCCTTTGGTTTGAAAAATTCTCCTACTATATTTATGGATCTTATAAATAGAATCTTTTATGAATATTTGGATATGTTTATTTTTGTTTTTATTGATGATATTTTGGTTTATTCAAATAGTTACAAGGATCATGAAAATATCTAAGGATTGTTCGGAAAAAACTAAAAGGAAAAATTTATATGGGTAATTTAGAAAATGTGATTTTTTGTTGGAACAAATTTCATTGCTTTGACACATTGTAAGTAAGGATGGTAGAATAGTTGATCAACTGTGCCAAAATTGGTGTTTAATAGTGACTTAAACATCCCCTAAATCATCCCATAACAAATTGTTGTTTAATAATGGTATAAACCACCCCTAAATTATCCCGCAATGGTTTTGGAAAATTATCGCTAAATCGTGTGTCAAAAATCAATTAGAGGAAATTTTCAAAATCATCAGAGAATTATATAGGAGTGTTTTTTAATTTTTTTAATTTTTTAATTTTATTATTTATTATTTTATTATTATTTTATTTATTTTATATTTTTATATTTTTTATTATTTTATTATTTATTATTTACTATATATTACCATTCCCATGCACATTCACATGCCCATGCCCATGACCATGACCATGCCCATGACCACGACCATGCCCATGCACATGCCATATATAGAAATTCTATGTTGGGTGAGATTCAAACCCATTACATGCCCATGCTGTCATGACCCGACCCATATTGGGGCTCAAGTCGCAACTAGCCCAAGCCCGCCTCCATAGGCCAGGGTCTAGCAACTAGTGCCGAAGGCTCAACAAACTCGGGGAGGCCTTTTCCTAAAAACCCGTACACAAACACACATCCAACTCAATGAAAAAGTGTAGTGAAAAGAAAGAAAGATACAACATTGAGATAAAAAGGAAACCAAAAATATATGCATCGACCTCTAAATAGTACAAGTACAAGAAAAGTAAAGCTGAAAGGGAAAGATGAATAATACACTTCAAACTAGAAAAGTTCCACAACCTGGAAATATGTGAAGAGGTAAAATAGCTTGGAGAGTCCCACTCTAGAATACCAAGCTACGACCACTCCACGCTGTCTAAGCACCCAGTATCCCTAAGATCCTCTGAAATCATGATCAACCAGTCCATCGTCTGCAAGGGCACACCATGTGTGGGTAAATCCCAAACAGGGGTGAGTATAAAAATACATAGTCGGATTCCCCGGAGGCTTGAGGGAGAAAAAAGAGAGTTATGAATGACGGGTTCAGTAAGAGATACACTGAAGAAAATTAGTAGAGAGAATAAGGTACAACAATAGTGAACATAAAGAGTACAACTCCACCCAATAATAGATATGCTCACTCAATGAAACCCAAACAAGAGAGTAAGGGGATCTCCAATCCATAGGTCCTCCCAAGAAAGTGAGTTTAAAAATCAAGACCATTAGTCACAACACTGAACACCTTTGACTGTTGGGGTACTCCTCCCTAACGGGTACCGTGGGTATGCTGGGTCACACAGAGCCACTCCGCACCGTGGGCCTTCCAGGTTACCCAGAGTCGTTTCCCACTAGCCTTGGAATGCTATGGAACTCATCCCTAATGAGTACCATGAGTATGCTGGGTCACATAGAGCCTCTCCCCACCATGAGCCTGTTGGGTCACACAGTGCCGCTTCCCACTATGGCTATTGTACTAAGGTACTCTTTCCTGATGAGTACCATGGGTATGTGGGGTCCCACAGAGCCGCTCCCCACTATGGGTCTGTGAGGTCACATAGATCCACTTCCCATTGGGATATCATTGCTAATGCACATAGGTTTTCTTGTCAGCAATATTCGAGTCTTAGTTTTCTATAGGATCTCTACATATAGGGAATTTGATTCTGGGAGAAACCGATCCTCAAGCCATTCACCGTATTCCAATTTCCATGAAATACTCCTTAAAGTATTCTAAAATATTTTCCTCGCCCTGAGGGTCCCAAATCCACAAATTGATCATCAACCGGATGCCTGATTTGAGAGATATTGACGTTTTAGTAAATAGAGGCAAGTTGAGTCTGGCCCTGGTCAGTCCCGGTTGGGCTGACTCGACCAACCAAGACCTTGGGTCCTGCAAGACCCAGGCCGGTTTGACTGAACCAAATTGACTCGGTTCAGGTCTAGGTCGGCCTGGTCTAGCCTGGCCATTGGGCTAGGCCCATTGGGCCTTGCTGGACCCAGCCCTGTTCGGCTGCGGGTCTAGCTCAGTTTAGTGGGGGGGTCCAGCCCGGTTCAGCCAGGGGTCCAGACCATCAGGTAATCCAGCAACCTAGTTTGGACCACCCGGAAGACTGTACATCTCCATCACTGATTCCAGGAGGGTGTCCGGTACGACACCCCATGACCTGACCTGTATGGTGGGTCGGTTCAGCTGCACGTGACCAAAAAGAGTCAGCCGCCCCACCTGGTCTTTCATGTGGTCACTAGACCACGTGCTAGCAAGGGGATGTGTCCCATCCTCGCTAGTTGCCAGACCACTGCCAGAGGCTCTTTCCACACCGCCGCGGCCCGATCCAGCTGTGGTGTCTCCAATGGTGCGCCATTGTGGCATGCCTCCACCGGCGCCGGTGCACCAGTGACATCTTCCGCGGACTACCGGTTCTGCTCCAATGGTCCATTCTTCACAACTTCTATGCCTCCAACCTTCATAGGGTTCCACCTTCCCTGTTATGGACTCACAATCTATTTTCCTCCATATAAAAAAATGTGGCCATTAAGAGCGCACAAAATGCACAAGGCGGAGGGGCTCAGGCCTTGTTCATGTCGGCCCACACCCTTCATGTTAGTGGATTTGAAACATGGGGACAAAGGATTGAAGTTCTATCACAAATTAACCCTGATGACATCCTGAGAAAAGAGTACCCTTCTAAAAGGAGAAGCGATCCATGGATCAACCTGTTCATGGGTTGATCCGCATTTGTTCTTTTAGGAAGAAGAACGAGACGATGTAATTCAAAAACAATAAACCCCTACCTGAGTAACATTTTGGTCAGAAATGTTACGTTCTATGTGTATAAGAAGAAAGAATCCTCCGTTTTTTTCTCCACGATCCATTGTTTGGCGGTCGTTGGAATTCGTTGTCGTTACCCACCAGAGCTTTATAGTAGAACCGGGATTGTGCCCACAATCCTGCATTGTTTTCTTGTCCATTAAAGGATAAAACGTGAAACACCATTTTATTTAAATTCTGTTATGAATTTGTTAAAATATTTCATTTATGAAAAACCTTTTTTGGTTCCATTCCATTATATGTCATTTCACTACAACAGTTATAAAATTCAGAAAAATAAAATAAAACAAATTTATTTTATTTTTTATGTTTTCATTAAAAAGTTTGAAAAATAACTTTTTCCCTTAACCCACACCAGTCGAGGTTAGGTCCATTATTGGTGAATCCCATCGTTCTGAATAAAACTATGCCCTCAGATTTTTGATCTGAGTATTTGTTTAAATGTTAGAAAAACCTGCTCGCACGTTTATTTAAATGAACAATTTTTTTTTCAAAATTATATTCTGGGATCACTGAGCCAAGGAATCAGGATCCATAAAAGCATCTTGTCTCTAAATAATCCCATATAATTTGAAAAAAATTACATGTAATTTTTGAGACATTGCATTACTCCCCCATTTTTGGGCTTCACGTCCTCGTAATCCAAAACAAGGCTAAACAAACAAATGGGGGTACTGAGCATGTATCTGAGCCTCCCACTACAAGGTTATCTCCTATATATTCTCGTGCTGCCACCAAACGTGAACCAGATGAATTGTCCATCCATGAAGGACCTGCTCCTATTGATCCTCTATCTCTATTGGGAACTACACAAACATCACCCCATCATCAATGTACAGCTCACCCGAGTCGATAACGTGAGATGGATCATGCACGTACCTCCTCAGATGTAACACATGGAAAACATCATGCACGAGGTGCATCTATGGGGGTATATCTAGGCAGTATAACACCTCCCAAGCTATGACCACCGCACGTGGTTCAAGAACCTCATATCCCTAAGATCCTCTAAAATCATGATCAACCTATCTGTCACATGCAAGGTCACACAAAGTGCGGGAAAAGCCAAAGCAGGGGTGAGTATAAAAATACTTAGTAGGATCCCTCGAAGACTTGATAGAGCAGCAAGAGAGGTACGAATGAGGGGAGCAGTAAGAGATACACTGAATAGAAACAGTAGAGAGAACAAAGTACTACAAGAGTTAATAGAAAGAGTACAACGCCACCCAATAATAGATATTCTCACTGAAAGAAACCTAAATTAGAGAGTAAAAGAATTTCCATTCCACATATCAGCCCAAGAAAATGAGCATAAAAATCAAGAACATCATTTTCAACACTGAACACCTTTGAATGTTGGGGTACTTTTTCCTGAAGAGTACCATGGGTATGCTCGGTCACACATAGCTGCTCCTCACCGTGGGTCTGCCGAGTCACACAGAGCCGCTTCCCACTATCCTTGGACTATTATGGTACTCATCCCTAATGATTACCATGGTTATGTTGGGTCATACAGATTCTCTCTCCACCGTGGGCCTTCCAGATCACACAGAGTCGCTTTCCACTTTGGCCATCATACTGCGGTACTTCTTCCCGATGTGTACTGTGGGTCTGCCGTGTCACATAGAGCCACTCCCCCCATAGGCCTTCTGGTACACACAGAACAGCTTCCCACTGGGCTATCATAGATGATCCACAAAATGTCACTTTTCAACACTCTTCGGGTTTCAGTCAGCCATAGGATCTCCGCACGTAGTGTGCTTGATTCAGGGAGAAACCGCTCCTCAATCCATTCTTCATAATCCAATTTCCATGAAATCCTCCTTAGAGTATTTCAAAAGATTCTCCTCAATAAGAGGGTTCCAAAACCGCAAAAAATAATTAATCGGACACCCAGTTTGAGAGATATTGACATTTTAGTAAATAGGGGCCGATTACATTCGAGCCCGGTTAGACTAAACCGACCAACCCGTCCCAATTCGACTGACTCGACCCAACATAGTTCGGGTATGAGCCAGCTCTGTTTATCCTAGACAACGGGCTAGGCGCATTAGGCTGTGCTGGACCTGACCCCGTTCAGTTGGGTGTCTAGACCGTCGGGTCACCCGTCGACCTGGTCCCATCCAGCCTGGCCTGCAATCAGTGGGATAGTTTTCTCCCAGCCCAGGACGCTCGGCGGCTTGGTATTAATTTTCTGGAATGGCCTGAAGAAGTGGGTTGAATTTATTTCCAGCCCAGGGTGCATTGCGGCCTAGTTTGCGCACCCAAGTCCGGCCCGCCCGGCGAACCAGAAATCTCTAGCCCGGACGCTAGGAGGGCATCCAGTTTGATACCCCATATCCCATCCCACAAGGGGGGCCGGTTCAGCTACACGCGGCCTGCAGGAGTCATCCACCCCACCAAGTCACACATGCTGTCATTGGACCACGTTTCGATGAGTAGCCATTCCCCGTCCCCCCCCAGGACACTACCGGTGACTCTTTCCACACCACTGTGGCCCGATCCAGCTACAATGTTGCCCCCTATATGCCATTGTGGCACACTGCCTCCTACCCGTGACAGTTTCCATGAGCCACTTCTAGCACTGGCGCGCCAACGACCTCTTCCGCGGACCACCGGGTTCGCTCCCATGGTTCGTTCTTCGCGCTGTCAACACCTCCAGCCTCCATGGGGCGCCACTTTACATACTATGGCCTCAAAATCTCCTTGCTTCCATTTCCAAAATATGACCACAAAGATTGCACAAAAATGCACACGGCAGAGGGACTTGAGACTTATTCGTGTCAGCCTATACCCTCCATGTTATAGGTTCAGAAACATGAGGACAAAGGATTGAAGTTCTATCACAAATTAACCCCGATGCGATGCCCAGAAAAGAGTACACTTCTGTAAGAACAAGAGATCCACAGATCAACCTTTTTGTGGGTTGATCCATGTTCATTGTTTTAGAAAGAAGAATGGGATGCTTTAATTCAAAAACAACAAACCCCTACCTGAGTAACATGTTCATTGTAAATGACCATTCGAAGGGTGGAAGAAGAACACATCTGTCGTTCGTCGCTCCATGATTTGTTGTTTGGTGGCTGTTAGCATTCGTCGTAATCACCCATAAGAGATTTAGAGGAGAACTAGGATTGTGCCAACAATCCTATGTTGTTTTCTTGACAATTAAAGGATGAAAAACAAAACAACGTTTCAGTTACATTCTATTACAAAGTCGTTATGTTGTTTCATTTATGAAACAATGTTTTTGGTTTCATTCTGTTATATTTCATTTTGCTGCAACGGTTTGAAAATTCAGAAATATAATATAAAACAAGTTTATTTTATTTTTAACATTTTCTTTAAAAAGTCCAAAAAATTACTTTTTCCCTCGACCCACACTGATCGAGGTTAGGTCCATTCTAGGCGAATCCCGCCGTTCTGAGTTCAATGGTGCCCTCAAATTTTTGATCTGAGCACTGATTTAAAAGTTAGAAAAACCCACTTGCACGTTTATTTAAATGAACTAAAAAAGTAAAAAATTCTATTCCTAGCTCACTGGGCCTTAGAATCAGGTGTCGTTAAAGCATCTTGCCTCGAAATAATCCCATATAATTTGAAAAAAATTACATAGAATTTTCAGGACCTTACACATGAAAATTCCCATGCCCATCCACATGCCCATGCCCATGCCAATGCCCATGCGCATGCCCATACCAATTCCTATGCCCATGATCATGCCCATGCACATGCCCATGCACATGCATATGCCATATATAAAAATTCTATGTTGGGTGAGATTCAAACCCCTTATCGCTTTTTTATTTCTCCAAAGACTTTACCACTCCAACAAACTCTACATGTGGCAAATAAATAACATTTAATATACTTATATATATATTAATTGAAAAAACAAATAATACATAAAAATTAAATAGAAACTAAATAATTATTAATCAATAATGATTAATCAAAAATCAATAATTACTCATAAATAATAAATAATAAATAATCAGTAATTAATAATCACTAATTAAAAATTGATAACTAATTATTAATATTTAATAATTATTAATTACAAATTACTAACTAAAAAATAAAACATAAATAAAAATATATACAATATGGTAATAAATCGTAAATAATAAATGGTAAATAATAAATAGTAAATAATTAATATTAATTAATAAATAGTAAATTTTAAATAATAAATAGTATATAATAAACAGTAAACAGTAAATAATGGATAATTAATAATGAATAATAAATAACGAATAATGAATAATAAATAATAAATAATAAAGAATAACTAATAAACAATAAACAGTTAACAATAAACAATAAATAATAAATAATAAATATGTAATATATAATATATAATTTAAAAAGTATAATATACAATATATAATATACAATATTCAATATACAATATATAATATATAATATATAATATATAATATATAATATATAATATATAATATATAATATGTAATATAGAATATATAATATAGAATATATAATATGTAATATGTAATATATAATATATAATATATAATATATAATATATAATATATAATATATAATATATAATATATAATATATAACATAAAATATATAATTAATGTATAAATAATAAATTAATTAAAAAATAAATTAATATTTAATAAATTAATAAAAAATAATAATAAATAAATAATAAATAACTGAGACTAAATTATAAATAAATAAATAATAAATAAATAATGAATATATAATAAATATGTAATTAATAATACATTAATAAAAAATTAATAATATCATAATAAAATAATAAGAAAATAAAAATAAATTAAAAATAAATTTGTAAAAAGTAAACAAACAATGAATAAATAGATAACAAACAAATAAATTATAAATAAGTAATCAAATAAAAAATAAAATAAATAAATAACAAATAACAAATAATAAATAATAAATAATAAATAAATAATACTTTAATAATAAATTAATAATAAAATAATAGAAAATTAATAATATAATAATAATAAATTAAAACTAAAATAATAACTAATTTATACACAATAAAAAATAAATAAAAAAATAAATAGTAAATAATAAATAAATGAATAATAAGAAAATAAATAATATATAAATAATAAAATAATAAAATAATAATGTAAAATAAATAAATAACAGATAATAAATAAATAATAGATAATAAATAATAAATTAAAAATAATAAATAATAAATAATAAAAAACAAATAATAAATAATAAATAATAGTATTTTAAAGACACATTTATATGATAAAAATATATATAAACACACTAAGATATATAATTGTATATTAATAAAAATATATATATAAATAGAAGTAAATATAAATATCACTCTATATATATTTTCACATACATGATATAAAAATATATAAACATAAATATGTATAAATATATACAAATATATATAAATATACATAAATATTTATAAATTTATATAAATAGATATATATAATTGATAATTAATTACCAAAAGAGGAGAAAGAACAATAATTTCTATTGGGACCAAGTTGGATGGAGAAGTTTTTTGGATGTAAGAAAAGTTTTCTATTCAAGAGTGTTGTCTATTGTTGTCAAAAATAATAAATCAATTCACTTTGTAAAATTTTTGGTAAATATGATGATGCTTAACTAATTTGTATTTCATAAATATCATATGTTGTTTTGAGAACTTGTGATGTAAGCCTTATGAAGGAAATGATGAGAAAATGTGTTTCCAAAAATATTTAGGTTTGATTGGAAAGAAAGATGGTGTTGGAAGATAGGGAAGTATCAATACTTTCCTTGGAAAATATGATGATGCTAAAGGTAATCGACCAATGTTTAAATATCATGAAAAATGGGGTTCATGATGAAAGAAATCGAGTGGTTTTGGAATGTAGTGAATTTTGGTTGAAGATGGTTGAATCTTTAATGAGGTATCAATTTGTGTTTTTTGAAAAAGCCAGATGATTGCAAATCAGTATGGTTAGTGTTGCCAAAACAGATTTTAAGGTGGAGCCATTTCATAGTGTTTTCCAATTTTTTGGTCCTCAGAATTGGGAGTTTCTTTTGGGAAAATGAATGTTTTCTAAAAAAGAGTTCACAATTCATAGTTCGCGAAGCACAATTCATTGACTATAATAGAGGTGTATAGAATGATGAAGGAAAACTGACAAAGGAAGAATTTTCAAAGAGCAGTGCTATGCAGATTGTGAAGTGCACTATGAAGACCGTGTGGGGAAAACAGTTCTTGGGAGGCATGTAGTTTGAGGGAGGCTAACCATTCGTGGAAGTTCATCATTTATGGTTGAGAGGTGAAGATTTTTTTGTGGAATATATCAGTTGCCATGAGGGAAGAAATGTTCTAGGTGGACCGCATAACATAGTTCACAGTAAAGGTTACCCCACCTCAATTCTTTTGGGTAATTTGGATTAGAAGGTTCTATGAATTTTGTTCATATATATAGGATTAAAATATCATCATTAGAGTGAGTGAATTTTATTAGAAGAGATCATCACTACAAGAAGAATTCGGGTACGTCCTAAAGAGTTCACGAGCAATAATTTAGCGAAGGATAAAAGTTTGCGTGGGAGAATTCCAAAAAGGAAAGTAATTCATGAAGGAATGATTCAACGAAGGAGGAAGTTTTACACTGAAGGATTTTGTGTGGATTTGTAGCCTACAAATAAAAATGGGATGAAAAACATAGGTGGTCCCTGGAAGAACAATCCATCCACAAATCATGGGTAGTCCACAGAAGAATCTAGCATTCAGGAAGTAGGGGCGGTCTATAAAAGAAGAAGATTATTAGTTAATCGCTCATGCCACGTGGTGAAAGGTAGTCCACGGTGGATATAGGACAATTTTTAGTGGTTAAAAAAAAGTTCATGAAAGGACTAAAACAGATTGAGAAATCAATTTCTGTAAATTAAAAATATATGGAGAAGTGGGATTTTTAGTCTGAGCAATTAGATTTGGAAATTGGACTAGGGTGTCAGACTGAGTATCATTACCAAGTCTAGGAAGTTCTTACAAACTATTGGGTAATAAAGTGAAGATTTTATTTAAAAGGTCACATTTTTGAAAGTTGATTAAGAAGCACATAAATTTTATTACATCATTATGTTCCACTTGAAGCACATTCACTATAGTATTGAAGATAGTGCTACATGAGTGTAAGGGAATATCCTACTCATTGTATTCCACACAAAAGGATTGTTTTCTAGTGGATTGTGTGGTATTGTATTATTTATGAACCATAAAAAGTACTAGCTCCTCTTTTTGAGTAGTGAACCTTGTAAATTCTTATGTTCCTATGGTTGTGTGTTGAAAATGTTTTCAATAAGTAAAGAAATCATTAACTAGAGGTGAAGGTTATTTAATTTGAAGGGAAACGTAAAATAAATAGATATCACTGATTCACCCCTCCCCCTCTTAGTGATACTTGAATCCTCACTATGTAATCTCAATTGAAACACCACGAAATTAATAGGAATGTAAATCAATGGAATAAAATCATAAATAAAATAAAAGGTATATGAAGACACTCTTAAACAAAGATGAAATCTCATAGAATGTGTATGATATATATATATATATACTTAAATTTATTTAAATATATTATATATTAATATTTATTTATATATATTATAATATAAATATAAATATATATCTATTTATCAATACGCACCCATGTATATATAAACATTATTTATATATGTGTATTTATATATTTACATATTTTTACTATAAATTCATTTATATACTGCGTTTAATGATAATGATATATTCATATAAAAATGAATTTATATGTTATTTATACACAAAAATATATACATATATATATATGTATTTATTTATATATATTAGAATATTCATATAAATATAATTTTTTTATTGACACACATATTTATAAATAAACATTAATTGCATAGGTATATATATACATATTAATGAATTTTTATAAGGAAAATGAAGTCAATAATTATTTATTTGAAATGAAATGAATAAAAAATATTTATTTTGATAAGTTTTATATGATAAAAAATACATTTCTATATAAATATGTATTTGTAGAAGTGATTTATTATAAGTACGTCTAAGAAAATATTAATATATTTAATTATAAATAAAAATACATTGTGAAAAATGATAAAATTTGAAATCCATAATCTCAATATGAAAGTAATCCCTATTAATGAATTTAGTACCCACTGAAAATGGAAAAAATACATACTTAAATGAAGTTGAAATTCGATCGAATGTTAACAAATTGGGATACCTTGAATAAAAAATAAGTTTTGGTGGCCTTTAGGGCCTCTTTTGACCTAAAACAATAGTGACCAGGGTCCAACCAAGTCATCGTGGATTAGATCGCATCACAATATTTGATTTGATATGTGGTAGAGCTCTAACTGATACATGATTCAAAAGTTGTTGTTGTTTGAAGTTTGAGTCTGATTTTTAACTTTTCTTAAAACTATAATAAATTTTATTCTTTTAATTATTACAAAATTTAAATCTAATTTGATTTTATTTCATTTTATGAGAGTCTATTTGATTGGTTTTGGAGCTAAAATGGACTCCGAGATCAAATGGTATGGTCATTTGATGCTGAAGTCTGATCTTTAAATTATAGAGGATTTATTAACTTTAAAATTATTATTAACTAATAATTATAAATATTTATTAATTGATACATTATAATTAATTAAAATTATAAATAATAAAAATTTATTATAGTAAATAATAATTAATAAACAATAGATAATAAATAATATATAATAAATAATAACTAAAAATTAATAATTAGAAATTCTATTTTTAACTTTTTTTCCTGTTAATTTAGAGGCTGTTTTTTCCAAACCGAATATATTTTGAGGCTTTTTAAAAAAAGAACCCCTATTTCCTAGTTTTTTTTAAAAAATAACCACTAAAAATAAATTTATTTTTGTGGAATTTTTTTTAAAAAATAAAAAAAATAATAATAAAAAAATAAAAAAAATATTTAAAAAACATTTAGTGGTGGTCTTAGAAAATGAAACTACAAACCTTCTGATAAAGTTTTCTCTGAAAAACATTTAGCAGTGATTTTGAAAACCACCATGAAAAAAACTTCCACTAAATCAGGTTATTCCTTTAGAGATCCCACCAAAACAAAAGTGGTTGATAAATGGACAAGACCTCCAAATGTTACATAGATTCATAGTTTTCTTGAATTAAAAGGTTATTACAGATGGTTTTGATAAAATAAATTCATATTTATCTTCCTACTAACTAAGTTAACATGGAAAATGGTTAAATTTATTTGGACATAAGAATGTGATGTTTGTTTTCAAGAACTGAAGTGGAGATTGGTGAATGCTTCGGTTTTGGCCCAACCTTCAAAAAATGGTGAGTTTTTCATCTACAGTGATGCTTCATTGATGTGACTTGGTTGCATTCTAATGTAGAATGATCATGTAATTACTTATGCTTCAAGACAACTAAAACCTCATGAATTGAATTATCCCACACATGATTTAGAATTAGTAGTTTTGGTCTCTGCTTTGAAAATTTAGTGGCATCATTTATATAGAGCCAAATATGAAATATATACTGACCATAAATGTTTGATGTATATATTCACTTAGAAGGAATTTTTTATCAAGCATAAAGGACAGATGAAACTGATAAAGAATTAGGATTGAATGATCAATTAACATCTTGGAAAATCAAACAAAGTAGTGGATGCCTTGAGTCTAAAACATCATGCATCAATTACCATGTTACATTCGGAACATGACCTATTAGTTTATGATTCAATGAATTTTGTCTTAGAAGTTGTTCGTACAAAAATTCCTTTATTTTGTTCCAGGTTTCAATGCATTAATCTATGTTAGAAAAAATTATGAAAGCATAGAAGGAAGATTGCGAGTTACATAAAAAAGTAGAATTTATGAAAAAGGGAAAGTTTCTAGAATTTATTGTTAATAAATATTCTATTATGAGATTTGGAAAAATATTATTTATGCTTTGTGATTCATAGTTGAAGAAAGAGTTGTTAAGTGAAGCTCATAGATCATTGTTTTTAGTTAATCATGACAACACTAAGATGTACAAATACATTTGAGAGTATTACTAGTGATATAGAATGAAAAGATATATTACAAATTTTACAATAAAATGTTTGACTTGTCAATAGGTTAAATTAGAATGAAAACTACCAAAGGGGATTATTCATTCTTTTTCAGTGAAATAGTGGAAATGAGAAACTATATCCATGGATTTTTTTATGGGACTACCGAAGACTTCTCAAGGTAATAATGTGATTTGGGTTATTGTTGACCAGCTGACTAAATCATCACATTTCCTTACTATTCGAGATACTCTATCTTTAGATCAACTTTCTCGGATGTACCTTAAATATATTTTCAGGTTACATGGTGTTTCTCTCTCCACTGCATCTGAATTTGATCCTAGGTTCTATTATAACTTTTGTAAAGGCCTTCAGAAGTTATTGGGATCCAAATTAAATTTCAGAAGAACCTTTCTTCCCCAATCTGATGGATAGAATAAGAAAAAAATTGAGACCTTGTAATACATGTTACATGCCTTTTCAATAGATTACCTAGGGATTTGGGATCAAAATCTTTATTCAGTTTAGTTTTCTTATAATAATAGTTTTCATTCTAGTGTACAGATGAATGCTTTTGAGGAATTATATGGAAAGAAGTGTCGAACTCCATCATTTTTGGAAGAATTCATGGAAATAAAGTTGATGAGACTATAATTAGTTAAATAAGTGTCTTAGAAAGTAAATATAATCCAATAACATATTGGGACAGATCAGATAACAAAAAAAACTATGCATATAATTGGAAGAAAAACTTTTCTTTCGAGGTAGGTGATCATGTTTTCCAAAAACAAATCTCCTCAGAAAAGTGAAATTCGTTTTGTTAAGAAAGTAAAGCTAAGTCCATAATTAATTGGACCTTATGAAATCTTAGAGAATGTTGGAACAGTTTCCTACCAAGTAGATTTTCCTTTTGATTTTATCTCAGATACATAATTTTTTTCATGTTTCATGGTTAAGAATATATATTCAAAATTAATATCTTATTTTGATCCTTAAAGTAGCGCAGCTGGAAGAGAACATTTCTTATGAGGAAAATCATATTCATATTCTTGATCATATAGAGAAATTATTGTATAATAAGGTAATTCACTGGGTAAAGGTTTTGTGGAGAAACCAAATAGTTGAAGAAGAAATATGGTAATATAAAAATTATAGGAGGGAAAGGTATCCTCACTTGTTTAATAAGTAAATAAAAATAGTGAGGATGCAATTTACATAAGGTGGGGAGAACGTAACAACCCATGTACTTATAAAATAATTAGTTTTCATTATGAAATTAAATAGTTAAATTCATTATAAATTTATAATGAAATAAGTTACATTTATTGAAATTAATAAATCCATAATAATATAATAGTAACATAACCTATGATAAAATAAATAAATTTCATGTATCTTATATGTGAAAATATGATATATTTATATCATGGAATAAGTAAATAAATGTTTTGAAAATGATAAATTAAGTGTTATTATTTTTGTGAAACAAAAACATTTATTTACAATTTTACAATTAATGTAATTATTTTAAATAACATTTATCTTCCTAAAATAGATTCATAAATTAATATTTTGTTGTCTTATGATTATAAGATAATTTTATGGGACCTTATTTAAATTTTCAAAGTGTCATAAAATTAGTTATATTTTTTAAATCGAAAGTTTTTGAATAAATGATGATTTTTATTAAAAATTAAACTTATCATATTTATAAAATTATTTTTATAAAATTAATTTCATTTTTTAATACTACATGCCAAAAAATAATATTGTTATTTTTTGAAAATTTTCTAAAATACTAGAATTTTTAGTGAATAGTAAAATAAGGCAATTTACGATATATTTATATTATAAGTTAAATAAACCATTCATTAAGCCATTGAAACTGTAATCACCATAATCCAGAACTCCCATTAATTATTTTAATATATGTAGTGATAATTATTAAACTATTCATATCCTTGAGCCAAAATAATAAACTAATGAATAAAATAATGAGAAAACACCCCTCTGATCCCCTATAAATACCACTATCACTACCTCTTCTACTGACACCTCCAAATCCATTTATGTTGCTTAATTTTTTACCAATTACCTTCAAAATACCTTACCCACGTTTGAGACCTTCTGGTCTCACCAAAAGGCCAAAACCATGGGCCTTAAGGAAGTTCTCAAGAAGAAGAATTGAAGAGGTAAAATCCTCCTTCATTTTCTTTTCAATTTATTTTCTTTTCTTATTATCTCCTCCCCTACCATCATACAAGTGAAATTATAAATCCAATATCTTAAATATAATGTAATTTTATTATGTTAATGGAATATCCATCATCAAACCTATCATCTTCTCCTTCTATTCTAGAAAATGAAAGCATATTCCCTTACGTGTGGATTCATTGCCTTAGTGGTTGACAAATTTTCATTTTATTTTACCTACTTCAAAGATAATAATAAAAATTAGTATGGTTAAATAAGATTATATTATACATATTATAAGTTATATAATGTTCTGTAACTAATATATAAATATTATATTAAAGAAAATGATATAAGTTTGTGATGGTCTTAAAAACCGCTAAAATTAATTTAATCATTTTCATTGATGTTTTATCTAATAAATCATCATAATATCAGAAAAAATGATATATGGAATCATTTAAAATTATTAAGTAATATTAATACCATTTTATTCCACTTTTATAGTTTTTATTCCATTCGACAAGAAAATCCATAACAAATAGACCATGGAAGGCATGAAAAGAAGGCACCTGAAACAATGGAAATAACAAAATATTATTAATAAATGGGTCAAAAGATGATATAAAAAGATAATATAAGGTATTATAGATATTAATTTTGTTCTTTAATATATTAATAACACTCTTTAAAATATTATAAAGTAGTCTTTAACACGTTTGAAGTAAGATGGACTCGAGGTAAGGGGCTTTGCTTTTAAAAATCCTCTTTTAAATTTCTATTTTTTAAAAATTAAAAAAGAATGTTTTTATGATGAATGTATTCATGTTTTTTGATTAGTTTTTGGTTCTTTTTAATTTTTTATGATGAATTATAGGACATATATCACCCTCTAAATCAGTGGGTATATTTATATTGGAGGTTGACCGCATGGTTACTACAAGTGTAACTATGATGGTTACACAATAAGGTAGCTCTGAAGGTTACATTATAAGGTAGCCATGAGGGTTAAATTTTAAGGTATCCGTGAGGGTTACTTTTTAAGGTATCCATGAGGGTTACAAATCATATGTTAGTGGTTAGGGTTAAAATTTTAACTAATTAATTTTCCAAGTTACATTTATTGTTTTATTTATGTTTTCTATGTTTTATAGAAATCTCTTATTTTTACAAAGTAAGTATATGATACTTTATGGGTGATAAGTAGGTCCTTGTGAAAATAATTTCATATATTTATAAGTATTCATGGACTAATGGTTATTTTCTTTTTTATGTCCCTTATTTATCTTTTTATGCTCATCCCATGTTTTAAATTTTTTTACAGGGTTTAAGGATGGGTAAGTGAAAAGAAGAACCCAAGTTGAATATTGTGAAGATTTTACATGAAAATATTTCATGTATTATAAAAAAATTTTGTATCATGGAAGAAATGGATATTATTTTAATAGTATCCAGTTTGTATTCTTGTGGGTTTATATGTATGAATTATGTCCAAAATTTATAAAACTCTAAACTAAAAAGATATTTGAGAATGTAATAAAGTGAATTATAGTTGAATTAACTAGATTATATAATGTTTGAGGTTGATTCCTTAAAGTTCCTAAGTCTAGTTCCCAAGGTTTATTCTAAAATTCCTCTTATACCAATGGTAACAACCCCAAACCTAGTAATCTATTTACAATGTCTTAATTTATTACATTGATATAAGATACACAGAATCAAATCTAGAAGAACTAGAAAGTTTTGTAGTCTTGGTAAACTAGACACATACATGATTCCAAAATTATATTTCAATACACAAATTACAGAATTATGGTTTTTGAGAATATCATTATTCCCTATATCATATACTTTCATATCATTCTTAGTACACTTTTTTGGATTCCAGGGAAAGGAAATAAAATAAAGATGATGTCAAATGCTTAGTAAGGGTTTAATAAAGTTGGAGCTATCATGAATCAATATGCATAATCAAAAAAGCATGATAAATAAATGAACACACATTCTAATTAAATAATTTTACTACAATAATCAATATGTAAATTCAAAAAGCTGAAAACAAATTCCATTTAATCGATAACATTATTATCATAACTAGATAATATAAAATAAATATAGAAAGTTGAATTAATTAAAACACATGTCATTTAATCAATAAATTGAGCATGAAATGAATCTAGAGAAAAAATCATAGAAAAATATCATAAATAATAATAACTAAATTCTTAATAAAGGAAATTCTTAATTATTAGACATCATGATCATAGGAATCATGAACAATTTTACTGTCAAGACCTTTCAAAAGATAGTTTAAAACCAATGGGTAGATATACACAAAAACCCATTTAACAAAGGCTATACAACCAATTCATCTCATGAGAATACTGATGCATAGAGGGGATATCTATAATCAGACCCCACCCATATATTCATTTCCAAAGAAATCCGCATATGTTGGATAATTGATTTAATTAATGAATAATATGCCTTATCAAAAAATATCTGTATTGAGTAAATAATATAGATTTATCAATATTTCCTCAGTAAATCAAATAATATTCAATGTAAAGAACCATATTTAGTAATTATATACTATTTAAGTAATAATTATATCCATGTTAAATAATTTGGATATTTAGGGTAAATTTAATGTCCAATGGTCACAAGAAAGTCAAAATTTCAAAGGAAAGTTAATAACTTAAAAAAAGAATCAAGTAAGTGAATGCCAACACATTGCTCGATAAAAATGATCATAAACCATACATAGAATGTGTAACAACCCAAAACTCTATCAATGAAAATTTAATTCTTATGTTTATATAGTATAGATCACATAAAATCTCTTATAGAACACAATACAAACATCATAAATGAAGAATGAATGAAATAAGAGGTATTTCTAGAAGTTAAAGAAACAATATCGATGAAATAATAACTTGACCTTAGGAATAGTAATATAAACCTTATGAATAGTAGATTAGAATAATGAATAGTAACATCACCCATGAAATTATAAATAAAATTTAGGCACCTTATAAGTGAAAGTATCATATAATTATATCATAGTATAAGTAAATGAATATTTTAAAAAGTATTAAGTAAGTGTTAGTATTTTTATAAGTCATAAATACTTAATTAATATTTTATAATTAATAAAATTATTTAAAAGAAAATTAATTTTTATAAAATTTATTCGTAAATTAATTTTTTATTGTCTTATGATTTTAGGATAATTTTATGGGATCTTAGTTATTTTTTGAAAGTGTTATAAAAGCAGTTATAATTTTAAAAACTATTTTTTCGAGTAAATAATGATTTTAATTCAAAATTAAATTTCTCATATTTATAAAACTATGTTCATAAAATAAATTCAATTTTTTATTTCTACACATCAAAAAAAATTTAGGTTGATGTTTTGGGATTTTTCTAAAAGACTTGAATTTTGGTTGAATAGTAAAATACGATAATATATGATAAATGTTAAATACATGAATTATTGAGTAAGAGGTGAAGTATGGATGATGTAATCATATATTATCTAACTATCCATCATTATTTTATTATATTTGGTGATAATTATAAATCTATTCATAGTCTTTATGTAAAATAATAAACAAATGAATAAAATATTCAAAAAACTCCCCTCTCATCCACTATAAATACACCCCTCACCATCCCTACTCATCACACATTACAAGATTTAATACTTATCAAATTTCCCCCAAAAAAATATTCCTAATATACTCCCCTATGTCTAGGATATCTTGGTCTCATAAAAATACTAAAACCATTTCCCTATGAAGGTTCTTATGGAGGAGAATTAAAAAGATAAAATCCTCTTCCTTTTAATTTCTTTTCAAGTTCATTTTTTTATTACTCTATAATCAACTACACTGATCCAAATAGCATGAAAAATCCATTACCTTACATGTTCTAGAATTTTATTATTCTAATATAATAATCCATCATGAATCTTATTGTTCTCTCCCTTTTATTCTAAAAATGGATTTATCGTCTCTGAGGTGTTGTTTCATTGTCTTAAATGACGATAAGTTTTCATTTTCCTTCACCATGTTCAAGGATTTTCATGAAAAAATTTTAATTTTTGAAAAATATTTTTTAATTTATATTATAATCCTTTTTTATGTTCTTGATGTAACATATTTACCTAATAGTAAACGAAAAAATAAAATGAGTTCCTTATGATCCATAACAGCCGTAATATTCTAAATGATTATCACTAAATGTATTATCTAATGATTCATCCTCATACCATATAAAAATTGATATATATAAAAATTTATATTTCTTTATTTTCATTAATAACTTATAATTTCAATTATGTATAATTATACCCATTTTACATGAACTCCATTACTTATAAATAAGCGAGCCGATCATGAAAACCAAGGAAAAGAATGCTCCTGAATGATAAAATTATATCTTATAACTCATCAAAAAGACCATAAATGAACATAATAAAATTATAAAAAATAAATTAAATGTAGAAAATGTTATAAAATAATTAATTAATTGATTTAATTTGATTATCCATGAAATTAAGGTCAGGTGCAGAACACATTCCAACATAAGGTAAGAGGTTTCTTATCTCACTTTTATTTCCGTGAGATTTCCATTATTCAATGCTTATTTATTATATGTGGTGGGTGTATAATTAAATTTGATTTATAATATAATTAATATATTTATATTCATTTTATTTAATAATTAATTGGATATTTAAATTTTTTTGGATATACAATTTGATTGATTACAAAGTGGTAAAGATTTCTTCCCTAACCTCCATTTGTCATTCAGGTTACGCTATCTCTCTCTTTAATCCAATATAATTCTTCATTATTTTTATATAATTATTCTAAATTCTGTTTATATGTTCCAAAATCATATATATAGATCATTTAATTTTTCATTTATGGGAGAATACATGTTTTTTATAAGGTTCAATTATCAATTCTTCCCAATAAGAAGTCCTGATTAAAGGGAACTTCCTGAATTCTTATCCATTTTCAAGTGTACTATATAATATATTTTAATACATAATTATTTTTTGAAAATAATATATTTTATAATAAAAAACTATCTATTTTAATTTCTGGTTTTGTGAAAACAAACATTCCTTTCCACCTTAAAATCTCTTTAATACATTTCCTTAAATCGCACTAAAATATATTTATTTCTAAAGATTCATCAAAACTATTTTTACATGATTTGACTTTATTGGAACATAATTTATGAATAAAATATAATTTCAATTTCATTCCATTTTATTTTCTGAGATATACTTGATTATAATATTATTTTATGACAAATATAAATTATTTTCCAAAAGAACTCTTCTTTTTAAAGTAAAAAGGGTTTTTTCTCGTCTCACTTTTACTTCTATGAAATATTTTCCTTTGTTCACCACTTATTCCCTGTTTTTGTGGTGTATTTAATGCAATTTGAAATATAATATCACGAGTCTTATTATTCTCGTAACATTTTATGTTTCATTTAATGATTTTGTAATAGGGATTATGATTTGAATGTTTTAAAGTGGAATCGGACACATTAGAATGTTTAAAGATTATTTTCCTCAAGAATATTTCAATGGTATATCTATCTTCGTCAAATTATTTTGTTGAATATTACACTTAATTGAGGTTTATATATTATGATACCATCTTCTATATGTTTTTAAGTGTTTATGATCAGTTTGAATGTAGAAATATTATTTGATACCATTCACGATTTATAGTTAAAGTATTCACATTTCATATACTAGTTTTTCAATAAGAATATTTATATTTTTTATGTTTCAAAGTTTTCATATGAGGAATGTATTATACTTAGTACATGATGGGAGAGGCCCTTTATAGCCCCTTGATGCATTGGTACGTCTCAGAAGAAAAACTAGACCTTTTTTTACCCATTAGGTATGGTGTCTTGGTTGAGGCCTTGATGGTATGTTTATGATATCCAACATTATTCATTACCTCTTTATAAAACTAGTAATTTATATACCATGTGATTATTGGACTAGTATAATATCCATGGTTGTGATTTATTATGAAATTATTTAATCATCTTTTATTCCATCCATTTTATGCACATGATTATGATTTAATTACATGTGTTTTTTATTATCTACCATGACTTATTATTTATATTTATTATAACTTACATTGTTTTGATTAAACTTAATGAGAATCATATATCACCCCTTTACTATAACTAATTTTTCCCAATGATGTGAAGATGAATATTATGATTGACTTGTAGGGATAACCTAGGAGTTATGGATGTTTCCAATGGAATATTTGTATTGTATTTACTTTAAAAATTGTAATGTAAAACTTATGTTTGTATCTCCTTTTCCAAAACTAATAAACTATTCTATCTTTTAAGATATGAATTAATTTTAATAATAATAATTTAATAATGTAAGGTACTAGCTCCGGGCTGTCATGGTCAAGGTATTACAGTTGGTATCATAGGAATTTTAATAGAAACCTTGGAAAATATATTTAGAAAATATATATTAGGAAACATGTATGAAAGATAGAATTTGAGGATAAGAAAAAAAGAGCATCCTAAAATTTTGGTAAAGTATAGATTCTGTGATTCTTCCTAGAAATGCATCTCTATATGTATACTACAAGTTGATGTGGTTTTGGAATATATATACCTAGGGGTAAAAACTCTAACATGGTGTCTCAGACCTGAGTTAGGGCAACCTAGTACACAAGAATGGGCCTTACTACACTCCTAGTTTGACAATCCTGGGGGATATGCTTATGTTAATTTTCAATTTCCTTACAAACCATTATGAATTATTTAAAAGAAAATAATTCCCCAAGGAAACCATGTATATGATTATGAGAATAAATATGCATATAATTTCAATTTATTTTATGTATTTTTCATGTTTGAGATTATACATTATGATTCATAACCTAATATAATGTACGTAATTAGTTAGAAATGGAACATAGTGGAAGGAATGAGAACCGTATCAATACACATATCCCATGTAGAGATTTCTCTCCTATGAAAGATAATGATATCGGTATTGGAGTTTCTATTAGTGTAGCAGAACTTATAAATACCCTTTGACAACTATCCTAGGTTAAGAATAATAGCATTACCTTTATGGAGAATCCCGATCTATAATGTGGATGATCAATGTTAGATCTCTTTATTTGACAACATCCTCTATATTTTAATGGGACTACAAAACCATTTATAGTAGAAAAATGGATAAGTTCCTTATAAAAGACATTTATCTATTTGGGAAGTAACGAAAGATAAAAGTTTTTCATGTACATTTATCATCTCTCAAGAGATATTGACTAATGGTGGTCCTTGATTCAAAAAAAAGGAGGAGGAAGAAATTGAAAATATGTAATGGAGGGAATTTAAGAATATTTTCTTAGAAAAATATTTTCCTCACGAACAGTGAGTGGATATGGAGATACAATTATTGAGTCTAAGATATAAAGAGGATGAAAATGTTGTGAAGTATGAAGCCAACTCAACAAGGTTATAAAGGCATTCTACCAACTATATGTGTAATACAAGGAGAAATATTTATCAATTATTTTATGGTTTAAAACCATTCCTCCAATGGGAATTGGTCTCCCAAAAGTTCACATCATATGCATATATAGTCTCATGTGATATTAAGATATAAAAATAATTCTATAAGTCTTATGACTTTGTAGGAAATAAATATAATAATAGGGATGTTGAATACTCTGGAAAATGAAATAAGAAAAAGTGGAATAAGGGAAGAATTTACTTTCCATCATGTGATAATTATGGGAAGAAACTCCATAGTACTTGCCTGAAGGGTATGAGTGTTCATTACAAGAATGGAGAAAAATGTCACTAATTCCATGATTGAAATGGAAGGAAAGAAGCAACCAATGTTCAAATCTATAATTGGAAAGAGATGGTACGTTATGAAAACGATTTTCCTAAGCTCCAAGTAAAATTTCTACAAATAAGGACAAGAGAGAAAGGCCTAGATTATACGGTCAAAACTTATGTGGTTGAAGTTCCTAATTATATGGTGGTAGGTACTTTAATCATTTCCTCAAACTTATCAAATGATTTATTTGATTTTGTATTATTGAATTATTTTATATCTTCATAGTTTTCTATGAAAATTAGACATTTCCCTTTTGATTTAATAAAGGAGTTTTTAGTGAAAACTCTTATGGGAAGTATCATTACAATAAAGATGTGTCGATCCATACCATTTATGAAACATAAACGTGCTTTAGTTGTTGTACTTATCATCATACCCATGATTCATTTTTATTTAATACTCAGTATGAATTAGCTTTTAAATTATGATGTGAAAATGTATTGTAAGAAGAAGGAAGTCACAATTTTTGAGAAGGGTGTAGAGTCCCTTATCATTAGAGTAGAAAAATCACTATATGATACTCATCTAAATGCACCCCCAATAGATATACTGAATTAAATTACTAGGGAGTAATAGAAAAAATCATATATGGAGAAGGAAATATATTTTCCAGTTTAGTATGTACCTATTGTACAAGAATAATTTGATGAATTTTCATAGGATTTACCTAGACATACTCTAGAGTATGAAGTTTAGTTAATTCCTAATTCAAGACATATATCAAATAATCCTTATAGAATGGCCACTGTGTAATTAGTATAATTGAAGAAACAAATAGATAAATTGAGTGATAAAAGATCTATTAACCGTAGTGTTTCTCCGTGGGGATCCCCTAATATCTTTGTTAAGAAGAAATATGGATCCATGAGGTTGTGCATTGATTATAGAGAAATGAATGCTATTAAAATAAAGAAAACGCATCCCCTGACTCACATTAATGATTTATTTGATAATGTTAATGGAGCATAATACTTTTCAAATATGAAACTTTTATCTGGATATCATCAGTTTCATATGAAGAAGTAAGATATTCCAAAGATATCATTTCGAACCAGATATGAATGCTACGATTTTACATTAATGTAATTTGGATTGACTAATGCACCCTCTATTTTCATGGATCTAATGAATAGTTTTTTTAAAGAATATCTTGCTAACTTTTTTGTGGTATTTATTAAATATATCTTGATATAATCCAAAAGCTATGAAGAACATGAGAATCAATTACTGATTATTCTAAGGAATCTTAGAAGAAATGAATTGTATGAGAAGTTTAGTAAGTGTGAATTTTAAATTCAGTCAGTTTCTTTTCCTGTACATATTGTCTCTACGGAGAGAATATTGGTTGATTCTATGAAGATAAAGGATGTTTAGGAATGTAATACAATAACCAAAATTACCAAGGTATGTAGTTTTATTGGTTTAATAAGTTATTATCAACATTTCATTTAGAACTTTTCTCGATTAGATAATCCATTAACCAAGATTACATGTAAAGGGGTTAAGTTCCTATGGGAAAAAATAATATAAAGAATGTTTTAAAGAATTGAATAGGAGATTAGTGAATTCTCTGATATTGAATCTACCATCATGAAATTGTGTATTCTTGATTTATAGTGATACATCTAAGAAAAGGCATGGTTGAGTCTTTATGAAGAATGATGGAGTTATTGCCTATGCATCAATGTAGTTAAAAATTCATGAGTAGAACTATAAAAATCATGATATTATGTTATCAGATGTAATCTTTGATATCAAGTTATGAGGATACTATATCTATGGGGAACGATGTGAGATATATATATATATCACAAGAGCTTGAAATATATATTATCATAGAAATAAATCATTATGAGGAAAAAGAGATTTTTGAGATGATCAAGGATTTTGACTGTTCAATATACTACCACCCTAGGAAGGAGAATAAGGTAGAAGATACGTTGAACATGAAGGATCAATGAGTTCTGAATAAAATGAGGATTGACAAGGATTCAGTGAACAAGGATCTAGAAAATATAGATATTTAAATTATCAAGGAAGGTGGAACATCAATAAAGTATCAACTAGTTTCCCATCCATCTTTAATGTAAATATTTAAAAGTTATCATTATGATGATGAGAATATTAAAAATAAAATTAAAGCTATGAATGATGTGAAGATGTTTTGCTTCATGTGTGAGGATTTAATTCTAAAATTTTGGAGGAGGCTATGTGTTCCCTCTATACCCGAGCCAAAAAGGGAGTTATTGGATGATTCCCATAGTTGAAATTTCTCTATACACCATGGTATAACTACGATTCATAGATATTTGAAGGAACATTTCCTGTGGGATAATATGAAGTAGGAAACTAGTGATTATGTATCAAGATGTTTAGTCTGTAAACAGGTTAAGGCTGAAAGACAACATCCTAGAGGATTCATGCAACCCCTTCCTATTCCTATATAAAAATGGGCTAACATCACTATGGATTCTGTCATTAGATTACCAAATACTCCAAGAAATAATGATGCAATATGAGTTATTGTTGATCTACTTACAAAATATGCACATTTTCTTGATATAAGGGAGTATTTTCCACTAAAATGCCTTTTAAGGATATATATTAATGAAGTTTTAAGTCTTCATGGAGCACCTTTCTCAAATGTGTCTAATGATGATCCAAGATTTCTTTATAAATTCAAGAAAATTCTTCAGAAAAGATTTTATTTTGAGCTTCATTTGGGTACTTCTTATTGCCCTCAAACTGATGGGAATTCAGAAAAGATGATCCAAACTTTAAAAAAAATGTTGAGATCATTCTCAATTGAATTTTAAGGTATATGTGGGATCCTTATTTACTTTCTATATAGTTTTCCTACAACAATAGTTTCCATTCTAGTATTCAAGTGGAAACATATAAAGCATTGTATGGAAAGAGATTTCATACACCAACATTTTGGAATGAAGTTGGTGAAAGGAATCTTGTGGGCCCATAACTTGTAGAGGAAACAATAGTAAAGTTAAAAACTATTCAAAACCCTATAAAAAAAGCTCAAAGTAGGAAAAAGAAATGTGATGATAATCGAAAGAAGGATTTGGAATTTAATGTGGGAGATCCTTTTTTCTTGAAAGTATCTCCTTAGAAGGGTGTCATAAAATTTGGGAAGAAAGGGAAACTAAACCCCAGGTACATCGGCCCTTTTTAAATTATAGAGAGAATTAGAGATATGTCTTATCATTAGGAAATTAAACCTACCCTTTATAAGGTACAAAATTTTTTCAATATATCTTTGTTTAGGAAGTAAATCCTAGACCCAACACATGCACTCGCTTATTAAGGAATAAAATTAGAACATAACTTATCTTTATGTGAAGAGACTGTCCAGATTCTGGACACTAAAGAATAGGTGTTGAAGAATCAGATGACTCATATTTTAAAGGTACATTGTAAAAATAAAAAAATTGAAGAGGCAATTTGAGATCCGAAGAATCTTATGATGAATGACTACCCAAATCATTTTGTGGGGTGAAAATCTGGAAATTTTGAGGAGGGAATTTTTATAAGAGGGGAGAATGAAATGACCCAGAACTCTATCAATGAAATTTCCCTTATTATTTTTATACAGTATATATCACATAAAATAAATTATAGTACACAATAAAACATCAAAAATGAATAATGAATGAAATAAGAGGTATTTCTAGAAGTTAAGGAACCCATACCGATGGAATAATAACATGACCTTAGGAATAGTAATATGAAACTTATGAATAGTAAATAGGACTAATGAATAGTAACGTAACCCATTAAAATATAAATAAAATTTAGGTACCTTATAAATAAAAGTTTCCTATAATTATATCATCGTATAAGTAAATAACTATTTTAAAAATTATTAATTAAGTGTTGGTATTTTTGTAAGTCCTAAATATTTAATTAAAATTTTATAATTAATAAAATGAGTTAAATGAAAATTTATTTAAAGAAAATGTAATCATAAATTAACATTGTTTTTCTTAGGATTTTAGGATAATTTTATAAGACCTTAGTTAATTTTTGAAAGTGTTATAAAATCATTTATAATTTTAAAAATTGTATTTTTCGAGTAAATATTGATTTTAATTAAAAATTAAATTTATCATAGTTATAAAATTATTTTCATAAATTGGAGTTCAATTTTTAATTATACACAACAAAAAATGGTTAAGGTGAATTTTTGGTATTTTTCTAAAACACATGAATTTTGGTGAATAGTAAAATATGATAACTTGTGATAAATGTTAAATACACGAGTTATTGATTCATAGGTGATATATGGATGAAATAATCCCATAAATTAGAACTATCCTTCATAATTTTAATACATTTGTTGATAATACTCAAAATATTCGTAGTATTGATCCAAAATAATAAACAAATTACTAAAATATTCAAAAAACACCCCTCTCCCCCACAATAAATACCGCCCTCACCACCCCTTCTCCTTAGACCTTCCAAGATTTGAGCCTTGTCAAATTTCTACCTAATAATACTCCCAATCCCCTCCCTCAAATACAATAACTCTTGTTATCATTAAAAGACCAAAACCATTTCCCTAAGGAGGTTCTCAAGGTGGAAAATTCAAGAGTTAAAATCCACTTCCTTTTCCTTTTAATTTATTTCCAAGTTCTCTTATTTTATTATTCTCTCCTTATATACCCCAAAAAAATATCATGAAAACTAAAATAACATAAATTTACTATAATTATATTATGCTAATGGAATAATCCATCATGAATCCCCTTCTCCTCTCCCTTTTATTCTAAAAATGGAATTGTTGTCTATGAGGTGTTGTTTCATCGCCTTCAATGACGATAAGTTTTAATTTTCCTTCACCATATTCAAGGATGTTCTTGAAAATTTTTTAATGGTTTAAATATATTTATAAATTTTTATTTTAGTAATTTTTATTTTTTGTATATAACATATTTACATAATACTAAACGATAAAACAAAATGAGTTTGTTATGATCAATAACTTCCGTAATAATATAAACGATTAATACTAAATGTATTATCTAATGATTCATCCTAATACCATATAAGAAAATTATACATATAAACATTTAAAATTATTCATTTTCATAAATAAAATATATTTATAATTCTGTAGAATTATACCAATTTTATATGAACTCCATTACTTATAAATAAGCGAAATGATTATGAAAACCAAGGAAACAAACACTCCTGAATGATAAAATCATATCTTACAACTAATAAAAAAGACCATAAATGAACTTGATAAAATTATATAAAATAAATTACATGTAGAAAACGTTATTAATTAACTAATTAATGGATTTAATTTGATTATCTAGGACATTAAGGTCATGTGCATAACACATTCAGAAATAAGGTAAGGGGTTTCTCATTTTACTCGTATTTCCTTGAGATTTCCATTATTCGCCACTTATTTATTATATGTGATGTGTTTTTACTTACATTTGATATATAATACCATTAATATATTTATCTTCATGGTATTAAAATATTCATTGGATAATTATTAATTTTTGGACATATGATTTTTTTTGATTACAAAGTGGTACAGATTTCTTCCAGAACCTCCATTTTTCATTTAGGTTACGCTATCTATCTCTTTAACCAAATTTAATTATTCATTATTTTTGTATAATTCCTCAATATTATGTTTTAATGTTCGAAACTCATATATAAAAATCATTTAATCTTTTTTATGGAATAATACATGTTTTATATGGTTCCCTTATAAATTCTTCCCAATAAGAAATCCTGATTAAAGGGAACTTCCCAAATTCTTACCCAATTTCAAGTGCACTATATAATATGTTTTAAACCATGATTATTTTTATAAAAACAAAAAATTTATCATTAAAAACCTTCTTGTTTAATTTTTGGTTTTATGAAAATATACATGGCTTTCCTCCTTAAAATCTCTTTAATATTTTTCTTAAACCGGTCTAAAAAATTTTCTTTCTAAAGTTTCTTAAAAACTAATTTTTACATTATTTCACTTTAGTGGAACATAATTAATGCATAAAATATAATTTAAATGTACTTACCTTTTATTTTCTAGGATATAAATTTTTATAATATTATTTTATGACAAATAAAAATGATTTTCCAAAAGAACTCTTCTTTCCAAAGTAAAAAGGGTTTTCTCATCTAACTTTTACTTCTATTAAATATATACATTTTCAAAAATTATTAATTGTGTGTGTGGTGTATATACCATCCTTTGATATATCATATAATCATTCTTATTATTCTCATTACATTATAAGTTTAATTTAATTATTCTAATATCAATATTATGATTTAAATGTTTTAAAGTGGTATGAGACACATTGAAATGCTTAAAGATTAATTTCCTCACTAATTTTTCAATGGTATCTACATAAACATCAACTTACGTTATAGAATATTGTAATTAATTGAGTTTTATCTCTTATGATACCATATTACATATTTATTGAAGTGTTTATAATCAGTTTGACTGTGGATGTGCTATTTAATACCATTCATGGTTTATAGTTAAAGTAGTCACATTTTGTATGCTAGTTTTTCAAAGAGAATGTTTATATTGTCTATGTTTCACCCTTTTCATATGAGGAGCATATTGGACATAGTAAGTGATGGGGAGGCCCACTATAACCCCTTAATGCATTGGTAGGTCTTATGAGATAAATCATATCAGGTTTTTACCTATTCTATATGGTGTCTTGGTCGAGGCATTGACGATATGTTTATGATATGCGAAATTATGCATTCCCTCATTATGAAACTAGTAATTTATATTTCTTGTGATTATTTTACTAATATAATATCAATGGTTATGTTTTATTAGGGAATTATTGAATCATATTTTATTCCTTCTGTTTTATGCACAAGATTATGTTTTAATGACACATGTTTTTAGTTATTCACCATGACTAATTATTTATGTTTATTACAGTTTTTTTATTTCTCACCCTTACTGAGCATCAGATCCCACCCCTCTTCTATGTTTTATTTTCTCCCAGGATGAGAATATTCATATTATTAATTACTTGTAGGGATATCCTGGGAGTTATGGATGTTTTCAATGGAATATAAATAATATATTACCTTTTCAAGTTTTAATGTAAAACTTTAGTCTATATCTGGTTTTCCAAAACTAGCAAACTATTCGGTCCTTCAGGATACAACTTCCTTGTAATTATACCGATGCAATAAAGTAAATGATGTGATATAGGATATTGGGGTTAGGGTCTTTAAAAAATAAATAATTATGGTATGAATAAAATTTATCCCCATTGAAGTATATTTAAATTAAATTAATGTTGTCGTTGATGAATAGAAACACCATAATAATATATTTAAAAACATTTTTTAGGAAAGTATCCATTTCATTTTGAAAATCACCATTTAAAAATACATGTTCAAAAGAAAAACATTTTGAAATAATTTTATTTGAAAATAACTTTGTAAAATTTTAAAATAATCTTTAAAACATTGAGTGGTCATAAATATGGGAAGTTCCATACATTATGTACACATTAAAATAAATATTCCTTCCACATTTTCAATAATATCCAAATAAGCCTTGTTTGTAAAATGACATGAAGATTCCTTTATTTGTTTTTGTAAAAAGTCAAAAATGGGTAAAAAATACTTTAATAAATCATTTGGATAATTCTAAATATATTTTTGAAAACATTTTTAGAAAACATGGTTTTGGAATAAAAAGGATTTTCAACTGAAGAGGGAAATGATATCATACTTTCTTAAAAATATTATCTCAACAATTTTAATTTAAAAGAGTGAAAAAATGTTATTATTACTTTAAAATATCATGAATAAATATATTATAAGAAAATAAAATGGGTTTATTATCCAATTTCCAAATAATTTCCTTCAATATAAATTCAAGTATAAATAATCCTAATTAAAGTGAGGTTGTGAAGTAAACCCTTACAATGATCATAATGTTGAAGTGATAATTAACCAATGATTAAATTATGTGTATAAATTTTAAATCAAAATAAAATAATTTTAAGTATAATAATATATAGTTAAAATTCATTACAAGCATAATATTATAATACCAAAGACAATAAAGTAGTAATATAACCCGATTAAAATAAATTGAGTTATGAAATTTTTACCAATTGGTAATTTCCAAGTAAAATAAATTTGGATAAAATAATTAATATTTTAATATAAAATACCACTAAATATTAATTAATCATGATATTACATGTAAAAGGGACACCATATACATAATATAAAATAAATTAGGTGCATAACATTATAGTTTTCTTCAATGAAATGAAATTGAGATGAAATCCATTACCTCAAATTTCCTTTTGGTTGAACATGATTTAACCTCATGTATAATGGTTTTAAGAAAGTTGTTAATTTATCCAAGAACTATTTTTATATTTATAATATCATATATGATCCACTTTTAATATATTATTACCCATTCGTTATTAATATTCCATTATTTTCATTGTTTCAAGTATTAGTTATCTTATTTTATCATGCATCTCTTGTCATGAATGTTCTAGTTATTTGGTATATGAAATAGATCAAAAATCTATATAATTACATTAATGTAATAAATATAATTTTTTCTTTAATTACATTTTTTTAATCATTACTAAAATTTAAACATGGAGAATGGATCACATCGCTTCGTGGAGATGGTAGGCCATACGTATGCACGAGCGACATTATCATTTTATTAATGGATGAAAGGGTAAGGAATTGTATGATATATTAATCTTAAATAATAAATATAATTTTATATATATCACATATATTCATTAAATTTTACCTTATTACTTTCCATATGAATCATAAGTGAAAAATAAATCACATCGCTTCGCAAGGCGATAGCTTGCCGTACACACAAGACGTTATCATATTTTAAACATCTTGGAAAGTAATATGGTATATGTGATATTATAATTAAATAAGTATAATAATATCATAAATAACCGATAAATATTTTATATACATCATTATATCCAATATTTGAAAGGTGGTGACGGAAAATGAATTACATCGGTTAGTGGGGCAGTAGTCCGCCGTACACACGATCGATGATTTTGTTTCCCATTTGATGGAAGCTGAGATGGATATAAGTAATGAAATTAAAATAATAAAATATCAGTATTTTTATGATAATTATTTTATTATATAATAATAGTTTAATAATATTTTAAAGAGGTGGTAGAAGAAATAAAATGAAAATGATCATTTAAGAACGTTACCTCTTTTTTGGGGACTTCTTTTGGTTTTCCCCAAAATCCTTCCTTGAATGAATTTATGATAAAAAAAAGAGGATTTAAGATGTTTTTATGGGATTAATTAAGTTATTTGGGTTGGTATTTATCAAACCACATTTATTTGTAAGTTTGAAGAGTGGAGGATAGCGGGTGGCCTTTTATAATTGGAGGGGAGGACACACATGGAAGTTTTTGAAAATATTCAACTTCACCAAAAAATTTATCATGAAAAAATCTAAAAATAGGAAATTATAGAATCATTTAGGTTATAAGGTCAAAATATGGATATAAAATGGGTGGTTTACATGTTTTTAGGTTAAATTTAACAGTCATCTTTTGAAAATATTCGCAGAATCTGATTTAAATTTATGCCCGTAGACGGGCTAAAAAATTGGGTTTTCAAAGAGAAAATATTCATATGTATAGAAGGATTTAATATAAAAATTCAATATGAAATTGATTCCAGTGAACTAAAATATTTAATTTTAGATATAATTGAACTAATTTTACATTGAAATAAATTTAAAATTTTAATTTAACCTTATTAATTATTTAAACAGAAACAATGTTTTAAATAAAAATTAATATTTTTCACTATTCATCGAGAAATGAAGCATTTCCAAAAAATAATAAAATTACCATAAGATAATTTTGGTATTATGATTTGAAAAATTAAGTTTATTTTATAAAATAAATTCTCCAAAATTGATAAAAATTAATTTTATTTTATGCATGCAAATCCCAACCAAACTGTCTTTTAGGAAAAATACAATTTTTAAAGAAACCGTTATTTTTTATTTTTAATGATTCTTATTTTATTTATAATAAATAGATTAACATATTTCTATAAATCTAGTTAGTACTAGTCATATCCCCAAATTTAGTTCCTAGTATGTAATGGTATGGTATATTATGGTTCATTCATACTCAGGGTTGCATGTTCCGCAAGCCATCAAATAGATTAAATCTGAAGAAATATATTTCATGGGCTGTTTAAGCTCGGTGTTACATAACACATATGATACTGAATAAAATTTTATTCTTTTATAATTTTGGGGTGTTACAAAAACTCTCCTTAACACTAAATGTTATATCATCCACAATACCTAATCTTGAGAAGGCTAAAGGAAATTGATACCAAATATACCATCGATGACAGCTCCCGTGTACCAATCACATACCTCAAAGATCATACCTATTATTCCCATATCTAATAAAGATAATAATATCGGATAAACCCTATCCCATGTTACCATTTATCATAAAAATCAACCACTCACCAAGGCTAGAGTTGAAACTAAAGGTCTCTTAGTATCCACTTAGCCCAAAAGTTCGGTCTCAAGAAATGTCATCGACCATATATAGGACATCATCCATGCCCCTATACAAAAATACCTCATCATATAGAATGATATAATCCCATCTCTTGGGTATCAAAATATACCCTAGATATCATGTTCTAGATCATCATCCTACCAGGTCATTGATTCTCACCAAGCATCCACCCACAGTAGTGCTCCCATAGGAATCACAGCCCGATAGTCAACCCTGCCATAACAAATGAAATCATCCTAAATGATCTATATTTAGGGAAACACAAACACTAGACCAATTAAGTATAATTACATTCCAAGATATATAGGAGAACACTATATATATTTTCACTAGAACTTTAAGTGACTGAACCTGAATATTAAATAACCACAATGGGTTTATCACGAAGGCATTAAATACATGCATTGACCAACCAGGGTCACTCTATGTTCCATACATTGAGGGACCATGTTTTCTTTATCAGAATAATCTCACCATATATCTTTATGACCTTCCATAATAATGAAATTTATATATAGGTCAGTTCAACTGAGTAGAATTCCACTAAGTACTTATATGGGAAAACACCATACGTCACATTTCTAAAAAATTAAACAACTAATCCTCTCATTAGTGATAAAAATCACACATAGGAAGGCACACATATCACTAGTATCTTATGGGCCTAACCATGATGCATGGCATACCTATTTACTCTACAAACCAATAGATAAATCCAATAACTATCTTCTTGCTAATGTTATAAGATCCAAATCCATATTAAATCAAAAATATCAAAAATCCAAGTGTGTCACATTAACTGAAAATCATATCAACCATAATAATGAAATTATGGAACATCAATCCCACATATGATAACATATAAATACTAATTGAATAGGTGTTCATGACACACCATCTCAATATCCATCATAAGAATCTACACATTTTAATCTCATGACCATTGGGTCTTAAATAGTATGAAAAAAACCTGATACCAATTTGAAATTTCCTAACTTAGCTCACCATAAAAATTAGCTAAACTAGTTCCCCATGCGACCTTAGAAATGACTCCCTATACACTAGAGGCTTCTGATTAGTAGCGGTGGTATAAGGCGGTACTGTGAGGATACTATACCCCATGTATCAGAGTATCAATCACAACGAAAAAAATACTGAGCAGGTTCATCACATCAGAGCATATAACTAAATTAAAAATATGCACATGATATTATAAATAAAAAGAATACATACATGAATATAGAGTGATCACCCACAAGGGCGACCACATATATAGCATGAACCAAAGAAACCAAAATACATGTTAAAATAAAATACAAAAGGCCCTACTACAGTCTTCGACCCTCACCTCATCCCGATCTATGAATCCATCTAAGCTACCCCAACTTGATCATGCAATACCAGACCTAACCCAAAACCACAATAAGTGAGTCTTCTTGGGTAACCAAGATCCATAAAGTCATAATATGGATGAGAGTACATCTCAATGTTCCACCACCAACATCATTCATAAAAATAAATAATCTAAATAAAAGTGCATATACATGTTCTCAATGTAACTAGTTTCAAGTTCAGCTATTTAAAACATTTAAAGAAAGAAAAAAATCACTAAACCCAATATACCAAGATGAAACCCAAGAATGATACATACCTAGTTCTGTAAGTATCATGGTGTCTATGAGCACATCATAAATAATATTCTAACCCTTCTCTCATCTGAGGTAATATACCCCACCCCATTTCCCAAATAAAGTACACATTGGGATCGTGTTCACCTTGAGATTAACAAACATTTCTAGTGACCACCCTTGGGATGTGGTAACCTATGGTTTAACTATTAATCCATGAATATACATGGGGGCCTTGTTCACCTTGGGTTTAACCATCAATCCATGTATCCTCCTAGGGGTCATTTTCACCCCAATTTTAACTATCAATCCATGCATCGATTCAGGGGGCCGTGTTCACCCTAGGTTTAACCACCAATCCATTCATCTACCTAGGGCCTTATTGACCCTATATTTAACCATCAATACAAGAATACACCTGAAGTCCATTTTCACCTAGATTTGAACCATCATAACAAAAAAATTCAATTTAATTTTAAATAGAGATTTCACATAACATCATCAGTAGCTTAACACAAAATAAAAAGGAAAAAGGCATGGGGGATCATTTAACCTTTACACCCCAAAAATAATTCCATTTTACATTAACCAAAACCATTTCAAAAATTAACCCAAATTACCCTTTTCAAGTTACATTTTTTGGTTTCATTTCCAATCTTCATTCAAATTCTATTTTCCAAAATACAAAACCCAAAACAACAAACATGTTCCATCAATCCATTTACCATTTTCATTTCATATGAAAATAATGCCAATTTATCATTTCCACATTTTCATTTCAAAACCTAAATCAATTTAACATTTTGAAAATCTAGTTATCAAGGTATCAAATTCAAATATAATTTTTGATAAAAAAACATTAAATTATCCAATTTCCAAGATCGAACCATTACCCATGTGTTACATTAGGGACCACCTTCCCATAGGGCTCAAAGAATCTAAAAAGTGCTAACTACGGGAAAATTCAAATATTAATGTTTAATTAGTTTCTAAGGTTATCACCCTAACTAACCAGATCCCCTAACTCATGACCCAAACCAGTTATTAATTAATTATAACCAATTATAATTAATTATAACATTTATCATAGATGCCATAAATGGTGAAAAATCATTGGGAATCCAAGGATTTTTAGTTATTCAAGAAACAAGGTTTTGACCATCCCTAAAACATACCTAAACCCAAACTGATCCAAATCCCCAACCTAAACCACTAAAACAATATGAAATTTAATTTAATTTAATTAAAGGGAAAAATTTAATAAATTTAATGTGATGAATTACCTCATAGAAATGGAAAATGACATTATGTATATGATATCTCATTATATACCCTCTAAGGTAGAATGATATTTCCCTGAGAATTAGTAGATTCCACCATGAACTAGTGGAATTGGTATGAACGAACTAAACCAGGAAACCAAGATTAAGTACCTATAAAGTATAACGATAGTGGAGATCGATAGAGAGAAGAATGTACCTTATCTATGTGGCCCCAAAACAAAGGGGAGAAGAAGGGAGAGAAGGGTATGAATGAAGGATGTTCATTCACACATGAAGGAGAAGAAAAAGGGATCTATATTTTAGACTTCATAGGGAAAAAATGGTAAAATACAATTTTTAAGAAAACTAGGAAGGTTATATGGTTTACCAAACCATGCGCTAACCATGTAATAGTCATTACCTAAGCAAACCTACCTTGTATGGTTTGGTTACATAGTTTAATAACCATGTTACATTGTTGATGAATGTATATGGAACCCCTCTTCAACATCTCACAAGGTTTTTCTATAATTATTCACAAATATTGTTCCACACCACATTCTTAAGCCAATACAATATGGTTTCCTCTAAAATTTCACATGGTTTACCCTTAGTCGTACTCTAACTATTTAGGAAAGTTGTGTTTTATAAAAATTGAACTAAAAGCTTCCTCACACTTAGGGTGTCACATGAATCCTCTTACACCATGCCCACAAAATCATTGAACATAGGTATAAACCTCCAAAAAATCAAAAAAACAAAACCTAAAGATTCTAGCACTTCCCTGGACACTCAAGGCACCTCTTGGGATTGAAGACTTATCCAACCACATCACTTTAACATGTTTCAACTCTTGGAATTTCGTTCGAAATATTTTTTCAAAACCCAATCCATCAATAAATTTAAAAAATAAATTTCCCTATTGAATCCAAATCATTTGTACACATGGAATATTACAATCCATTTGACTATAGTTAACCTACCAAATCCATTTCTAACTTATATGTCAAATATTCTAAAAATATATGATGTGAACATAATAGATTAATTATAATATGTAAATAAGTAAAATAAAAGGAATAATAAACTTAATAAAGGTGATTAAGAATGTAAATAATTTAAAAAATATATCATTAAAGAAAACAAAGAATGTATGTGACAAGTCAGACTCAAGGTAAGGGATATGCTATCTTAAAACATAGTTTTAAAATATTTTGAATACTTTATTCTAAAATTTTTCATCCATATCCATATTTTTTATGGATGTGAAAAACTTTAAATAAATGAATTAAAAAGGATACTTTACTTATTATTTTAATTTTTTTACAGATTTCATTGAAGTGGATCTCTTTTTCATATTTCATATGCAATGTTTGAATTTATTTACAAAGTATAAAAAGAATGTTTTTTAACGTATACAACATCGATCAATTTTACAACTACTAACACCATTATTTAATATTAGGATTCCTTTATAAGAGTTCATGTTTTCTTCTAATAAAACCCCTTCTTTACTTTTTTCTTGGTATTTTTGTTTTGAAAATGGGGTTTTGAGAGAAAGAGATATATTAATATCTAGAAATCCTTTACTTATGGGTTCAAAAGTATATTTTTTGAGTTTGATGATGGAAATGAAATATTTTATTTGTGTTTCATGGATGTTATGGTCTTTATAAATTGTTTAGGATGGTGGGTAAGCCTAATATATCTCTCTAATTCACTGATAAATGATTATGTTCTCTATATAATTATGTTGGAATTAATAGTGTAGGTTATTCCCTTTATAAGGGTTATTATAAGGGTTATTTTAAGTGTTTTATGAAGGTGATTGTAACAACCCATTGTTTTTCAATAAAAATTCCCTTCTTAAAATTATATCATAAAATCACAAGAATGCACAACATAATGAAATACTAAGTGATAAGTGACCTTTAAACATATGTTTGTCACTTCTGTGTTTGGAATTTTGAAAATCTGACATACACAATTGTGTTCAAGATGATTTTTGGAGTCTGATAGAACAAACTTATTTGTTTTGTGAATAGTAAAATACCCTTATGAATAGTAATATGACCCTTATGAATAGTAAATAATAATAATATTTTATTTTCATAAGGAAATATGATAATGAGATCTTAATTAATTTTTCAATGAGAAATAAAACTAAGTGCACCTTTAAGATTACTAATTTTCGAATTAACTATGACTTTATTTAAAAATTAAATTAATAATATTTAGAAAATTAATTTTGAAAAATGGAATTAATTTTTTAATTCTACACGTTGAAAAATGGTAAGGGTAAATTTTGGGTATTTTTTTGAAAAACTCGAATTTTTGATGAATAGTGAAATACGGTAAAATACCGTATATACAATTTAACAGTTAAATACACTATTCACGATATCACAAGTGATGAAAGGCCACTTATTTCTAACTCACATGAACTTAATACTATTAGGGGTCACATGAAATAATACTATTGGTTGTCTTGAGGGATATAATAAACTGATGAATTAAATATTCAAAATTTACCTCTCCCCTCCACTATAAAAACCACCCTTCACACCCTCATTCCCTCACACCTCTCAAGCTCCAGGCCTTCTTTAAACTCTTCCAAAACATCCTCCTTGCCCCTCCACCACGTCCGAGAGCTGCTGGTCTCATCAAAAGTCCAAGCTTAGGCCCTTAAGGAGGTTCTCAAGAGAAGGATTCAAGAGGTAATTTTTCTCCCCCTTCTCCTTTAATTTCATTTCAAGTTCAAGTTCATTTCTTGATCTCTCCCCACCTATTTTCATCAAAATGGTATTTTAACTCCATTATTATACATATAATTTAATTTTATGATTATACTGGGATATTATATCATTCAATATCCCTTTCCCTCTTCATTTTATTTTATTAAAGAGAACGTTGTTCGTGAGGTGTTAATTTATCACCTTCAAGAATGACATGCTTTCTTCTTCCATTTCTACCTTCAGATCTGGTCATGAAACCATTTTTATGGTTGAACCAGAATATTTTATATGTATTATTTCTTATTTAAGGTTCTATAACTGACTTATGAACATATTACTAAGTGATCAATTAAAAAAAGTTCCTTGTGATCGAAAAACCGCCCAAATTAACCCAAACAATCATCATTTAATTCTTATCTAATTATTCATCCACATGGATATAATATGATTAATTATAAGATAATTAAAACTCCTGTAATATCATTAATAACATGTAATATCAGTTATGTATGTTCACCCATGTTCTACCCAAACTTCAATTTAAGAATACAAGTGAACCACTCAAGAAAGCCATAAAAACAAACATTTCCGAACAATGTTTTTAAACTCTATAACTCATCCAAAGGAACATAAAATCACTTAATGGAACCATAATGAACCATATTAATGTACAAAAGGTTTTTTATTTCTAATTAATTAATATAATTTCATTATACAGGACATTAAAGAGAAGAAAGCATTCAGATACAAGGTAAGGGGAAATCTCAAACTCAATTTTCTTCCTTCGGGTTCTCCTTCTTTCACTCCATTTTGATATGGTTACTCCTTAAATATCATTTCTTCATAATTATCTTACATTTTATGGGATATAAATGTTTTTTAATGAAGTTTATTTCTAACCAAATGTTTTCCAAAAGAACTCTTCTTTTAAGAAGTCAACTTTTACCTCTCATTCATGGTTGATGGTTCTTGTAACAAGTATGTTGTTCCCTATTTATTTTGGGAACCCAAAGATTATGAATGTATTCTTATGAGATGAAACACATTAATTTACATGGTTTATTTATGTTCACTTTTGATATGTGTTCTATGTGGAAATCATGATAATGATAATGTTATGATGTGACGGGTGCACCCAGAATTATACAGCGCAATATGAATGTTTCAAAGTGACGGGTGTTCCCGGAATTATACAGAACTCCAATGCATTGGGTAACATGATGAATCTCATGAGTATATGTGAAATGATGTGTGAAAAATATTATAGATTCGTTTAAAAGTATGTGTGGTAGTTAACCACTAAAACATGATGTTTCATTTGTCTGCATTGCCACATTTCAAGTCTTTTATTTATATTCCTCTCATGTTCATGATTTATTTACCTATGTCATGATTATTCTCAACCCATGCTATATTCTTCTTATCTATCCTCTTAATGGGCTTTTAGATCACCCTTTTTTAATGTATATCCTCAGGTGGATACATTTACTAAGGATAAGACAAGTGACAATAAGAAGCTAGAGAAGAAGAAATTAAATAAATGTTTATGCTTGATGTTGTAATTTCTTTGTATGGTCCTAGTTTTCCCAAGACACTAAACCGTTGGATCCTCTATTTGTACTAATATTATGTTTTTTACCTTTAAAATGATGTAATAGTAATGTAAGAAAAGGCCAGGATTCTATAGTTGGTATCAGAGGCAAGGATTAGTTAATTTGGGAATTAGGATTTGTGAACCCTAGATAAAACCTCTAGTATGAGACTAAGTACAAGTAGGTACACAAGAAAATCAACCTAGGGATCCCATATGTTATGTTTTTTATATACATTTTTTAAATGAATAAGTTATTCATGACTTGTTTACTTATGTTTTCTTATAACCTTTTCTATTTTATAAAATGGTGGGAACTAGGAGAAATCAGGCCAAAAACTCTTGTGAGGGCCAATGCAACGATTTCCCGAATGACATTCCCAATGATTTGGGAGGTGGAGTTCAAAACTTCATGGTGATACTTACAAAATTATCTCAAGTTATGAACAATAACCATAATAATGGGAAACGTCCTCCTTTACTAAAGAGGGAGCAACTGGCTATCGAATGTTTTATGCGGCAACGACCACTGACGTTTAGTGGATCTTCTGATCCACTAGTTGTAGAACAGTGGGTTAACTCCATGGAGAAAATATTTTATATTCTTCACTATTCTGAGATGGAGAAGGTGACCCTAGCTATTTATCATCTAGATGGAGAAGCTGATCAATGGTGGGACTTGATTAAAAACACCAAGCCAAGGGAGGAAATTGAAGAGATGGAATGTGAATACTTTAAGATAATGTTTCTTAATAAGTATTTCCCATGAACTCTTCGTATGAAGATGAAGAGAGAATTTATAGAGCTCATGCAAAAATAAGGATAATATGTCACATCTTATGAAGCGAATTTCACAAGGATTTTAAGGTATTATTCGGGTTTTGTTATCAACAATGATAGAAAATTGATAGATTCTTTAGTGGATTAAAACCAGACCTTCAAAATGATCTTGCAATTCATGACTTTGGGAGTTATGAAGAAGTTGTTTGATGTTCTCTCAAAGTGGATATGGAGTTTGGAGAATGGTCCCATGGCTATGGTGATAAGAAAAAAAATATGGAGTTTCAAGATGGTGGATCTAATGACAAAGGTGGGAAGAAAAATCAACAACCCACATGCCAAAAATGTGGGAAGTTGCACCATTGGAACTGCCTCAAAGGGACGGGGAAATGCTTCATGTGTGGGAAAGAATGAAACCATGCTCAAGAGTGTCTAAAAGTCATAGAAAGGAAGGAGAATGTAGCCGATGAAAGGAGAGACCCACTCATGGTTCAATGCTACAAATGTATGGAGCTAGGGAACTATGAAAACCAGTGCACAAAACCTTGAGCTCTCGAGGGTAATCATCATCAGCAACCACCAAATCCAAGGGAACAAGGGAAGGTTTATTCCATCACTACTATGGAGGTGGATCATGATAATGAAGTCGTACAAGGTACACTTCCTATTCAATCAAAAATGGAAAAAGTCTTATTTGATTTTGGTTCTACGCATTCCTTTATATCTTGAAAGTTTGCTAGAACTATAGAATCGAAGCCCCGAAACCTTGAAGTAGAGATATCTATAAAAACACAGAGTGGTGAAATCATTGCAATCCAAGTGTTTGAATCTTATCCCGTTGGCGTAAGTGGGAATATTCTTCCGGAAAATCTCGTAATACTTCCCTTGGTGGAATTAGATACTATAATGGGAATGGATTGGCTCTTGTTATATAGAGGAAATATCAACTATTGGGAAAAGGTAATATCTTTTCATATTTCGAACCATCCCAGGCTCTTCTACAAATGAAAGGAAGATCATAAATCTCCTTTGAAAAATCCTTTAATGGTGTGGGTGTTGATTCTCTATGAAGAAGCATACCTTTCCCAAATGGTTGATTTGAAGGAAAGTGCCAACCTTGAGAAAATTCCCATCGTGAGGGAAGCCCCTATCTCGAAGTGTCCCTATAGGATATCCCCTATCGAACTGGAGGTGTTAAAGAAGCAGCTGAAAGAGCATCTGGACAAAGGGTTCATACGCCCTAGTGCATCACCTTGGGGTGCACCAGTGATCTTTGTGAAGAAGAAGGATGGAACAATGCGGCTGTGTATCGATTATCGGGAACTCAACAAGATCACCATAAAGAACAAGTATCCTCTCCCAAGGATTAATGAATTGTTTGACCAGTTAAGAGGAGCTCAATACTTCTCAAAGGTGGATCTTCGTTCTAGATCTCACTAGGTAAAGGTGAAGAAGGAAGATATTTAGAAGACTGCCTTCCGAACAAGGTATGGGCACTATGAGTTTTTGGTGATGCCCTTCGGACTTACTAATTCCCCTGTAATCTTCATGGATTTGATGAATAGAGTCTTTAGACATTACCTCGAAAAATTTGTGATAGTGTTTATTGATGATATTCTCATCTACTCCAAGAGAAAGGAGGAACATGAAGAACATCTAAGACTTGTGTTGGCGAAATTGATAAAGGAGAAGTTGTACACCAAGTTCAGAAAGTGTGACTTTTGGATAAAGAAAGTAACGTTCTTGGGACATGTGATCACAAGTGAGGGAATTTCTATGGATCCTTCCAAGACAAAGGTGATTGAGGAATGGCCCAGGCCCTCTAGTGTCACATAAATCCGTAGTTTTCTTGGATTAGCTGGGTACTACCAACGTTTTGTGAGAAACTTCTCACGACTGTCAAGCCCACTAACTAAGTTAACAAGGAAAGGGGTAAAGTATGTCTGGATGGAAGAATGTGAGGGAAGCTTCAAGGAGCTAAAGAGAAGGTTGATCACTACACATGTACTTACACTACTGAAAAATGGAGAATGTTTTGTGATATACAGTGATGCTTCAAAGAAAGGCTTGGGTTGTGTACTCATGAAAAATGACAAAGAGATAGCCTACGCCTCATGGCTATTGAAGATCTATAAGCAGAACTACCCAACACATTATCTAGAGCTGGAAGCCACGATTTTTGCCTTGAAAATCTGGAGGCACTACCTTTATGGTGAGAAGTGTGACATATACACCGACCATAAGATCCTAAAGTATATATTCACACAAAAGAAGCTCAACATGTGTCAAAGGATATGGTTAGAGATAATCAATGATTACGATTGCTCTATTCACTATCATCCTGGAAAGGCGAACAAGGTAGCTGATACTCTAAGTAGAAAAGAACCTGCTACTCTATCCATGATGCGGATTGAGAAAGACCTGATCTTCTTAGATATACAAAGAATAGATTTGGAAATAATAAGGGAAAAGGATACATCCTACCTTTCCCAAATTATTGCACAACCATCCAACTAGGAGATGATTAGGGAAACATAGAGGGATGATGTGAAGATACAAAAGAGGGTGAATGTAGTAAAGGAAGGGAAGCTGTAAGAGTTCCATATCGACTATGATGGTGTGATTAGGTTTGGAACACGGCTTTGTGTGCCTTCATCACCCAGGATAAATAAGGAGCTATTGGACAATGCACAAAGCTCAAATTTCTCTATCCATCCAGGGAGTACCAAGATGTACTGTGATCTCCAGGAACACTTCTAGTTTGATAACATGAAGAAGGAGATTTCGGAATATATATCAAGGTGCTTGGTATGTCAGCAAGTTAAAGCTGAGTGACAAAAGTCCAAAGGTATGATGCAGCCATTTCCTAAACCCATGTGGAAATGGGAAAATGTTACTATGGACTTTGTCATGGGTCTCCTAAAGACATCAAAGGGAAATAATACGATATGGGTTGTGGTTGAACGACTCACCAAGACTGCCTATTTTATCGCTATTCGGGAAGATCTCTCACTTGAACAACTTGCCAAGATATATGTGAAGGAAGTGGTGATACTGCACGGTGTTCCACTCTCAATTGTCTCTGACCCTGATCCGAGGTTCACATCTAAATTCTGAAGGAGCCTTCAACATGCTTTGAGTATTGAATTAAATTTCATCATGGCCTATCACCCCAAACTGATGGAAAATCTGAAAGGACTATTCAAACACATGAAGATATTCTTAGATCCTGTTCTCTAGAATTAAAAGGTGGATGGGATCAGCATCTCACATTGGTTGAGTTCTCATACAAAAATAGCTTCCACTCGAGTATTCAGATGGCTCCATATGAATCTCTTTATGGAAAGCGATGTAGAACTCCAACCTATTGGGATGAAGTTGGAGAAATAAAGCTACTTAGACATGATCTTGTTCAAGAGATGACAAAGATGGTTCAAGTCATCCAGAAACACATCAAAGATGCTCAAAGTCAGAAAAAGAGCTATACTGACAAACGTCTAAGGGACTTGGAGTTCAACATTGGAGACAAAGTCTTCCTTCAAATATCTCCATGGAAGAGAGTCATGTGATTTGGGAAGAAAGGGAATTTAATACCAAGGTACATTGACCCATTTGAGATCCTTGACCGTATAGGAGCCGTGGACTATCGTCTTGCACTTCCACCGAATATGGCTCGAGTTCATGATGTTTTTCACGTATCACTCCTGAGGAAGTACATACCTGATCCCTCACATATACTAAACTCAGAGGTGGTGCAGTTGGAAGATAATATCTCCTATGAGGAGCAGCCAGTAATGATTCTGGACCGAAGTAATAATGTTCTACGCAACAAGACAACCCACCTTGTCAATGTGTTGTTGAGGAACCACAAGTTTGAGTAAGCAACTTGGGAACTGGAAGACGTGATGAAGGATAAGTACCCTCGCCTCTTTATGTAAAACGAAATTTCGAGGGCAAAATTTCTTAAGGGGTGAAGAATGTAACAACCCAAAGTTTTTCAATAAAAATTCCCTTCTTAAAATTATGTCATAAAATCACATGAATGAACAACATAATGAACTACTAAGTGATAAGTGACCTTTAAACATAAGTTTGTCACTTATGTGTTTGGAGTTTTGAAAATCCGACATACACGGTTGTGTTCAAGATGATTTTTAGAGTCTGATAGAACAAACTTGTTTTTTTGGTGAATAGTAATATACCCTTATTAATAGTAAAATGAAGAGAAATATGACCCTTATGAATAGTAAATAATTATATTAATTTATTTTCTTAAGGAAATAAGATAATGAGATATTATTTAATTTTTCAATGAGAAATAAAACTAAGTGCACCTTTAAGATTGTTATTTTTCGAATTAACTATGAATTTATTTAAAAAATAAATTAATAATATTTAGAAAATTAATTTTGATAAATGGAATTCATTTTTGAAATCTACACATCGAAAAATGGTTAGGGAAAATTTTTGGTATTTTTCTGAAAAACTCGAATTTTTGATGAATAGTGAAATACGGTAAAATACCGTATATACAATTTAACAGTTAAATACACTATTCAAAAAATCACAAGTGATGAAAGGCCACTTGGTTCGAAATCACATGAACTTATTACTATTATGGGCCACATGAAACAATTCTATTGGTTGTATTGAAGGATATAATAAAATAATGAATTAAATATTCAAAATTTACCCCTCTGCTCCACTATAAAAACCACCTTTCACACCCTCATTCCCTCACACCTCTCAAGATCCAAGACTTCTCTAAAATCTACCTAAACATCCTCCCTATCCCCTTCCCCACATACAATGTCATGACCCGTCCTCGGGACCCGTGCCGTGACTACCCCAAGCCCGCCTCCCATAGGCTAGGGGCTGGCGACTAGCACCAAGGCGTGATTCCCGACAAAAAGGGGAAGGAATTACCTTTATAAAGTAAACAAACACCACAGAGCAAGCAAGAAGAAGTAAACACTATGTAATACTAGGTAAAAAAGTAGTGCGGAAAAGTAAGTGGGCCAGAATACAAACCCAAACTGAAAGTAAAGTACAACTGGAAAGGAAGTACAACAACTGAAAAGTAAAGCAGCAACACCGAGCCGTCCACTGGAAATCCCACCTGAAGGGTGGGTACAGATAGCCTCCTCAGATCCTCAGGTCCTGCCATCCGCACCGTGTACATCCCACCTAGTGGTCCACCTCCAGGTACCGACTCGTCGTGATATCCACCTCCGGGCACCGACTCGTCGTGAGTTCCTACTCCGGGAACCGTCTAGCTCTACAAGCCTCAACCTCGATCAGTGATGTCCATCGTCTGCAACCAACAAAATGTAGTGTGAGCAAAGCCCGTGCAGGGGTGAGTATACGATACTCAGTAGGGACCCAAAGACCTTCGAAGGTCTCCTAGAATCCACAAAGTATATTCTACAAGGAAAGATACAATCACGAAGTAACATCCAACACTACTTAGGTATATGCCCATACATATAACTAAGTCATCAATTCCAGTTCGGCTCCATCATCTGAGCCCAAGTTCGATCACGTCCACATAGGATATTACAACCCAATCCACAGAGGAAATCACAACCCAATCCACCTAGGAAAGCACAACCCAATCCACATAGGGAAACACAACCCAATCCACATAGGAAAGCACAACCCAATCCACATAGGAAAGCACAACCCAATCATATCGAAGATAATTATTGAAACTCAAGACTCTGCTCACACAGGTATACTTCTTTGTAAGATAAAAGAAATGATCAGTTGTAGCTATTGATTCATCTAAGCTGGGACCCAGGTAGGATACAAGAACAGTAGTACTGCCAGACCCACGTAGGATACAAGAATAGTAGTCATCACTACCAAACCCACAAAGGATTCCATTACAGTTGTCATCATCGTCGAACCCATGGAGGATTCCAGTACGCTAGTCTTCACCTTCAAACTCACGGAGGATTCCAGTATTATAGTCTTCACCGTCGAACCCACGGAGGATTCCAGTATGATAGTCTTCACCGTCGAACCCACGGAGGATTCCAGTATGATAGTCTTCACCATCGAACCCACAGAGGATTCCAGTATGATAGTCTTCACCGTCAAACCCATAGCTGCTGGGGAACTCCTCCTCTATCGAGTACAGTGGGCCTGCCGCTACAAGCAAGCGCTTCCCACTAACCTTGGACGGCTGAAGTACTCCACCTGTCGAGTACTGTGGGCCTGCTGCTATAACCAAGTGCTTCTCACCATGGGTCTGCCGCTACAACCAAGTGCTCCCCCTCATAACCTATAGAGGTACTCCTTCTATTTAGTAGTGTGGGTCTGCCACTACAACCAAGTGCTCCTCCACCGTGGGTCTGCCACTACAACCAAGTGCTCCCCACTGGGCTATCGAAACACTCCGAGTCGGTCGATCAACAGTCGTCAAGTCTCAGCCAGCTCTAGGGTTTCCACACACAGCACGCTCGTTTCCGGGAGGTTCCGCTCCACGGGCCAAGGGGTCAATACATCAACTGAAACGTAGTCCGGATTTGATGTATCCCAAAGTTCCGTCTAAACATAGGGAACTCAACGAGATAGACGGCGCGTCAATCGGACGCCCGGTCTGAGAGTTATTGGCCTTTTCATTCCAGGGGTTTGGTTGGTTTTTAAGTCAAAACCAACCCGATCACACTCCAACTGCATAAAAACCTCGAGAGGAGTAAGCCAAAAGGTCCGTCTCACTAAGAAGAATCCAACAAAGTCGACGACACATCAATCAGACCTCCGAAACTCAACTTATAAGCATTTCCGCTCCGAGGGTCCTGTTGGTTTCATGTTCGAACCAACCCAGCGATACCCAATGTTCTCTGAAACCTTGAGTGTAATATACTGAAACGACCGTCTCGATCCAAGGATCCCAACTCAACTGAAGTTTCATCGATCGGAGCTCCAAAGCCCAAGATATGGGCAAATGAATGAAAACATTCCGAAATGGGGGTGTATGGGCCCAGCCCAACCCCCTTGGGTTGGCCCGAACCGGGTCGACCCGACCCAGTTCTCGCCCAATAGGGTGCGGCCAGGCCCGGTGCGGCCTGTCCGGCCGGGGAAGACGGTTGTCCTAGCGTGGGCGCAGCCCGCGCGACCAATCAGCTCCACCATTATGGCCGAGCGAGAAACAGAAAGGAGGGGGGGGGGGGGGCGCTGCCCCCCTGTTTGAAAACCTCGACCCCCTCGTGGGGGCCGCTCCCTTGCCAGCCGGGGGTTACGACCCTCGGCTCCTCTGATCGGCCGTCTAGGCTTGCCGGCCGGTGTCGCCGCCACGGTCCCGCTCCTCCGAGGCGCCGGCAGCCGGCGGTTCCGGCCATCGCTCCCTGCTCCGCCGTGGCCTTGGTCCGGTCGGTGTGGCACGAAGGCGCCGCGCCCCTCCACCGCGGCCCTGCTTTGGCTGTGGTGTCTTCGTGGTTCTCTGGCATGGCGCGACGGCGCTGCGCCCCTTCACCACGGCCCGACTCCAGCCGCGGGTTCGTTCGGCCTCAACGGTATGGCGTGACGGCGCCGTGCTTCTTCTCCGTGATTCTCCATGTTCCCGCGTGGTGCCGTTACACTGCGCTGCCTTTTTTCATGCCGCAACAAGAACAGCAACAAAGAGGGAGGAGGGTCGGTCGTGTTCCTGTGGTCCGACCTCCTCCCATTATAATGATAACAGGAATCCCAAAATGAATAAATACCCTCGTCAAGCAAGTGGAAAAATTAATGCATAATATTTGAACTCAAACCCCTACCTCAATGAGTTGTCGAACGATGGTCATCGCGGAACAACGGTGTCACGGAAGACGGTGTTGCGGATCGATGCTCCATAAGCATCGTCAGCGTTCGCCCGAAGAAGGATGCGGCACGTCGTCTTTATTCGAAGAAGGCATCTCTCACCGGCTGTGAATAGGGAAGAAGACGGTTTGGCGAACTCCCTTTGCGGTGACAGAGTTCTTCGTCATAGACTCGGCGTTCTTCGCGTTCTTCGACGAGGATGAAGATATTCCTCAAGAGCGCAAGAGTCCTCTCCTTCTTTCCGCACAAAGAATCAACACCCCCCCATAAAATAAGTCAAGCCTCATTTTATTATCACACACACATTCCATTACTTTGAAATTCAAAAAGAAACTCAGACAATTAATTCACTTAATTTTAGAGCGTTTTATAATCCAAAATAAAAGCGAGGGTTGACTTGCCATTTAATTTAGGGTGTGGGTGAGTTACAAAATAAATGCACGAGAGGGAGGTTAAAGGGATTTTAAGGGGTGGGTCTCATGTGGGACCCACTTCACTAAGATCCTACATAGAGAATTTAGGATATAGTGGGTCCCATCCCAACCCCCATGCTTAGGTTTAATCTAATTAGAAAAGAAATAAAAATTGTAGCATAGTATTTTATTTCATTCTTTAGTTACCCCATTTATTTAATAACCTCACCCGAGAAAATGAAACTCCAGTAATGGTGTTCCTAAGAAATTACCGGCACTGTGGTTTCTTCGGTGCCCTCGGATTACGATTCCGAGCACCGGTTCAAAATTAGGAAAACCCGCTCATTCGTCCACTAAACGTACCTGAGCTAAACTTCGAAAATTGATTCCGGGCACACCGGGCCTCAGAATCAGGTGCCATTAAAAACTACGTTCTCGTAAAATCCCAAAGAAAATTAAGAAAAAAATTTCCCTTGAAATTTACCGGTCTTTACATTACTCCCACCTCATAGTTTTACATCCCTATAAAGCTATAACACAAACTAGGGGAACCAAAGTGGTACTGAGCACACAACTGAGCCTCCCGCTCCCATGTGCTCTCTTGGAGGTTCCCGTGCTTCCAGTGAAAGCACACCTGATTAATCGACCATCCACGTAGGACCTGCTCCTGTTGATCCTCGTTCTCCACTAGAACCTCTTTGATTGTCGTCCCATCATCGACGTCCAAATCCCTGTGGTCGATGATGTGTGAAGGTTCATGTACATATTTTATTAGCTGAGATACGTGGATGACAATGTGCACCCTGTGCAACTGAGTTGGAAAGGTCAAGAGGTAAACCACCTCGCCAGCCCTGCTGAGGACCTAGAAAGGTCCTTTGAGCCTCGAAGATATCTCGCCGCCTTGACTGCATCTCCGTAAACCTCATCGAGGTGAGACCCGTATAAGAATGTGGTCGCCATCCTAAAACTCTAGAGGCCTCCATTTCCTGATTAGAATAGAAACTCAAAACTACTACAACCACGAGGGTAAGGTTGGCCGACTCAAAAGTGATCGATCACACCCTCCTGTGCATGAGTTTTTCCTATGCTACCTGAGGTTTCTTTTTCGCCGAACAAGGAAAAACCATCCCAACATCTGCCTAATACCGTCAATTTGTGTATGAACTGTGATTGCCCAGTCCATACTCAAACTAACATCGTAAGGCCTCGACGCCGCCACCAAGAGGTTCCAACCAAAACTCTCACCTCAAGGGTCATATCACAACATTGACATAAGTGTGATTATCGAGTCTCCTCCCAGAGGTATCTCCAGACGTAAGGGTCAAGTCAACGGCTTAACCAGAAACTATATGTCTGGGACAAGATTCATGGAAGGAAGGGATGATTAGTGTCAATGTTTTATTGTTACGGCAGCTTGTGGAAGAAACAGTTCGAACATCAAATCATCCTTAGAGCCCTTTCGGTCACACTCCCTGACCACATGCAGCTACTCTTTCCCCTGCCCTCCAGTTCCCTGAGCCTTGCAGGGATTTCAAAGGCGGGTGGTTGCAACATGTCAAAATGTTCACCACCTGATGCTGCTCTCCTAGCTCCACTTCCACGTATGCTACCCTGCAGATTCATATGTCCTTTTCACTTCCTCTACTTGAAATATTTTACAAGCCCAAGTCTCCAAGACTGGCACCAGTTTCCTGCTTTTCCACTGCTAACCTTCACTGACTGCATCCATTCAGCAAAAGAATTCTCAACCACAAAGGTTATTTCTAGCACCATAGCATAAGTAGGAATGCATAGAGAAAGAAGTGCTGGTTCAGATGTCCTTTAGAAACACCTCACTCTGAAGTCCGAGCCCTGAAGCACAGATTGCATTATAGTCATCGAGTACTAGGAATGGTTTGGTATGCCTCGATGAATTCTCAGCTACTGACACGTCGTCCTACCGATGCTGTATAAGCTCTAGGAAAATCTCAGCCACCTCCTCAAGCCAGTCCTTAGCCGCCTGTGAGTCGGGCTTGCCTCAGAACTTGAGGGATATCTGGTGCTGAAACATGTAAGGCACTAATCCTACAAGTGTCCTCTATCGGTACCGCCGGTAGTGTCTGTTGTCCAACAGGTAGTGATGTAGCTCACAGACTACCCGAAGTTACTATCTTAGGCATCCGTACATATACCAAAGCCTTTTCACTATACAAACCAACCCCAAGGTCACTCACTGGAAAACACAAGTAGCTAAATCCACTACCCGGTCTACTAGTGTCTAAATTAGGCGTAGAACTCTAGCAATCACCTCAATCCAGTCCACTGCTGTCTGGGAACTGTCTCGCCTCAAAATCTCGGAGGCCTATGCTACCTAACGGGTGGCGGTGCTGCTGGTACACCACCCGAAGGTTTCAACATAGTAATAGGGCCCCGCACCGGAACCTCTTCTCTCGGTGGGCCGTCATCTCGTACAACACTCGGAACCCTAGCTGGCTGCCGTCGTGGGGTCATCCTGAAAAGGGACAGGTGCACCACAGTCAATGATTTATACCTGGTGAGCTGGCACAAAGTAATCACAAAGATAACTTTTGAAACACACATGCAATCAATGTTTTCATGCACGGAGTCGGAAATCAGAAGTCAGGGTCCTGGTGTATGGATACATCAGCCGCCACACAAACACTGGACTCCCTGGACTGATAACCACACTCAATACCCTTAACATTATTGCTTCACATAGAAGAAAGAATAGAATCCTGAGTTCTGCGGTAGAACCGAACTCCTCTGATACCAATTTGTCATGACCCGTCCTCGGGACCCGTGCCATGACTATCCCAAGCCCGCCTCCCATAGGCCATGGGCTGGCGACTAGAACTAAGGCATGATTCCTGACAAAAAGGGGAAGGCATTGACTTTATAAAGTAAACAAACACCATAGAGAAAGCAAGCAGAAGTAAACAATAAGTAATACTGGGTACAAAAGTAGTGCAAAAAAGTAAGTGGGGCAGAATACAAACCCAAACTGAAAGTAAAGTACAACTGGAAAGGATGTACATCTACTGAAAAGTAAAGCAGCAACACCGAGCCGTCCACTGGAAATCCTACCTGAAGGGTGAGTATAGATAGCCTCCTCAGCTCCTCGGGTCTTGCCGTCCACCCTGTGTACGTCTGGCCTAGTGTTCCACCTCCAGGTATTGACTCTTCGTGATATCCACCTCCGGGCACCGACTCGTCATGAGTTCCTCCTCCGGGAACCGTCCAACTCTACAAGCCTCAACCTTGATCAGTGATGTCCGTCGTCTGCAACCAACACAACGTAGTGCGGGCGAAGCCCGTGCATGGGTGAGTATATGATACTCAGTAGGGACCCCGAGACCCCCAAAGGTCTCCCGGAATCCACAAAGGATATTCCACAAGGAAAGATACAATCACGAAGTAACATCTAACACTACTTAGGTATATGCCCATACATATACCTAAGTCATCAATTCCAGTTCGGATCCATCATCCGAGCCCAAGTTTGATCACGTCCACATAGTATAGTACAACCCAATCCACACAGGAAAGAACAACCCAATCCACCTAGGAAAGCACAACCCAATCCACATGGGAAATCACAACCCAATCTATATAGGAAAGCACAACCCAATCCACATAAGAATGAACAACCCAATCATATCGAAAATAATGATTAAAAGTCAAGACTCAGCTCACACAGGTATAATTCTTCGTAAGATAAAAGAGATGATCAGATGTAGCCACTGATTCATCTAAGCTGGGAACCACGTAGGATACAAGAACAGTTGTACTGCCAGACCCACGTAGGATACAAGAACAGTAGTCATCACCGTCGAACCCACTGAGGATTCCAGTACGGTTGCCGTCATCATCGAACCCATGGAGGATTCCAGTATGATAGTCTTCACCGTCGAACCCACGGAGGATTCCAGTACGATGGTCTTCACCATCAAACACACAAAAGATTCCAGTACGATAGTCTTCACCATCGAACCCACGGAGGATTCCAGTACGATAGTCTTCACCGTCGAACCCACGGAGGATTCCAATACGATAGTCTTCACTGTCAAACCCACAGCTACTAGGGAAATCCTCCTCTATCGAGTACAGTGGGCCTGCCGCTACAACCAAGCGCTTCCCACTAACCTTGGACTGTTGAAGTACACCACATGTCGAGTACTGTGGGCCTGCTGCTACAGCCAAGCACTTACCAGCAAGGGTCTGCCACTACAACCAAGTGCTCCCCCTCATAGCCTACAAAGGTACTCCTTCTATTGAGTGCCGCGGGTCTGCCGCTACAACGAAGCGCTCCTCTTCCATGGGTCTGCCGCTACAACCATGAACTCCCCACTGGGCTATCAAAACACTCTGAGTCGGTCGATTAGCAGTCGTCAAGTCTCAGCCAGCTCTAGGGTTTCCGCACATAGTATGCTCATTTCCAGGAGGGTCCGCTCCAAGAGCCAAGGGGTCGATACATCAACTGACATGTAGTCCAGAGTTGATGTATCCCAAAGTTCTATCTCGACATAGGGAACTCAACGTGACAGACGGTGCGTCAATCGGACGCCCGGTCTGAGAGTTATTGGCTTTTCGTTCCAGGGGCCCGGTTGGTTTTTAAGTCAAAACCAACCTGAATGCACTCCAACAGCGTCCAAACCTCGAGAAAGTAATCCAAAAGGTCCGTCTCACTAAGAGGAATCCAACAAAGTTGACGGCATGTCAATCGGACGTCCGGAGCTCAAGTTATAAGCGTTTCCGCTCTGTGGGCCGGGTTGGTTTCATGTTCGAACCAACCCAGTCGTACCCAAAGTTCATAGAAACCAAGAGTGTAATATACCAAAATGTCAGTCTCGATCCAAGGATCCCAACGTAACTGACAGTGCATTGATCGGAGGTCTGAAGCCCAAGATATGAGAAAATGACTGAAAGAAGTCCGAAATGGGGGGGTCTGGGCTCGGCCCGGCCCGACCCAACCCCCCCTGGGTCAGCCCAATAGGGCGCGGCCCGGACTGGTGCGGCTGGTCGGGCCTGGGCGGCTGGTTGTCCTGGCGCGGGCGCGACCCGCACGGCCAATCAGCTCGGCCATTATGGTCGAGCGGGAAACAGAAGGGGGGGGGGCACTGCCCCCTTGTTTGGAAAGCACGACCCCCACGTGGGGGCCGCTCCCTTGCCAGCCGGGGGTTACGACCCCCGGCTCCTCCGGTCAGCTGGCCTGGCGGGCCGACCGGTGCTTCCACTACGGGACCCCGCGGTCCCGCTCCTCCGAGGTGCCAGCGACCGGCAGTTCCGGCCGCCGCTCCCTGCTCCACCGCGGCCAAAGGCCGCGGCCTTGGTCCGGTCGGCGCGGCGCGGCGCGACGGCGCTGTGCCCCTCCACCGCGGACCCGCTCCAGCCGTGGTGTCTTCGTGGTTCTCTGTCATGGCGCGATGGCGCCGCACCCCTTCGCCGCAGCCGAATCCGGCCGTGGGTTCGTTCGGCCTCAACGGCGCGGCGCGACGGCGCCACGCTTCTTCGCCATGATTCTCCATGTTCTTGCGCAGTTCCGTTGCACCGCGCTACCTTTATTTGTGCTGCAACAAGAACAACAACAAAGAGGGATGAGGGTCAGCCGTGTTCGTGCGGTCTGACCTCCTTCCGTTATAACAATAACAGGCAGCCCAGAAAGAATAAATACCCTCGTCAAGCAAGCGCAAAAATTAATCCATAATATTTGAACTCAAACCCCTACCTTAAGGAGCTGTCGAACGATGGTCGTCATAGAACAACGGTGTCACGGAAGACGGTGTTGCGAAAGATGGCATTGCGGATCGATGCTCCGTAAGAGTCATCGGCATTCGCCCGAAGAAGGATGCGGCACGTTGTCGTTCTTCGAAGAAGGTGTATCTCACTGGCTGCGGAGAGGGAAGAAGATGGTTCGGCGAACTCCCTTTGCGGTGATGGAGTTCTTCGCCGTAGACTCGGCGTTCTTCGCATTCTTCGAAAAGGATGAAGATATTCCTCAAGAGCACAAGAGTCCTCTCCTTCTTTCTTCACAACTAATCAACCCCCCCCCCCAATAAAATATGTCAGGTCTCATTTTATTATCACACACGCATGCCATTACTTTGAAATTCAAAAAGAAACTCATCCAATTAATTCACTTAATTGTAGAGCGTTTAATAATCCAAAATAAAATCAAGGGTTGACTTTCCATTTAATTTAGGGTGTGGGTGAGTTACAAAATAAATGCACGAGAGGGAGGTTAAAGGGATTTGAAGGGGTGGGGATCATGTGGGCCCCACTTCACTAATATCCTACATAGAGAAGTTAGGATATAGTGGGTCCCATCCCAACCCCCATCCGTAGGTTTAAACTACTTAGAAAAGAAATAACAATTGTCGCACAATATTTTATTTCATTCTTTAGTTAACCCATTTATTTAATAACCTCACCCGAGCAAACGCAACTCCAGTAATGGTGTTCCTAAGAAATTACCGGCACTGCGGTTTCATTGGCGCCCTCAGATTTTGATTCTGAGCACCGGTTCAGAAGTTAGGAAAACTCGCTTGTTAATCCACTGAACGTACCCGAGCTAATCTTCAGAAATTGATCCTGGGCACACCAGGCCTCAGAATTAGGTGCCGTCAGAAACTGCGTTCTCGTAAAATCCCAAAGAAAATTAAGAAAAAAATTTCCCTTGAAAGTTACAGGTCTTTACATTCAAGATATTCTGGTCTCATCAAAATACCAAGCTTAGGCCCTTAAGGAGGTTCTCAAGAGAATGATTCAAGAGGTAATTTCTCTCCCTCTTCTCCTTTAATTTCCTTTCAAGTTCAAGTCCATTTCTTGATCTCTACCCACCTATATTCATCCAAATGGTATTGTAACTCTAGTATTATCCATATACTGTAAAGTTATGATTATAATGGGATATTATATCATCCAAACTCCCTTTCCCTCTTCCTTTTATTTTATTAAAGAGAACGTTGTTAATGAGGTGTTAATTTATCACCTTCAAGAATGACATGCTTTCATCTTCCATTTCTACCTTAATATCTGGTCATGAAACCATTTTTATGGTTGAAAAAGAATTAATTATATGTATTATGTCCTATTTGAAGTTCTGGAACTGACTTATGAACATATTACTAAGTGATAAATTAAAACAAGTTTGTTGTGATCGAAAAACCTCCCAAATTAACCCAAACAATCATCATTTAATTATTATCTAATGATTCATCCACATGGATATAATATGATTAATTATAAGATAATTAATACTACTGAAATATCATTAATAACATGTAATATCAGTTCTGTATTTTTACCCATGTTCTACCCAAACTTTAATTTAAGAATACAAGTGAACCACTCAAGAAATCCATAAAAACAAACATTCTCGAACAATGTTTTTATACTCTATAACTCATCCAAAGGCACATAAAATAACTTAATGGAACCATAATAAACAATATTAATGTACAAAAGGTTCTTTATTTCTAATTAATGAATATAATTTCATTATACAGGACATTAAATATAACAAAGCATTCAGATACAAGGTAAGGGGAAATCTCAAACTCAATTTTCTTCCTGCAGTTTCTCCTTATTTCACCCCATTTTGATATGGTTACTCCTTAAAGATCATTTATTCATAATTATATTACCTTTTATGGGATATAAATGTTTTCTAATGATGTTTATGTCTAACCAAATGTTTTCCAAAAGAAATATTCTTTTAAGAACTCAACTTTTACCTCTCATTCATGGTTGATGGTTCTTGTATCAAGTATGTTGTCCCCTATTTATTTTGGGAACCCAAATCTTATGAATGTATTCTTATGATATGAAACCCATTACTTTACATGGTTTAGATATTCTCACTTTTGATATGTTTTCTATGTTGCAATCATGATAATTATACTGTTATGATGTGACGGGTGCGCCCAGAATTATATAGCGCAATATGAATGTTTCAAAGTGACGGATGCGCCCGAAATTATACAGTGCTCCAATGAATTGGGTAAAGTGATGAATCTCATGAGTATATGTGAAATTATGACTGAAAAATTTTCTAGCTTGGTTCACAAGTATGTGTGGTAGTTAACCACTAAAACATGATGTTTTATTTTTATGCATTGCCACATTTCAAGTCTTTTATTTAGATTCCTCTCATGTTAATGATTTCTTTACCTATGTCATGATTATGATCACCCCATGATATATTCTTATTATATATAATATTAATGGGCTTTTATATCACCACCTTTTAATGTATATCCTCAGGTGGCTACATATACTTAGGAGTGGAAAAGTGACAATAAGAAGCAAGAGAAGAAGAAATTAAATAAATGTTTATGCTTGATGTTGTGATAGATATGTATGGTCCTTGTTTGTGAAAGAAACTAAACCGTTGGATGATATATGTGTAATACTATTATGTTGTTTACCTTTAAAATTATGTAATAGTAATGTAAGAAAAGTCTGGGATGCTATAGTGATTTACTAAGAAAACTATATTATTTTTTATGTGTTTTAATTATTTTTCATGAAAATATTTTTGATTTCACAAGGTAATAAAATGATCTTTTTTTGAAGGAATACTTTATCCATTTGTGGGTAAAATGGTATGTTTTCAATAAAATGTTTCTCACGGGTTCTCATGCTTTCCAAAAAGCCATCATGATTATGGTTTTTTTCCTTCATAATTTCTTATAAAGTGTTTTATTATTTTTTTTGCAGTAAATATGATTTCATGTGTTAGTAAAAAATTGTTGGAGCTCAAAGTTTATTATGTTAAAGGAAAAATCTCTTATATGATCATATGGTTTTTATATAGGAATAATTTTTTCTTTTTTCTTTTGTATATCTACCTTACTAATATTTTTTTACTCTTCCCATATTTTCAAATGTTTTTCCTATGGTTTATGGATGAGTAAGAACAATGACAAACTCAAGTTGAAAATCATGATTATTTTTCATGAAATAAAAATGTGTTTAATATAAAAAGTATTTTATTGTGGAATAATATACACTAAATGTAAGTGTCCAATTTGTAATTTATTAATTTATTAAATAATATTTATGAGAAAATTATCTAAAACTATAAAAATGAAACGGTCTTTCGGAATGTAAGAATATTAATTGTTGATTTAAAAATTAATATTATTATGCGGTATCAGAGGGATGATTTATATAACATTATAGGATAGGATAATACAAATAGAATAACATTGAAATATTTTAATTTATGGATATATTAACATGATATTTCTTTTTAAAATTACCATGTTTTTTATCTAATCTATGTATGTTTAGAATGGGTTTCTTTAGAGGAAATTGGCAAGATAATGTATGATGTCACCGAGAGCGAAATATCCTTTTAAATCATAAAGCTATAATTTTTGGAATTAAAAATGATCAATTTGACACTGTGAATATTTAGTTAACACATTATATAAATGGTAGTGGTATCTATACGAGAGAGAAATCATGTACACCACTGAGGAATATGTCAATAATAGATAATTTCATAAAATAAATCCCTCCAATATTCAGTGGATCATTTGACCCTATGATAACTAAAGGATGGGTTAAAACATTAGAGAAGATATTAAAAATCTTGGGTTTTTTCATAACATTAAAATAAAACTCTTTTCACTTACCATTTTGAATGTGAAACTGATCATTTGTGGAAAATGGTTAAGAACATCAGAGAAAGAGAAGATATTTTTTCCTCGGAATGGGTTGAATTTTAAAATATTTTCCTTGAAATTTATTTTCCTAAAGTTATTTGAATTATAATAGAAAATAAATTATTGGATGTAAGGAAGAAAGAGTAATATTAAATAGATGTGTATGAAGAAAACTCCACCCTACTACTAAGGCACACTACAAATTTTATTTAAGACACTGATAGTGAAATTAATCAATTTTACTCATGATTCAAAATGGAATGCTAAAGAAAATTGGATTTTCATGAATTAAAAATCTATGAGAAGATTATTAGATGTGTTTATATGGTTTAAATTTATTTTTTATGATATTATATTATATTAAAATAAGCAAAAAATATATTTAGATTGAAATTAATGAGGAAGAATCGAGTAATGAAATCCGAAGGTAAGAAAACCAAGTTTTGATTTTGAGATATGTGTTTTAAAAAGAATCATTGGGGGTGTTTTTTGAAGAATGAAAAGTATTTTTGATGTGAAATGTTTTTACATGTAGCTCATGACTTCGAAGAAAATGATATAACAAATAATGAAAATCCAACAGTTAGATGCTTTAATTATAATGAGATGGGTCATTATGTGAGTACTTGTCTGAAGATAGGAATAGAGGATGAACTTATTTATGATGACAAATATAAAAGAGTGCCTAAATCCTTTATGAATACTTTATCAGATGTTTTACCATACAATTATTTAGTGTTAGTTATATTAATTATTTATTTATATTATGCCAATGTATTGTTTGATTCACAGGCTACACATTCTTTCATTTATGAGAAATTTAATAATAAATCTGCAATTTCACCTCCAGAAATGATTCCATAACATTTGGAAAAAACACATGGGGTTAGTATTAAGTCAAAACTAAATGATTATAATAGTTCCATTATCTATTTTGGGATGTATTTACCTAAAAAATTTATTGTATTTTCCCATATAGAGTTCAATAATTTTATAGGTATGTATTAAATTGCTGTTTATCATGCTAAAATAAATTGTAGAGATAAAGAAGTTTTTTTTTCAAAATGAGTTTTATTCTATATAAAATAATGAATTAATACCATTTAAAAAATATCAAGAAGCCAAGAAATTGATTGAATATAGAAATGAAATTTATCTTTAAAATATTATTGATAAGAAAACTATTAAAATTGGTGATATTAGTATAATAAATGAATATCTTGATGTATTTCTTGATGAATTTGATAATATTACATCTAATAAAGAGATTTAACTTTATATTGAATTAGTGGATGATGGTGATCCAATTTCAAAAGCTCTTTATTTAATGGATCATGTAAAACTATTATAATAGAAAAAAAATTATAATAATTTCTTGATAAAGGTTTTATTAAACCTAGAACTTCACCTTAGGGTTCTCTAGTTTTGTTTTTTAAAACTAAGTATGGTTCTATGAGGCTCTACGTTGATCATAGATCATTGAATAACATCACTGTTAAAAATAATTATAATGACTCGAACCTAGAGGCTCAGAGCTAGTGCATTATTTTAATATATTGACATGATTAAAACAAATCATGTCCCGAAGGACCGATTAGTTTAGCAGTCATGGAAAATAGATTACATACATGAACTTTACATTAAAATTTCTAACATATAACTCAACATAGATAATCCTTTGAGAACGCCATTATTCTCATATCTTAACCCTGCATATCAATCAAAAAACACTTCTTGGAATCCATGGAAAATAAAACATAAGAAAGGGGTGAACTCAGATGATCTGTAAGGGTAAACAATATAGATGAAGCTATCATAAATAAGAATAAACATTTAAGGAAAGTTATAAAACAAAAACACATGCCTTTTAAAAATAATCTTCTGCATAATATGTCAAGAATAAACAAAATAAATCCATTTAAAATTTTACATGGATAATATACTAGTGGAATAATCACATGAAATATCAATAACTAATATCATAATGATGGAATGAATAATTCTGGACATCTGAAACATACCATTGATGCCTCGACCAAGACATCTAAAAATAAATGGTTATAGCCTCATCCAAATCCATATATAAAAATAAATGGCCAAGGACTTGGAAAATTCCATATATTTTTTGTCTCATGAGACCTACCAATGCATCGAGGGGAGATAGAGGGCCTCACCCATCACTTACTAAGTACAATGAATTCCTCATATGGAAAGAGTGAAACATAACATAAACATTCTTATTAAAAATAGCATATGAAATGAAAAACTTTAACCATAAAACCTTAATGGTATAAAAATAGAACATACACATTCAAACATATCAAAACTCATTCAATACAATATAGAATATTATATTATAATTAATCAACCTCAATAAAAAAATAATATCTAATAAAGGATGCTGACATAGATAAAAATAATTAGTAAAAATCTTTTAGAGAAATATCAATTTTTCATGAAATCATTTAAAATTCATAGAATTTAGAAAAAAAGTCATTTAAAATATATTTTTGAAAAAAAGTGTCCCATACCACTTTGAAACTTTTGAAAGGAATTATAATTTTAAAAAAATCACGTCCATATAAATAAATCCTTAAAATCATTTTGAAAACATGGACATTAATTAAAGAGATTTAGAAAATTAAATCTTTAAAACATTTAAAATAATGATATAGTGAAAGAGAACCTTCCATAAAAACTTAAAATATTCATTTTGAAAACATTTTTATGAAACATGGACATGGATGACAAATATTTCCCAATAAATACTTACAAATAAACAATTTCAGATAATAATGAGATTGAGGAATTAACCCTTGCTTTAGGTTCTATACTCTCCGTATTTGTCTAAAACTCCTGTATAATGTTTTTAAACATATTATTAACTTATATAAGAATCATAATAATATTTATGATATCATATATGATTATTTTAAGAGTTTATATTATCCATTTATTAACAATTCAAAGTTAATGTAACATTTAAGGTAATAATAGCTTTGCTTATCGTATGTGTTTTGACTTATTATTCTTGATCATATTACTTATATCATGATTTACTTACTTATATAATTTAACATATGATTTATAAATCATATATATTAATAATATAAATATATATAATAGATGGATATATGAAATGGAATACACCGTTCATGGATACGGTAGGCCGTACATACGCATGAACACTGTTTCCATTTTATTATCATATTGAAGGGATCTAAGTGAATGAAATATATGTACAGACACACACATATATTATTATATTAGCCTTATTATGTCATAAAATTCATAATTTTTCCTAATATATATTATTTTATAAACATTCTTGGATGGTGGACGTAGAAGATGAGTCCCATCGCGTCGTGGAGATTGTAAGCCGTGCGTACGCACAAGCAACGACATCATTTCATTAATGGTTAAATGGTATTTAATATGATGGAATATGAATTTTAAAGAAATAATATCACGTTATGTTTATTATTTAATTAATTTATATTCATCATTATACCCATCGAAATAATGTATAGATGAAAAATAGTTTACACCATGGCGTGGAGATAATAAGCCGTACGTACACACGCATGATGATATTATTTTTAATAGGATGGGTAAAAGGAAGAACATGGTTGCCCCATAAAAATAAATAAAATATAATAATATAGTATATTCTGGAGTTATTATTTTAGTATGGTAACAACTTAGTAATAGGAAGCAGAAGAATAAAAGAACATTGAAAGAAGGGATAAAACGATCACCTCTTCTTCAGGTGTCTCCTTTTGATTTGCACAAATGGACTCATTAAGTTGGTTTTAACCCCAAAGGGTGGACTATAGGATGAAGTGAAGGAATTTGGGAGGATTTTTTTATAGGGTTTGGCAGATATAAATGGATTTGGAGGTGTGAATAGAAGAGAAGGAGAAGTGCCATTTTATAAGTGAGGTGAGGGGAACTTTAAGAAAATCTTGAAATATTAATTTATTAGAAATTAATTTTCGGTTTATAATAGCATAAAAGTGATTTATTTTTTTTATAAGATGTGTATGGGTCAAAATAAGTTCATATAATGATTTTTAGACAAGTTTAGGTCATGAAATTAACCTTATCTTTTATCTTTAACGCTTAGTTAAATAAGTCAACTCTTACCTTGTCTTCTTGTATTTTTATACTATATGGTTAATATAGTTACTACGAAATGAAAAAGGGAAATAAAGTGGACCATTAATTAAATTTTTAGAATTATCTAATTTAGTTGTCTAAATATTATATTTTTTGAATTTTTAAATCATTTAATAAATTTGTATTTGTTTTAGAAACTCATTTATGTCATTTTTGACACTATTTAGTAATTAATTTATGTTAAAGTCATAAAAACTTGATTCCTTAGATCCAAAAGCATTAAATCAAAGATAAAATTTCATAATCATACATAAAATTAGTGTATGACATAAAATATTCCAAATTACATTTATCATAATATTTATAATATCATTTATTTGGTTTTTTCATTAATAAGCCAAATATTGTATCATTATTGTGTCATAAATAAATTTAACTATTTAATGTCTAAAAATTATAAATAAAATACCATTATGTGGGAAATATTTTTATGTTTCTAATGAATATTTATATATGAATATATCACTCATATAACACTAATTAAAATTGTTTAAGTAATAAGATACTTGTTTATGTTATATTTCCCTTTACATTAAATTAATTATTATAACATGTCATTTTCACACCCATGTGGCTCCATGGGGTCCTAAAATCGACCTAAGGATCCTGAAGGTCATAAATATATCATAAAATAATATTAATATATGTTTTAGGTTAGTTTTATATTATTATAATATTATTGTTTTACCCTTATTTACCTGATTTACCATTTAACCATGGCAAATAAAAATAATTACTGAAGTTACTATTCATAATGCCAAAAAATAAAAGGTATATATTTTAAAATTTTGAACCTTTTGATTCCAAATATGGAATCCATATTTCAAAATTCAAAACACATAATTGGTAGAAATTAATTTTAAATTAATTCCCACTGTCAAAACCAGAAAGCAGGCTTTTAAGAAGTAAAACTATCAAAAGATTGACATGTGTTTATATCCAATTTTCAAGTGAAACTAATTCCAATGAACAAAATTTGATTAAATGAAAAAAATAATCCAATTAAAAATTAAAACCAATTAAAAGGATAATAAAACTATATAAATAATTTATATGGAAAACCTGTTTTGAATTAAAATGCAGTATTTTTCACTATTCATTAAAATATGAAAATTATCAGAAAACCCCCCAAAATTTATCCAAAGTAAATATTTATTTCCCAATTATAAATAAGAATTTAATTTTTTAAAATTTAATATATAAAAGTTTCAGATATTGGATTTAAAAAGGGTTCATCATTAAAAGGCGGAAAACTACATTTTTTGAAAAAAAAATTCTTTTATCTGTAAAATTGAATTTTTCATAATATTATGTATAATAAATAAATAATATGAATGTAAAAACTATATGGGATATATAAAATTAAAAATTTGGTTAATACTATTCATAAATACATTTTAAAGGTATAGTTTGATAGGTTTTGGTGCACTCGGAATCGTTGTTGTGTGTAGTGCAAGTTATTGAATTATTAAGAAAAGCATACTGTGGAAGCTTGGGGTGTTACATTATACCCTGCTTAAATGAATTGTGCCCTCACAATTTAAACTCAGGATTGAAAACTAGGGTTTTGAAATTTCAAAATATCTTAGTTGAAATACCACATCAAAAAATTTATTAATGAGACCTCTACTTTAAAATAAAGGTAAGTGTGAAGGATACCATAAATAAAACATAATAGGGTTCCATGTAGGAAAAAATGGACATGAAATAAAAATTGTACCATCAAGTTTGGATGTTGAGTGATATAGAATATTGTTAGAATAAATTTAACAATTCAAAATCCATAAATCAGTGATGATCCAAGGGACCATTTGATTCATTTCAAAATAAAGTACTAGGAAAACATTTTTAGTTTTCAAGATCATTTACCTAAAGTTTAAGAACATGAGAAGAAATACTTACTTGATTTTAGTGCAATCTCACTAATGGTCATGCCTTGAAATTTTTTCACTTCATCTCTTATTCAAGGAAATGAAGTTGAATTTGTTATTCTTGAAGTGTTGGTAGATCATGTGATCTATAAATATAATGATTGGTCATTCCATATGTCTAGAAAAAGTAATAGCACAGGTTATCACATATGCATAAGTCCATTTATATCATGATAATACATTTATCTAAGAAACATAAACTAGAGTATAACCTATACTATCTATAAATGGATAACCTTATAAACCTTCCAAAAACTGAAAATATAAACATTTATAAAGTGGTGAACCAAATAGGTTTAGAATTTATATCCCATATCTGATAGGGCAGTTCTTGGTTGCTATATTCCAAATATGTGAACACCTTTATCTTCTATTCTCTTGAGTCATGGTAAAAAATGTTAATTATTATATATCCTTATCGAAAACGTGCATGTTTACTTATTCCAAAAAATAGTGGATTAATCCTTAAGTCCAAAAAAGTTGTAAACTTCATCCATGATAGCATAACCCACTTGTCGAAAAATACATAATTAGTTCTCAAGAAACTAGCATAATCTAATTTACTTATTCAAATCCAAAATATCTTTATCCAAACATAATTATCTTAACATAAGGAACATATTAATGATTATCATTACCTTAATCATATGTTATCCAAATATAATCTTACCCTTCAATCCATTTTATTTTCCATTATAACTATTCAATATATTATTGAAAATCCTTAGCGAGAAATATAAACTGAATACTCCTTATATAATTCACTAGTCATAATTCTTGGATCCAAATAAATAAATAATTTAATCTCTCCAATTTAATGGTTGGCATGGAATATGTCCTTCCTTGTTTTAGAGTTAGATTCTTATGTCTGGGCATTGAGTTGGGTAATGTTTTTGATTTCCATAGATGAGACATTGAACTCCATAACAATTGGTCACTCTATGACCGTTTTTACCACATAGATAACATCTTCCCCTCCATTTGAGGTATTCCTCAAGGTTTTTCTTCCCTTCATATTGACATGTAGGAAGTTGAATCTTCTTTCCTCTATGATTCATAAAATTTGAACATTTATAAGCATTCGTATCCCTATTACACAATGTGTTAGGAAATTCATCAAAGATGACATTGTTAAACATATATCATGATAACTGATTCATTATAATCATAATATCTTTCCCTATAGTCATTATCCATTTTTGTTTCTCAAAATCACCATATTTTCCATGAAACTCAATGTTAGTCCAATTTCTTATGGTTTCCTACATTAACTAAGACCAAAAGGTATAGGGTGATAAACATATATCATTTAATAAAACCACATATTTAAGGGAAGGTAATTTCAATATATAACATCTTAGGTTTAATTCTAGGTTATCCATGATCGTTACCAAAATTATAGGGGGTTCTTATATACTTGTCTTCAAATTATATCTTAGGGTTATGATCCCTAATCTATGTTTTCTAAATCTATTTACAAGGTTGTTGCTAAACTTCCTCTGATACCAAATGTAATGCCCCGACCCTAGAAACCCAGAGCCAGTGCATTATTTTAATACATTTTTAAGATTACAAGGAATCATGTCCTGAAGGACTGATCAATTTAGAAGTTTTTGAAAACAGATTACATACATGAAATTGAGATTATAATTTCTAACATAAAACACAACATAAATAACCCTTTGAGAATGCCATTATTCCCTTAGCTTAACCCTTCATATCAACCCAAAAACACTTCTTGTCATCTTGGGAAATTAAAAAATAATAAAGCGGTGAGATAAGATGCTCATTAAGGATAAAAAATATAGCATAAGCTATCATGAATAAACATAAACCTTTAAGAAATGATATAAAAATGAAACACAAGCCTTTTAAACATAATCTTCAGAAGAATATGGGAAAAAAATTCAATATAAACTTCACATGGATATTTTACTGGTTGAATAATCACATGTAATATCAATAACTAATATCATAATAAGGGAATTCATACTTCTATACATCTGAAGAAAACCATCAAGTCCTCGGATAAGATATCTGAAAATAAATGGTTATGACTTCAGCCAAATCTATATATGAAAATAAATGGGAAAGGCCTTGGCCAAATCCATATATAGTTTTTCCCTTGAGACCTTCTGATTCATCAAGGGGTTATTGAGGGCCCCAACCCATAAGTTACTATATCCAATTCATTACTCATATGAAAAGGGTGAAACATAATATAGACATTTGTATTAAAACTAGTATATGAAATGCCAATACTTTAACCATAAACTATAAACGGTATAAAAATAGCACATCCACAATCAAACATATCATAACTTATTTAATAAAATATGGAAGATTTTATTATAATAAATCAACCTAAATCAAGAATAATATCTTATAAAGAATGCTGACATAGATGATAATAATTAGTAAAAATCTTTGAGATAAATATCCCTTTTTCATGAAATCATTTAAAAGATGAAAAATTTATAAAGGAAGTCATTTGAAATAAATTTTTTAATCAAATTATCCCATACCACTTTGAAACTTTTGAAAGGAATTAACATTTTAAAATAATCATGTCCATATCAAAAAATCCATAAAATCATTTTGAAAACATGGACATTAATTAAATAGATTTGGAAAAATAAATCTTTAAAACTTTTAAAATTATGATCTAGTTAAAGAGTACCTTCCATAAAACAATAAAATATTCCTTTTGAAAACTTTTTTATAAAACACAGAAATTTATGATAAATATGCCCCGATAAATACCTACACAAAAACAATCTCGGATAAAAATGATATTGTGTAATTTACCTTTACATTAACCGGATACTCGCCGTACTGGTTTAAAAATCTTGTATAATGTTTGTAAACATATTATTAACTTATATAAAAATCATAATAATATATATTATATAATATATGATTATTTTATGACTTTATATTACCCATTTATTGTAAAGACCCGTAAAATTCAAGGGAAATTTTTTTCTTAATTTTCATTGGAATTTTACAAGAGCGCGGTTTCTGACGACACCTGATTCTGAGGCCTGGAGTGCCCGGAATCAATTTCCGAAGTTTGGCTCGGGTACGTTCAGTGAAAGAACGAGCGGGAATTTCTAACTTTTGATCCGGTGCTTGGAATTGAAATCCGAGGACACCGATGAACTCGCAGCACCGTTATTCGCTTGAGGGGACCTTTTCCGAGGTTGCGTTTTATGCGAGACGAAAGTTAGTTTTGGGAGAAATTATAAGAAGTTAAATAAAAAAAATGTGGAAACACTTTTTTTTTATTTTGTTGGTTAAGTTCTCTCAAAGGAAGTTAGGGGTGGGACCCACACCCACTTAACCTCCCTTGAGAGGATTAAGTGTGGTGGGGCCCACACGAACCCTAACTTTTCATCTTCTCTCGAAACTCCCTTTAACCCCTCTTTAAATGACATGACTACTTGTTATTTATTTTGGAGTTATTTTATTTGAATTTCAAACCTTTGAAATTCAATTTGTTAAGTGTGTGAATAAAATAAGACTCTAACTTATTTTATTTGGTTAGATTTCTCTAGCCTTCTTGAGAGGATTTTGGGAGCTCCTTCTTCTTCTTCAACTTTGACGAAGAACGCGATGAACCTTCGAGCTCCGACGAAGAACGCCGCTCCTCTCTTCTTCGTAGCCGGTTGTTTCCGAAGATCGACGACGCCTTTTGTGTCAATGAAGGGAACACCGCTTCCTCCTCGGACATCCTTCGTCGGCTTACGAAGATTCTCCAACGACGTACCTCTTCGGACGTACCTCTTCATCAACGGATTTGACGAAAGATTACCGCGACGCCCGACCTCCGCGACGTTGTCTTCCGCGGGTCGTTGAAGAACATCGATCTTGAAACCAAGGTAGGGGTTTATTTATTAATTTTGTTCATGATTTATACCCGAGAATATTTCTTCGTGAAATTTATCCAATTGTTAGCAATTAACGCGAGGGGGCCGGACCGTACGAACACGGCCGACCCTCCTCCTTTTCATAATGTTTTTGTTGTGGATTGAGACGGATGAGGCGCGGTGTCGTCGCACCGCGCAGGATCTTACGACAAGAAATGTGCGGCGCCGTCGCGCCGCGTTGTAAAATAATGCAAGGACGCGACGCCGTCGCGCCACGTCGAAGAGAGTTGAAGGCGCCGCGGCCGGAGCGGGGCCGCGGCGGTGGGGCACGGTGTCGTCGCACCGCGCCGGACGATGAACACCGCGGCCGGTTCCGGGCCGCGGCGGGACGAGAGGACCGGCGGCTAGCCAGGCCGCCGGGGCCGGAAGCCGGAAGGGGACCGGCCTTGCCGGTCCCGTTGAGGAAGGACCAGTCGGCCATGTCGGGCCGGCCAGAAGAGAGGTGCCGGGGGAATTAATTCCCCCGGCTGGCCACAAGAAGGCCCCCCACGTGAGGGGGGGACCAGTTACACAAAGGGGGGGGGGCAGCGCCCCCCATTTTCCCTCAAAGCAGACCCCCACGAGGGGGGGCCGGTTCTCCAAAGGCGCGGCTTAAGCCGCACCGCCAGCTAATCAAAAGCGGGGGCCTTGCCCCCCGCGCGCTGCACCCGTGCAGCGCCAGGCCGCACCGCCGCCGGCCGGGCCGCGCCGGACCGCCGCCGGCGGGGCCGGGTCGGACCCGAGTCGGGTTGACCCAGGGGGGGTCGGGCCGGGTCAGCCCGGACCCGGACCCCCCGTTTTCGAGACGATTTCGGTCTTTTGGCCATAACTTGAGCCACGGACCTCCGATTGACGAACCGTCAGCGGTGATGAGATCCTTGGATCGAGACGGTCGATTCGGTATATCACACTCAAAGTTTAGGAATAATTTGAGTTCGGCCGGGTTGGTTCGTTCACGAAACCAACTGGGCCTTCGGAGCGGAAACGCTCATATCTTGAGCTACGGACGTCCGATTGACGTGCCGTCAGCTTTGTTGTGTTCCTATTAGTGAGACGGTTCTTTTGGCATACTCCACCCGAGGTTTGGACACAGGTGGAGTACGGTCGGGTTGGTTTTGCCTTAAAAACCAACCGGGCCCCTGGGACGAAAAAGCCAATAACTCTCAGACCGGGCGTCCGATCGACGCGCCGTCTGTTGCGTTGAGTTCCTGTTGACGATACGGAACTTTTGGATACATCAACTCTGGACTTTGTGACAGTTGATGTATCAGCCTCTCGGCTCGTGGAGCGGACCCTCCTGAAAGAGTTTGCTGTGTGCGGGAACCCTAGTGCTGGCTGCGACTGCGACTGTTACTGCTACTGCTACTGCTACTGTGACTGCGACGACGACAGTACAGAGATCCTGTGTGGATTTGACGACGACTACATCACTCAGCGATCCTACGTGGATCAGTGCTACAGGTCCTGTGTGGGCCCGATCCTGTGTGGGTCTTTGCACTCAGCGGTCCTGTGTGAACCAGCGCCTACAGGTCCTGTGTGGGTCCGATCCTGTGTGGGTCTTTTGCGGGGGTTAGTTACCTATCGATCCTTCGTGGGTCCGACGACTTAGATGGATCAGAGATCATCTTTACCGTCTTTCGAAGAAGTATACCTGTGTGAGCTGAATCCTGTTACTTTCCTGTGTGGATTATGTTGTGCTATCCTGTGTGGATTTCGTTTTGCTTTCCGGTGTGGAATATATATACTTTCCTGTGTGGACTGAGTTGTACTCGGGCTCGGAGGTTGGAGCGTATTGGAATTGATGACTTAGGTATATGTATGGGCATATACCTAAGCAGTGTCGGTTGTTACTTCGTGATTGTATCTTCCTTTGTGGTTTATCCTTTGTGGATTTTGGGAGACCTTCAGGGGTCTCGGGGTCCCTACTGAGTAGCTTATACTCACCCCTGCACGGGCTATGCCCGCACTACGTTGTGTTGGTTGCAGACGACAGACAACGTTGATCTTGGCTGAGGCTTGCAGATCAGGACGATACCTGGAGGTGGACCACTGGGCGGGACGTACTCAGAGCGGACGGTGGAACCCGTGGAGCAGTGGAGCTATCTGTACCCACCCTTCAGGTGGGATCTCCAGTGGACAGCTCGGTGTAGCGGCTTTTACTTTACAGTTACTGTTTTCCCTTTCGAGCTGTACTTCACTTTCAGTTTGGGTTTGTATACTGGCCCATTTACTTTTCCGCACTTTCAGTTGTACTCTGTTTTTTACTTAGTGTTTACTTTCCGCTTGCTTACTTTGTGGTGTTTGTTTACTTTACAAAGGCAATGCCTTCCCTTTTTACGGGGATTTACGCCTTGGTGCTAGTCGCTAGCCCCTGGCCTATGGAAGGCGGGCTTGGGGTAGTCACGGCACGGACCCCGAGGGCGGGTCGTGACAAATTGGTATCAGAGGAGTTCGGTCCTACCACGAACTCTGATCTTTTCTATGTGAAACAATAATGTTTAGCGTATTGAGTGTGGTTATCAGTCCATGGAGTCAAGTGTTGGTGCGGCGGCCGACGTATCCGTACACCAGGACCCTGACTTCTGATTTACGACTTAATGCACGAAAACATTGATTGCGTGTGTGTTTCAAAGTTTTCTTTGTGATTACTTATATCAGCTCACCAGGTATACTGTTCTGACCGTGGCGCACTTGTTTACTTTTCAGGATGGCCCCAGGACGACAGCCAGCTAGGGTTCCGAGAGTCGAGTGTGACGACAGCCCACCGAGCGACGAGGCTTCGGTGCAGGGCCTTTTGTCAGCGGTGGCACCGGTGGTAGCTCTACCCGTCGAGTCACCGATACTCCCAGCACCAGCCGCTGACGATGCACGTCGCCTCAGTGCACTGCATGAGTTTCAGCGCCAGCGACCACCCAGGTTTCGCGGGGAGACGGATCCCCAGGCAGCCGAGGACTGGCTGGAGGCAGTGGTACATGTGTTTAGGCTAGTGAGGACACCAACAGACCTCATGGTGATCCTCGCTGCGAGCCTACTACACGCAGCAGCAGGACGATGGTGGAGCTTGATTCTCCAGGTGCACGATGAGGCATCTCTACTTTGGACAGACTTTGAGAGCCTCTTCCGCTCAGAGTTCGTCCCATCCACCCTTCGTGCGGTGCGTATCCAGGAGCTTCTTCAGCTGCGGCAGGGCAGCATGACGGTCGCTCAGTACTCGGCGAGATTTACCTATCTCTCGCGCTACTCGACCGACATGGTATGTGACCCATTCTTCTGGGCCCGGACCTTCGAGTAGGGTTTGAGACACGAGATCAGGGCATCGCTGATCTCCCTCAGCATACCGACTCAGACAGGAGTACTGGAGCAGGACCTTTTGATCGAGAGCTTCCTTGTTGAGTCTACACCAGCACCGAGACCCACCGCAGGGCAGCACGTGGCAGAGTCATCTGCAGCAGGCAGTCGACGGATGACTCAGGGGTTCAGGCAGACCAGACCTTCGGGCAGACGACCACAGGACACTGGCTCAGCAGTGCGGGGAACACAGCGAGGCGGCAGTCTTTCGAGAGGCAGGCAGTGCTACTTGTGCGGCGGGCAAGGCCACATGGCTCGTGACTGCCCAACCCGCCGTGCCGAGGAGCAGTAGACAGTTGAGGGACCACCGAGGCAGAGGTAGAGGGTCGACCGTGGAGGTTCGCAGGGAGGAGGCGGACGAGGCAGAGGAGCTGGCCGAGCAGCAGGTGGTGGGCGACGCTTTGAGGCTCTACCACCACCATCACCAGGAGGTCCACCCCGACCGCAGGGAGCTGGCGGGCAGAGACAGGCACAACTCCAGGCAGCAGAGGCCTAGGACCACGACGCACCCGAGATGATTCGAGGTACTATCTGTGTCTATTCCACCCTTGATGCAGTACTTATAGACAAAGGAGCGAGTCACTCTTTCATAGCCGCTGCCCTTGTTCGGAGCTCGGAGATTCCGACAGAGCCGTTGGCTCGATCCTTACGGCTAGAGACTCCTACGGGAGCAGACTCGACGATTACGCACTGGTGCCGGCAGTGTGAGCTTACTCTAGGAGGCGATAGCTTCGGTTGTGATCTTCTTGTAGCAGCGTCGAGGCCTTACGACGTCATCTTGGGCATGGATTGGCTATCTACGGTCCATGCGCAGATTGATTGTTTTAGGCGCAAGGTGCGATGTGTACGCACCGACGGGAGCAGGTTCACCTTCACCGGCGAGAAGGGAGCCTTTGCAGCACAGGATGGACTTCCGCGGAGGAGAGGATAGCCCATTACTCATCAGTTGGCTAGCCTCATCCATGGAGCAGTTGACGTGCAGAGTCCTGGTTTTCCCGCAGTGGTGGATCAGTTTGCGGACGTTTTTCCCGATGACTTTCCAGGGCTACCTCCTCGCAGAGAGGTAGAATTTTATATTGAATTGTACCCGGAGACAGCCCCGATATCGACTCCAGAATATTGGATGGCCCCTGCCGAGCTTCGAGAGCTACGGGTACAGTTGGAGGACTTACAGGGCAAGGGGTTCATCCGACCCAGTGTTTCACCCTGGGCTTCCCCGATATTGTTCGCCAAGAAGGCGGACGGGAGCCTGCGACTTTGTGTTGACTATCGTCGCCTGAACCAGGTGACAGTGAGGAACAAATATCCGATACTGAAGATTTATGAACTCTTTGATCAGCTCAAGGGAGCACGATGGTTCTCAAAGATAGACATCAGGTCAAGCTATCATCAGCTCAGAGTCAGAGACGAGGACGTGTAGAAGACGGCCTTAAGATGTCGGTATGGACACTATGAGTTTTTGGTTATGCCTTTCGGCGTAACCAATGCTCCAAAAGTGTTCATGGCCCTCATGAACAGGATATTTCAGTCATACCTTGATCGGTTTGTCGTGGTCTTCATTGACGACATTCTGATTTACTCTTCGACTGAGGAGGAGCATGCATACCACTTGCGAGTTGTACTAGACACACTCCGAGAGCATCAGCTTTATGGAAAGCTCTCGAAGTGCCAGTTCTGGATACGAGAGGTCCACTTCTTGGGACATGTTATGTCTGAGGTGGGAGTTGCAGTGGATCCTGCGAAGATCGAGGCTGTGTTAGCATGGGAGCCACCCAGGAGCGTGACTGAGGTTTGGAGTTTCTTGGGACTAGCTAAATACTATCAGAGATTCATGCCAGACTTCTCTAGAGTTGCGGCACCACTCACAGCTTTGATGAAGAAGGGGAAACCCTTCGTGTGGTCAGACAGATGTCAGCAGAGCTTCCAGGAGCTGAGACAGAGATTGACCAACGCACCTATCTTGAGGTTGCCTGAGGAGGGAGTAGGGTACGTAGTCTACTACGATGCATCAGGGACCGGACTCGGATGTGTTCTGATGCAGGAGCGGGCAGTGATCGCCTATGGATCATGTCAGTTGAGGCCGCATGAGCAGAACTACACTACCCATGACCTGGAGTTAGCAGTAGTGGTCTTCGCTCTGAAGACATGGCGACATTACCTGATGGGTGAACGCTTTACAGTCTTTTCTGATCATCAGAGTCTCAGGTATATCTTCTTGCAGAAGGACCTGAACCTGAGACAGCGGCGATGGCTCGAGTTCCTCCAGGACTATGACTTTGAGATAGGCTATACTCCTGGGATGGGGAACGTGGTAGCCGATGCCCTCAGCAGGAGGACGTGAATTCAGCTACTTGAGGAGGCAACAGAGCAGCTAGCCTCTTTGCAGATATCCTTCGTGGATAGAGATGGAGCAGCCTTACTTCAGTCTCTCACAGTCACCCCTCCTCTACTGCAGCGGGTCAGAGGGGCACAGAGTGAGGACGCTGACTGTGAGACACGGCGTGCACAGATATCCTCGGGACAAGCACCTGATGGTTTCTCCCTTGGAGCAGAGCATGACATCCTTTTCAGAGGATGTACCATGGTACCAGTCGCTTTGCGAGAGGAGGTGCTGAGAGAGTTTCACACTTCTCCTTTGGCGGTACATCCTGGAGTGGCGAAGATGTACCAGGATCTCAGACGACAGCACTGGTGGCTGGGCATGAAGAAGGCAGTAGCAGAGTTCGTTTCTCGATGCCTCACCTGCCAGCAGGTGAAGGCAGAGCATCAGGTACCAGCAGGCTTGGTACAACCCTTGGAGGTCTCGGAGTGGAAGTGGGACGACATATCTATAGGCTTCGTGACTGGACTTCCACGCACTTCCAGAGGTCACGACTCCATCTGGGTGATTGTTGACCGACTCACCAAGTCGGCACACTTCTTACCCATCAGAGAGCAGGGCTCAGTAGAGAGCTTGGGACGTCTCTATGTTCAGGAGATTGTGCGGCTCCACGGCGTGCCATCATCTATCATCTCCGATCGGGATTCTCGCTTTACTTCCCGGCATTGGAAGGGGTTACAGGAAGCGTTCGGGACGCAGCTACGTCTGAGCACAGCTTTTCACCCTTAGACGGATGGTCAGACGGAGAGGACCATCCAGACTCTCGAGGACATGCTCCGCGCATGTGTCCTCGACTTTGGTCGTAGCTGGGAGGACCACTTACCCTTGGTGGAGTTTGCGTACAACAACAGCTACCACTCCACCATCTGGATGGCACCGTACGAGGCATTGTACGACCGACCTTGTAGATCTCCTTTGTGCTGGACAGACCCTGGGGAGTCAGCACTTGTGGGACCGGAGATGGTCCAGGCCACGACAGAGAAGGTCCAGGTCATCTAGGAGCGGATGAGGATAGCTCAGAGCCGACAGAAGTCATACGCTGACAGGAGGCGGAGGCCACTGGAGTTCGAGGATGGCGACCACGTCTTCTTGCGGGTCTCACCTTGACGTGGTATTCAGAGATTTGGCCGAGGCGGCAAGTTATCTCCACGCTTCATCGGACCCTTCCAGATCCTCAGTAGGATTGGCGAGGTGGCTTATCGCCTGGCTCTACCACCTCAGTTGCACCGGGTGCATGACGTCTTCCACGTATCTCAGCTGAGGAGATACGTGCACGACCCGACGCACATCATTGACCATGGGGAGCTTGACGTTGACGATGGGGAGACTTTTACGGAGGTCCCGGTGGAGATAGAGAATCGACAGGAGTGGTTCCTACGTGGGCGATCGATTCCTCTTGTGCGCATCAGATGGTAGCACGGGAACCTCCAGGAGAGCACATGGGAGTGGGAGGCTCAGATGCGTGCTCAGTACCCTCATTTGTTCCCCTATTTTTTTTGTTGTATCTTTACGGGGATGTAAAGCCCTGAGGTGGGAGTAATGTAATGACCCATAAAATTCAAGGGAAATTTTTTTCTTAATTTTCTTTGGAATTTTACTAGAGCGCGGTTTCTGACAGCACCTGATTCCGAGGCCCGGAGTGCCCGAAATCAATTTCTGAAGTTTGGCTCGGGAACGTTCAGTGAACGAACGAGCGGGAATTTCTAACTTTTGATCCGGTGCTCGGAATTGAAATCCGAGGACACCGATGAACTCTCAGCGCCGTTATTTGCTTAAGGGGACCTTTTCCGAGGTTGCGTTTTATGCGAGATGAAAGTTAGTTTTGGGAGAAATTATAAGAAGTTAAATAAAAAAAATGTGGAAAAAGTTTTTTTTTATTTTGTTGGTTAACTTCTCTCAAAGGAAGTTAAGGGTGGGACCCACACCCACTTAACCTCCCTTGAGAGGATTAAGTGTGGTGGGGCCCACACGAACCCTAACTTTTCATCTTCTCTCAAAACTCCCTTTAACCCCTCTTTAAATGACATGACAACTTGTTATTTATTTTGGAGTTATTTTATTTGAATTTCAAACCTTTGAAATTCAATTTGTTAAGTGTGTGAATAAAATAAGACTCTAACTTATTTTATTTGGTTAGATTTCTCTAGCCTTCTTGAGAGGATTTTGGGAGCTCCTTCTTCTTCTTCTTCAACTTTGACGAAGAACGCGAAGAACCTTCGAGCTCCGATGAAGAACGCCACTCCTCTCTTCTTCGTAGCCAGTTGTTTCCGAAGATCGACGACGTCTTCCGTGTCAACAAAGGGAACGCCGCTTCCTCCTCGGACTTCCTTCGTTGGCTTACGAAGATTCACCAACGACGCACCTCTTCGGACGTACCTCTTCGTCAACGGATTTGACGAACGATTACCGCGACGCCCGACCTCCGCGACGTTGTCTTCCGCGGGTCGTTGAAGAACATCGATCTTGAAACCAAGGTAGGGGTTTATTTATTACTTTTGTTCTTGATTTATACCCGATAATATTTCTTCATGAAATTTATCCAATTGTTAGCAATTAACGCGAGGGGGCCGGACCGTACGAACACGGCCGACCCTCCTCCTTTTCATAATGTTTTTGTTGTGGATTGAGACAGATGAGGCGTGGTGCCGTCGCACCGCGCAGGATCTTACGACAAGAAATGCGCAGCGCCGTCGCGCCGCGTTGTAAAATAATGCAAGGACGCGATGCCGTCGTGCCGCGTCAAAGAGAGTTGAAGGCGCCGCGGCCGGAGTGGGGCCGCGACGGTGGGGCACGGTGTCGTCGCACCGCGCCGGACAACGAACACCGCGGCCGGTTCCAGGCCGCGGCGGGACGAGAGGACCGGCGGCTAGCTGGGCCGCCGGTGTCGGAAGCCGGAAGGGGACCGGCCTTGCCGGTCCCGTTGAGGAAGGACCGGCCGACCATGTCGGGCCGGCCGTAAGAGAGGTGCCGGGGGAATTAATTCCCCCGGCTGGCCACAAGAAGACCCCCCACGTGAGGGGGGGACCGGTTACACAAAGGGGGGGGGGGGGCAGCGCCCCCCCATTTTTCCTCAAAGCAGGCCCCCACGAGGGGGGGGCCGGTTCTCCAAAGGTGCGGCTTAAGCCGCGCCGCCAGCTAATCAAAAGCGGGGGCCTTTCCCCCCGCGCGCTGCACCCGTGCGGCGCCAGGCCGCACTGCTGTCGGCCGGGCCGCGCCGGGCCACCGCCGGCCGGGCCGGGTCGGACCCGGGTTGGGTCGACCCAGTTCGGGTCGACCCGGTTCGGGCCGACCCAGGGGGGCGGGCCGGGTCGGCCCGGGCCCGGACCCCCCGTTTTCAAGACGATTTCGGTCTTTTGGCCATAACTTGAGCCACGGACCTCCGATTGATGAACCGTCAGCGGCGATGCGATCCTTGGATCGAGACGGTCGATTCGGTATATCGCACTCAAAGTTTCGGAATACTTTGTGTTCGGCCGGGTTGGTTCGTTCACGAAACCAACCGGGCCTTCGGAGCGGAAACACTCATATCTTGAGCTACGGACGTCTGATTGACGTGCCGTCAGCTTTGTTGTGTTCCTATTAGTGAGACGGTTCTTTTGGCATACTCCGCCCGAGGTTTGGATGCAGGTGGAGTACGGTCGGGTTGGTTTTGCCTTAAAACCCAACCGGGCCCCTGGGACGAAAAAGCCAATAACTCTCAGACCGGGCGTCCGATCGACGCGCCGTCTGTTGCGTTGAGTTCCTGTTGACGATACGGAACTTTTGGATACATCAACTCTGGACTTTGTGACAGTTGATGTATTAGCCTCTCAGCTCGTGGAGCGGACCCTCCTGAACGAGTTTGCTGTGTGCGGGAACCCTAGTGCTGGCTGCGACTGCGACTGTTACTGCTACTGCTACTGCTACTGTGACTGCGACGACGACAGTACAAAGATCCTGTGTGGATTCGACGATGACTACAGCACTCAGCGATCCTACGTGGATCAGTGCTACAGGTCATGTGTGGGCCCGATCCTGTGTGGGTCTTTGCGCTCAGCGGTCCTGTGTGAACCAGCGCCTACAGGTCCTGTGTGGGCCCGATCCTGTGTGGGTCTTTTGCGGGGGTTAGTTACCTATCGATCCTTCGTTGGTCCGACGACTTAGATGGATCAGAGATCATCTTTACCGTCTTTCGAAGAAGTATACCTGTGTGAGCTGAATCCTGTTACTTTCCTGTGTGGATTGTGTTGTGCTATCCTGTGTGGATTTCATTTTGCTTCCTGTGTGGAATACGTATACTTTCCTGTGTGGACTGAGTTGTACTCGGGCTCGGAGGTTGGAGCGTATTGGAATTGATGACTTAGGTATATGTATGGGCATATACCTAAGTATTGTCGGTTGTTACTTCGTGATTGTATCTTCCTTTGTGGTTTATCCTTTGTGGATTTTGGGAGACCTTCAGGGGTCTCGGGGTCCCTACTGAGTAGCTTATACTCACCCCTGCACGGGCTATGCCCGCACTACGTTGTGTTGGTTGCAGACGACGGACAACGTTGATCTTGGCTGAGGCTTGCAGATCAGGACGATACCTGGAGGTGGACCACTGGGCGGGACGTACTCGGAGCGGACGGTGGAACCCGTGGAGCAGTGGAGCTATCTGTACCCACCCTTCAGGTGGGATCTCCAGTGGACAGCTCGGTGTAGCGGATTTTACTTTACAGTTGTTGTTTTCCCTTTCGAGCTGTACTTTACTTTCAGTTTGGGTTTGTATACTGGCCCATTTACTTTTCCACACTTTCAGTTGTACTCTCTTTTTTACTTAGTGTTTACTTTCCGCTTGCTTACTCTGTGGTGTTTGTTTACTTTACAAAGGCAATGCCTTCCCTTTTTACATGGATTTACGCCTTGGTGCTAGTCGCCAGCCCCTGGCCTATGGAAGGCGGGCTTGGGGTAGTCACGGCATGGACCCCGAGGGCGGGTCGTGACATTTATTAACAATTCCAAGTTAATGCAACATTTCAAATAATAATTGCTTTGCTTATCGTACGTGTTTTCACTTATTATTATTGATCGTATTACTTATATCGTGATTTAATTATTTCCATAATGTATAATATTATTTATATACGATATATATTCATAATATAAATATATATAACAGATATATATATGAAATGGAATACACCGTTCATAAAGATAATAGGTCGTACGTACGCATGAACGTTGTTTCTGTTTTTTTATCGCATTGAATTGAAGTAAGGGAATGAAATATATATATATATATATATATATATATTATTAAAGTAGCCTTATTATTTCATATATTTCATTATTATTCATAATATATATTTGTTTATAATCATTCTTGGATGGTGGACGTGGAAGATGAGTCTCATTGCATCATGGAGACGGTAAGACGTATGTACGCACGAACGACAATATCATTTACTTAATGATTAAATGTCATAGAATTGGATGGAATATATATTTTAAAGAAATAATATCATGTTATATTTATTATTTAATCCATTTATATTCATCATTATACCTATTTAAATAAAGTATATATGAAAAAGAGTTTACACCACGACGTGGAGACAGTAAGCCTTACGTACCCACGCATGATGATATTGTTTTTTATTGGATGGGTAAAAGAAGGAATATGGTTTTACAATAATCATAAAAACATATCATCAAATATTATATTTTTTAGTTATTATTTTATGATGGTAAAAACTTAGGAATATGATGTAGAAGAAGAAAAGAACTTTGAAATATGGGATAAAACGATTACCTCTTCTTCAGGTTTCTCTATTTGATTTCCACAAAAGGACTCCTTAAATAGGTTTTCTACCAAAATCTTTGAATCTAGAATGAATTAAGAGATGTTGGGAGAGGATTTAGGTAGGGTTTCACCAATAAAAATGGATTTGGATGTGTGAATAAAAGAGAAGGATAAGTTCCCTTTTATAAGAGTGGTGAGTGGCACTATAGGAAAATATTGAAATTTAATTTTATTATAAATTTATTTTCGGTTTCTAATAGCCCCAAAGTGATTTATTTCTAGGATAAGATTATTATGGGTCAATATCATCTCATAATTTTTTTTTAAATTTAAGGTCTTAAAATAAACCTTATCCTTTGGCTTTAACCCTTAGTTAAATAAGTTAACTCTTACCATGTCTACTTGTATTTTTATACTACATGGTTAATAAAGTTACTATAAAATTATAATAGGAACTAAAGTTGATAATTAATGACATTTTTAACATTATATAAGTCATTTGGATGAATATTATTTTTTAGGAATTTTATATCATTTAATAAATTAGTATTTGTTTTAAAAACACATTTATGACAATTTTGACAGCATTTAGTAATTGAGTTTTTCTAAAGTCATAAAAACATGATTCCTTCAAACCAAATGAATTAAATAAAATATAACATGTCATAGTCATCCAAAAAATTATTGGATGAGATAAAAACATTCAAATTATTATTATTTTTAATATTTATAATACCATTTATTTGATTATTTCATTAATAAGGAAAATATTGCATCATTATTGACTTATAAATAAATTTAATTATTTAATGTATAAAAAATTACAAATAAAATACCATGATATATTAAATATTATTATATTTATAATTAATATTTATTTTTGAAGAGATCACTTATATACCTTGAATTAAAATTGTTTTAGTAATAAGATACATGTTTATGTTATATTTCCCTTTACTTTAAATTAATTATTATAACATGTCATTTTCACACCCAAGTGACTCCATGGGGTCCTAAAATAGATCTAAGAATGATCATGGAAATACATATATCATCCAATAGGATTATGATATATGTTGAGGTATTTTTATATTATTATAATATTATTTTTCCCGTATTTACCTCATTTACCCTTTAACAATGGTAAATAAATATAATTAATGAAGTTACTATTCCAAATGTCAAAAAAAGGTATCTTTTTACACAATTTGAACCATCTGATTCAAAATATTTAATCCATTTTTTCCAAATTCAAAACACATAATAGGGAGAAATTAATTGAAAATTAATTTCTGTTGTCAAAACCAAGAAGTGGGTTTTTAAGATGTAAAAACTTTGAAAACATTGACATCTGTTTATATATAATTTAAATGTTAAATTACTTAAAATGAAAAAATTTGTACTAAATGAAAACAATAATCCAATTACACTTTAAAAACAGTTAAAAAGATAATCTTTCTATATAAATAATTTAGATGGAAAAGAAGTTTTGAATTAAAATGCAGTATTTTTCACTATTCATTAAAATATGAAAGCTAATAGAAAAACACAAAACAATTTCCAAAATTTTTTTTAGGTCACTTATAAAGAATAATTTAGTTTTTTCAAATTGAATATATAAAGGTGTAAAATATTGCATTTAAAAAGGGTTCGTCATTAAAAGCTAGAAAAACTGCATTTTTTAAAAATTTCCTATTTTATCAAAAAATTGAATTTTTCCTTATATTATGTATAAAAAACACATAAGATGAATGTTAAAATTATATTCGATATATAAAATTCAAAATGTAGTTAATTCTATTCAAAATAAATTTTTAAAGGGCTAGTTTGATAGGTCGTGGTGCACTCGAACAATGTGTTGAGTGTAGCACAAGATATTGAATTATTAAAAAGAAGTGTACCATGGATGATTAGGGTGTTACATTATCCCCTCCTTTAGTAAATTTAATCCTCTTAATTTAAAATAAGGATTTAAAACTATGGTTTTGACATTTCAAAATATCTTATTTGAAAGCCCACATCAAAAAAATGAATTAATGAAGCATCTATTTTAAAATAAAGAAAGGTAAGTATGAAGTTTACCCGAAATAACACATACTAGGGTTCCATTTAGGAAAACATAGACATGGAAGAAAAATATAACCATTAAGTTCAGATATCGAGTGATCATGAATATTTCTAGGATAAAGTTAACAATATGAAATCCATAAATCTGCGATGATCCAAGGGAGCATTGGATTCATTGTAAAAGAAAGTACCATGAAAACATTTTTAGTTTTCAAGATCATTTCCCTAAAGTTTAAGAACATGAGAAGAAATACTAACATGATTTTAGTAAAATATCACCATTGGTCATTCGTTGAACAATTTCAACTTTATCTCTTATTCAAGGTAATGAAGTTGAATTTTTTATTCCGGAAGTGTTGGATGATCATGTGATCCATAAATAGAATGATAGGTTATTTCATATGTCTTAATAAAAGTGTTAGAAAATGTTATCACATATACATAAGTCCACCTATAGAGAAATAGTACATTAATCTATCAAATTTCAACCGGAGCATAAGTTATACTATCCATAAATGGATAACCTTGAAATCCTTCTGAAAATTAAAAATCTACAAATTTAGAAAGTGGTGAACCAAATCATCTTAGAATTTATCTCCCATATCTCATAGGGAAGTTATTGGTTGTCACATTCCAAACATGTGAACACATTCATCATGTATTTTATTAAGCCATGGTAACAACCTGAATTATTAGATATCCTTGTTGTAAACACGACTGTTTCCTTGTTCTAAAACATAGTGGTTTATTCCTTAAGTTCAAAAAATCTGTACACTTCATCCATGATAGAATAACCCTATTGTCTAAAAATCCATAATTAGTTCTGAAGAAACTATAACCATCCAATTTACTTATTCAAATCCAACATATCTTTATCCAAACATCATTATCTTAACATAAGTAACATATTAAGGTCTACCATTACCTTAATCATATGTTCTCCAAATATAATATTACCCTTAAAACAATTTTCTTGTCCATTATAATTATTCAAAATATTCTTGACAATCCTTAGTGAAAAAATTAAACTGAATACTGTTTATTTAATTCCATATTCATATTTTTTGGATCTAAATATATAAAAACTTCAATCCTTCTAATTTAATGGTTGGCATGGAAGATTTCCTTCCTTGGTTTAGAGGTAGATTCTTATGTCTGGGCATTGATTTGGGTAATTCCCATGATTTCCATATATAAGACATTGAACTCCATAACAATTAGTCACTCTTTGACCCATTTTACCATAGAGATAACATCTTTCCCTCCATTTGAGGTATTCCTCACGTTTCTTCTTCCCTTCAACTTGAAATTTATGAAGCCTAATATTTTTTCCTCTATAATTCATAAAATTTTAACATTTATAAACATTCATCTCCCTCTTATGAAATGTGTTAGTAAAGTCATCAAAGATAACATTGTTAATTATATATCCTGATAACTGATTCAACATAATCACAATATCTTTCTCTCTAGTCATTATACAATTTTGTTTCTTAAAATTACTAGATTTTCCATCAAACTCAACCTTAATCCAATTCCTTATAATTTCCTCCACTAACTAATACCAGAAATCACAGGGTGATAAACATATATCATTGAAGAAAACCTCATAATAATGGGAAGGAAATTTCAATACATAACATCTTATTTTTAATCTTAGTTTATCTGTGATCATTACCAAAAATATAAGGGGTTCCTCTATACTTATCCTCAAAGTCTATCTTAGGGTTATGATCGCTAATCTATGTTTTATAAATCTATTTCAAAGGTTATTTCTAAACATCCTGTGATACCAACTGTAATTCCCCGAACCCAAAAGCCTAGAGTTGGTGAATTATTTTAATACATTGGCATGATTACAAGGAATCGTGTCCCGAAGGACCGATCAGTTTAGTAGTATTGGAAAATAGATTATATAAATTAACTTTACATTACAATTTCTAACATAAAACACAACATAGGTAATCCATTATTTCCCTATATTAACCCTATATATCAATCAAAAAACACATCATGGCATCCTGGGAAAATAAAACATAAGAAAGGGGTGAGCTTAGATACTCGGTATGGATAAGAAATACAGTAGAAGTTATCATAAATATGTGTAAACTTTTAAGGAAAGGTATAAAACTAAAACACAAGCCTTTTAAACATAATATTCAGAATAATATAGAAAGAACAAATGAAATAAATCCTTTTAAAATTTAACATGTATATTATACTTGTTGAAAAATCAAATGCAATATCAATAATTAATCTAATAATAAAGGAATTCATAATTTTGGAAATATGAAACATATCATCGAGGCCTCATCCAAGACATCTTAAATTAAAGGGTTATAGCCTCAGCCAAATCAATATCTAAAAATAAATTGGTAAGGACTCATCCAATTCCATATCCAGTTTTTCCCCTGAGACCTACCAATGTATTGAGGGGATATAATGGGCCCCGACCGTCACTTAATAAGTCCAATTCATTTCTCATATGAAAAGGGTGAAACAAAACATAATCAGTCCTTTTAAAAATAGCATACGAAATGTCAATAATTTAACCATAAACCATGAATTCTATAAAAATAGCACATCCATAGGTAAACATATCATAACTGATTCAATACAATATGGAGGATCTTATTATAATAAATCAACCCCAATCAAGAATAATAACCAATAGAGGATCTTGTCATAGATGAAAATAATCAGTAAAACTATTTGAGATAAATATCCATTTTTCATGAAATCATTTAAAAATCGTACAATTTATAAAAGAAATCATTTAAAAGAGATTTTTGAATCAAATTTTCCCATACAACTTTGAAACCTTTGAATGAAATTAATATTTTAAAACAATCACGTCTATATAAGTAAATACATAAAATCATTTTAAAAACATAATGATTAATTACATAGATTTAAAAAATTAAATCTTTAAAAGATTTAAAATTATGATCTAGTTAAAGAGTCGCTTACCTAATACCTTAAAATATTATTTCTAAAAACATTTTTATGAAACATGTACATGGATGAAATATATGTTATAAGGAAATGACCTTAAAACATTACATAATCTTGAACTAAAAGGATAATTCAAATTGAGGATCTTTTCAGGTTTAAAGTTTTAGAGAATTAGGCCATAACTATTACATATCAAATAGAATATTTCATGTAGAAACTACTACTTAGTATCCATTTTTTTCATAAAATAAAAAAGAAACATGGGTAGTTCAATGTTTTAGATAGCATGAATTTTCCTTGATCTCATCCTTGAACCTTATTCATCTTTAATTCTTGTGGAAAACATTTCAAAAACATAGGATGAGCATAAAAAGCTCAGCAAGGGATATAAAATAATAAATTAAAACATTATCCCATCAATAAAATATAATACAATGAAACCAAACTTTTGAACCATAACATACCCTATGAGATCATAAGATTTATGAATAACAGACAGAAATAAAAAATCATAAAGGTAACTTATGGCATTCACAACATACATACATTGAAGCTATCACAACTATGTAGGGAGTTACATTGGAATACCCATCATAATATATATTCCTTAAATATCTTAGGAGAAACATTCACGTTTACCTCCATCACGTTACCAAATGCATTGGAGAGCTATCTCGGGATCATCCCCCCTAGGTTTGAGTTGAAACATTAAATTAATGGTCCTTTTAAAATACCATAAGTATGTGATGAGAGACTATATTTTAAAAGAAAATATAAATAGGTTGCGCAAGGGTCTCATTCTTCAACACCTTTTTCAAAATCATAATATTCTTTAAAATCTTGTGATAAGGTAAAATATTTAAAAATGCCTTGATAATATTTAAATTTCTTATAAATATGGGAATATTGTGAAAATAGGTTTTTTTTAAATACAACCCATGATCCACAATGATAACGAGGTATAATGGAGGTGATTGATATCTCAATCAACTACTTGCAAGTGAGTTGTATGCTAGAAAAAGTTTCACAATCATTCAAACATGACTTTGCAATAATTATTGCAAGCAGGTCATCAGGAAGAGACAAGAATGTTGTCTGAGATCCTCCTCCTTCTATTGTAACTGATATTCCATGATCTGAAAAAGTTTTAAAACAAGGATTTAACTGAAATAATAGACATAGGGACTAACCATGTGTTTAACAAAAACTCATAATCCCTAAGGTTTTCTAAACCGACCTCTGATACCAACTATAAGGACCCGACCATAAAACATTACATAATCTTGAACTAAAATCATAATTCACAATGAGGATCTTTTCAGGTTTAGAGTTTTAGAGAATTAGGCCATAACTATTACATATCAACTTGAATATTATATGTAGACCCTACTACTCAGTGTCTATTTTTTTCATAAAATAAAAAAGAAACATGTCTAGTTCCATGTTTTAGACAATGTGACCTTTCCTTGATCTCATCCTTAACCCTTATCCATCTTTAATTCTTGCGAAAAGCATTTCAAAATTATGGGATGAGCATAAAAAGATTAGTAAGAGATATAAAATAAGTAATTAAAACATTATCCCATTAATAAAATACACAACAATGAAACTATACTTTTAAATCATAACATACCTTATGAAATCATAAGATTTATGAATAACACACAGAAATCATAAATCCTTAAGGAAACTTATGGAATTTATAACATACTTACATTGTAGATATCACAACTATGTAGGGAGTTACATTGGAATACCCATCACAGTATATTCCCTAAATATCTTAGGAGCAACATTCACATTTACCTCCATCACGTTACCCAATGTATTAGAGATCTATCTCAGGCTCATCTATCCTAGGATTATCATGGAACCACCTGTATTAAGTAAAAAATGCCCAATAACCCTAAAGTATTCATAACACATGAAACAACTATAAAGGAAATATAAGATGTCCACATTGCAATAACAATATTTCATTTCATGATATTGAAATAATCAATACTTTATCAAATCATTTTCAAAACCATTTAAAACATTTAATAAAGAGATTTTTGAATCAAAGTGTCCCATACCAATTTGAATATTTTAAAGGATTTAGAAATTTAAAACACTAATGTCCATATTAATAAATCCTAAAAACCATTTTGAAAGCATATACATTAATGATAAATATTTAGAATAATAAATCTTGAAAACATTTAAAATGATATTTTAGTTAAAGAGTTTTTTACTAAATAAGAGATGCTTGAATACCAATAATTTAAGAATAACATTTAATCATAACTTTATAATATCATTAGAATAAAGGTATTAATGATATAATAAACCAAAGGACAATATATACACCATATAAAATTGAATTGGAATATAACAACAATGAAGTCTCAATGAAAGGTTAATTGAGAAGAAATCCCTTATAAAGACGATATCCTTAGATTAAAAAAAAATCAATGACATAATTATGTGTGAAAAATATAAATACAATCAATATTATTGGATATTAAATGTAAAATAATCATAGGTCATTCACACATATTCTTATCATGACATAATCAACATGTATAAGTTTAACCCAATGAATTGAAATTGGGTTAAGAAGTTCCCTTACAAAAATTTGAAAACCTAATTACATCACTTAAAATTTAAGAAATAAAGTTGATGAGAGAAGAAAGGTTATCTCATAAAATGGACATAAAATTTATAGTAGTAAGGATATATAAGAACATATCCCAACATAAGAAGATGTAAATTAAACGACATAATAAAAAGAAGTATTTTAAAAAGAGGAGGGTGAAATGTTCCCTTACTGATTTGGTAACATACAATACAGACACCCCATAAAAGAATTATCATACAATGAAGATGTAAATACCCATGAATTTAAGTATATTACAAAAATAATACAATCATGGGTAGTATATACACCACACAAAAGGAAATAGTGGCAAATATAGCATGAATCTCACCGGAATAAAAATTGAGATGAAAACCCCTTACCACGTTGTAATCAATCGAGTCGTATGACAAAAAGTTAATAACCACCAAATTAATCACAGAATAAAATTAATATAAATAGAATCATGATAATATATATCAAATTTCAGTACAAAATTCACCACATGATATAAATAAGTGGCGACCAATGGTAATCTCATAGAATTAAAAGTGCGATAAGAAACCCCTTACCTCGTATCTGACTTGACCCGTTCGATCTTTAATCTCTTGAATAATAAACTAAAGTTAATTTATAATTTATTAAGAAAAATTTTCAAGTTAATTATTATTTTTATATCACTTATTACCATGCTATAAACATTATGCAATCATTTAAGTTAATAATGGTCATTTTGTTGATATTTGGTACTTGAGTCAATAATGAATTTCTTATAATTACAAGTTGTTAATGTCATCAAAATTTCATTATATATAGAATTATATTCATGATTTATATATCATATATATAATATATATTCAGTATATATATGTATTTATAATATTACATAACATTTAGAGGTAAGAAATGAAATTCACCGTTCATGGAGATGGTAAGTCGTACGTACGCATGAACGCTACTTTCATTTCTATTTTGTATTTAATGGAATGAAAACATAATGATACAGAGGTATATTATAATTAAAGTATAATATAATATATAATTTTATTAAATCCATACTTTATACATCCCACATATGGCATGAACGAGTCATATAACTTTGAGGGGGTGGTAGTCCGCACTTCCTAAAATAAAATTATCGCCCATACCTATAATGGAAACCATAAAGGTATTATAAAAATGAAAAATACAGAAGCATAAAGAAAACATAAACATAATATATATCATATATAAAAAAAGTTCCATCATAATGGCCACCATGATAGGCTGTAGGAGATATCTTAACAATCATCATTTCGTGAGGTAGTAGTTTGCCGTCCACAGAAACAATATGTTCTTTACCCATTAGATGGATGTGTGTATAAGTGTAGTTAGAATAATTTTCATAATAACAACCTAGTATATTGAGTATATTGTTTTTTTCAAAAATTAAAGTAATAAAAAGAGTTTAGTGGGTTGGAGATGTAAAATAAAACAAAAGGACTTAAGAGAATACGTTACCTTTTAAATTGGGTATATCCCTTTGGTTTGAACCAAAAGGTTTACTTGAAGTGCCTTATGCCTAAGGTAATGCTTCTAGGAAGAATATATGGATGTTGGGATCTTAATTAAGAAGAGTTTGGACGAGCCAAGGGGCTTGAGAAGTGTGAGGAATGGGTTAGAAGTGAGGGCTTTTTATAAGGGGGAGGGGCTCTTTAGGAAAGTGTGAAAATATTATTTTATTATATAATTATTTTCAGTTTCTAAAGGTATAAAACTAATTAAAGTCAAATTTAATATGAATCATTGTCGAAATTAAATCATCCAATAATAATTGGATAGGTTTTGGATGTTATTTTAGTCTTTATAATCATATTTATTTAAATCATTCATTAATGAGATAAATAATGTGTCATTATTATGTCATAAATATTTTTTTATATTTGATGTCTAAAAATTATAAAAAAAATCATGATGTAGGAAATAATATTATCTTTCAAATTAATATTTATAGTCTAAGAGATAATATATATAACCCCATGTAAAATTTAATTTACTAAAAGATATTTGTTTGTCATTTTTGCCTTTACTTTAAGTTAATTAAAATAAAGTGTCATTATCACTCTTAAGTGGATCCCTGGAGTCCCAAAATCGACCCAAGGATGCCCATGGTCATCCATGACTCATAAAATAAGGTTATGACAAGTCTTAATGTAATTTTTTATTATTATAATATTCTTTTTATCTTGAATTACCCTATTTATCTTTAACCGTGGAAAATAAAAGTCAAAAGTTACTATTCACCAAAAATTATTTTAATCTTATTAAACCAAATTTTACTTACCAATAACAACCATGTATGTTGGATTTTAGAAATTCAATTCACAAAAGTGGTAAAATTTCATTTAAATGAAAAACTCATATTTTTAACTACTACTTAGTGGTTTCACTATTCATAAAAAAATTATGTTTTTCAAAAAAATACAAAAAATTAAACGTAAGATATATTTGATATTCTGAATTCAAAAAATGATGTCTATTTTACCAAATTAAAAAAATATAAGTTGGATTAATTAATTTAAAATTAATTCTCGTTGTCAAAACAAAAAGCGTGTTTTTAAGAAATATTAACTATCAAACGATTGGCACTTGTTTATGTCCAATTTCATAGTGAAATTAATTACAATGTCCAAAATTGGATTAAATGTTAAAAATATAATATAATTACACTTCTAAACAAATTATAAAGATAATATAACCATATAAATAAATTATATTAAAAGGCATATTCAAATTAAAATACAGTATTTTTCACTATTCATTAAAAATTAAATTTTATCAGAAAATACCAAAAAGTTACCCAAAGTAAATTTTGATGTCCCCATTCTAATGAGGAATTTTATTTTTTCAAATAAAACATATAAAAGGGACAGAAACTATATTTAAGGATATTTCTCCATCAAAAGGTGATAAATCGACATTGTAAAGAATATTAGAGTATTTATTCTTCGAATCAGATTCTTTCTTATTTTAAGCCTCTAAAATTTATTGGATAAGTGTAAAAAAATTTAATAGACATGTATAATAATTTTTTAGTTAGTTCATTTCATTCCTGCCATTAAAATGGCTATGCGTTAACTACCATTTAAAATAATAATATTATATTATTATTTTTCAGTATAACTCAACTTTATTTGCAACATAAGATTTCAATGAAACCCATTATTGTGTATCAGGTACACCATCAAACATAGCATCCACTTTAATGTAAAATTAATAATTAATTCCCAAATATTAAAAAATATGAAAATATCATATTCTTTATTTACCTGGGATGTTACATATGTCCTAGTAAATACTTACACAAATAATATCAGATAATAATGCGATTCAGGAATTAACCCTTATCTTAGGTCCGATACTATGTGAATGTGTCTGAAACTCCTGTATAATGTTTTTAAACATATTATTAACTTATATCAGAACCATAATAATATTTATTATATAATATATGATTCTTTTATGACTTTGTATTACCAATTTATTAAAAATTCCAAGTTAATGCAACATCTTAGGTAATAAACGCTTTGCTTATCATATGTGTTTTGACTTGTTATTTTTGAACATATTACATATATCAAGATTTAAATAATTCAAGAATGTAAAATATGATTTAAATATCACATATATTCATAATATAAATATAAATAATTGATATATATGTGAAATGGAATACATCGTTCATGGAGACGGTAGGTCGTATGTACGTATGAACAGTTTTCTATTTTTTATCGTATTGAATAAAAGTAAGTGAATGAAATATATGTACATTAATATATATATATATATATATATTATTAGCTTTATTATTTCATATATTTCATAATTGTGCATAAAATATATTTTTTTATAATCATTCTTGGATGTTGGACATGGAAGATGAGTCTCATCGTGTCGTGGAGACGGTAAGCCGTACGTATGCACGAGAGACGATATTATTTCATTAATGGTTAAATGGTATTAAATTGGATAAAATATTAATTTTACAGCATTAATTTCATGTAACAGTTATTATTTAAGTTATTTATATTCATTATTAAACCCATCAAAATAAAGTATAGATGAAAAATAGTTTACACCACGACATAGAAACGATAATCCGTATGCACGAACACATGATGATATTTTTTATCACAGAATGAGTAAAAGGAGGAATATGGTTGTAAAATAACTATAAACATATATTATAATATATTTTATTCAGGAGATATTATTTTAGTTTGGTAACAACCTAGGAAGAGGAAGTATAAGAAGAAAAGAACTTTGAAAGAAGTGATAAAATGATTACCTCTTCTTCGGGTGTCTCTTTTTGATTTGAACAAAAGGACTCCTTAAGTTGGTTTTCAAAACAAAGGGTGGACTATAGGATGAATTGAGGGATGTTGGGAGGAGATTTGGGAAGGTTTTGTCTGAGAAAAAGGGATTTTGAGGTGTGAATAAAAGAGAAGGAGATGAACCCTTTTATAAGAGTGGTGATGGGCACATTATGAAAAGATTGAAAAATTAATTTATTATTAATTGATTTTCGGTTTCTAATAAATAAAAAGTAATTTATGTATATGATAATATGATTATGGATCTAAATCCTCTAAAAAAATTATTTTTAGACAAGTTTAGGGCATGAAATTTACCTTATGCTTTGGCTTTAACCCTTAGTTAAATAAGTTAACTCTTACTATGTCTTCTTGGATTTTTCTAATATATGGGTAATATAGTAACTAAAAAATGACAAGAGGACCTCAAGTGGATCATGAATGACATTTTTAACATTATAAATTTCAGTTGGTTGAATCTTAAATTTCTATTTTTTTTATATCATTTAATAAAATAGTATTTGTTTTAAAAACTCATTTATGTCAATTATGACACTATTTAGTAATTGATTTTTCTAAAGTCATAAAAAATCGATTCCTTAGAACCAAATGAATTAAATAAAATATAAAATTTCATATTCATATATAAAATTAGTTTATGAAATAAAAAATTTAAAATTACATTTATTTTAATATTTATAATATCATTTATTTGATTCTTTCATTATTAAGGTAAATACTCTATCATTATTGTGTCATAAATAAATTTAATTATTTAATGTCTAAAAATTAAAAATAAAATACCGTGATGTATAAGTATTTTTACATTTTTAATTAATATTTATAGTTTAATATATAACATATATAAATTTAATTAAAATCTTTTTAGTAATAAGATACATGTTTATGTTATATTTCCCTTTACATTAAATTAATTATTATTGCATATCATTTTCACACCCAAGTGGATCCATGGGGTACTAAAATGGATATATGGATAATAATGGTCTTCCATATATCATAAAATATGATTGGATATGTGTTATGGTAGTTTTATATTACTATAATATTATTTTTGACCCTTATTTACCCGATTTACCCTTTAACCATGGTAAATAAAAATAATTAGTGAAGTTACTATTCATAATGTCCAAATATAAAAGTTACCTATTTACACAATTTTGAAATTATGATTCCAAATATTGAATCAATTTTTTTAAATTCAAAACACATAATTGTAAGAAATTAATTTTAAATTAATTTCCGTTGTTAAAACTAGAAAGCGAGTTTTTAAGAAGTAAAAACTATCAAAAGATTGACACATGTTTATGTCTAATTTAAACTTGAAATTACTTCCAATGAAAAATATTGGATTAAAAGATAAAAAAATAATAAAAAATCACTTTAAAAATAATTAAAAATATAATCCACGCATATATATAATTTATATGGAAAATTAGTTTTGAACTAAAATGCAGTATTTTCACTATTCATTAATATATGAAAGTTATCAGAAAAAAAGAAAAAATTTATACAAACTAAAATTTTTATTTACCTATTCTAAATAATAATTTCAGTTCTTCATATTTAATATACAAAAGTGTCAAATATTTTATTTAAAAAGGGTTCACCATGAAAAGGTGGAAAAACTGCATTTTTTGAAAAATACTTCTTTTATCTGAAAAAATTAATTTGTCCTTATATTATGTATTAGAAACACATAATTTGAATGTTAAAATTAGATGGGATATATAAAATTCAAAATGTATTTAATACTATTCACAACCACTTTCTAAAGGGCTAGTTTGATAGGTTGTGGTTTGCTCGAACTTGGTGTTGCGTGTAGCACAAGATATTGAATTATTAAGAAGAAATGTAATGTGAAAGCTTGGGGTGTTAAATTATCCCCTCCTTAAATAAATTGAATCCTGTCAATTTAAACACATGATTGAAAACTAGGGTTTTTACATTTCAAAATATCTTAGTTGAAATCCCACATCAAAAAATGGATTAATGAGATCTCTATTTTACAATAAAAAGGGTAAGTAAGAAGGTTACCGTAAATAAAACATACTAGGGTTCTATATAGGAAAAAATGGACATGAAAGGAAAATATAACCATCATGTTCTGATGGATAGTGATAGAGAATATTATTATGAGAAAGTTAATAATTTGAAATCCATAAATCTGCGATGATCCAAGGAAACATTTGATTCATCACAAAATAAAGTACTATGATTTTTTTAATTTTCAAGATCTTTTCCATAAAGATAAAGAATATGAGAAGAAATACATAATTGATTTCAGTACAATCTCACCATTTTTCATTCCTTGAACAATTTCCACTTCATCTTTTAGTCAAGGAAAATGAAGATGAATTTGTTATTCCTGTAGTGTTGGAAAATTATGAGATCCATAAATAGAATGATAAGTCATTTCATATGTCTCAAAAAAGTGTTTGAAAATGTTATCACATATTCATAAGTCCCCCTATAGCGAGATAATACATTAATCAAACAAACATCAACTGAAGTATAACTTATACTATCCATAAATGTATAACCTTAAAATCCTTCCAAAAACTAAAAATCTACAACTTTAGAAAGAGGTGAACCAAATTGGCTTAGCATTTATCTCCTATATCTCATAGGGTAGTTCTTGGTTATCACATTCCAATCATCTGAACACCTTCATCTTGTATTCTCTTGAGTCACAGAAACAACCTAAATTATCAGACATCCTTATTTAAGACATGCGTGTTTCATTGTTCCAAAACATGGTAGATTATTCCTTAAGTCCCAAATAGTTGAACACTTCATCCATGATAGTATAAAACTCTTTTAGAAAAATCCATAATTAGTTCTCAAGAAACTAGAATCATCGAATTTACTTATTCAAATCAAACATATCTTTATCCAAACATTATTATCTTAATATAAGTAACATATTAAGGGTTATATTTACCTTAATAATATGTTATCCAAATATAATATTACCCTTAAATAAATTTTCTTGTCTATTATTACTATTCATCATATTCTGGAAAATCCTTAGTAAAAACATAAACTAAATATTGCTTAAATAATTCACTATTCATAATTCATAGATCCAAATACATAAGTACTCCAATCCTTCAAATTTAATGGTTGGCATGTAATAGGTCATTCCTTGGTTTATATGTAGATTATTATGTCTGGGAATTGAGCTGGGTTATGCACTTGATTTCCATAGATGAGACGTCAAACTCTGTAATAATTGGACACCCTATGTCCCTTTTTCCCACAGAGATAACATCTTCCCCTCCATTTGAGGTATTCCTCAAGGTTCTTCTTACCTTCCTCTTTATATGTAGGAATCTAAATCTTATTTCCTCTATGATTCTTAAGATTTGACTATTTATAAAAATTTATCTCCCTCTTATGAAATGTGTTAGGAAAGTCATCAAAGATCATGTTGTTAATCATATATCAAGATAACTTATTCATCATAATCACAATATCTTTCTCTCTTGTCATTATCCAATTTTGTTTCTCAAAATCACCATATTTTCCATCAAACTAAATGTTAATACAATTCCTTTTAGTTTCCTACAGTAACTAAGAGCAGAAAGAACATGGTGACAAACACATATCATTAAAGAAAACCACATAATCATGGGAAGGTACCAAAATTATAGGGTTATGATCATTACCAAAATTCTAGGGGGTTTTCTATACTTATCATCAAAGTCTATCTTAGGGTTATGATCCCTAATATAAGGTTTTTAAATCTATTTCCAAGGTTGTTTTTAAAATTACTCTGATACCAACTATAAATCCCTGACCCAAGAAGCCTAGAGCTAGTGCATTATTTTAATACATTAGCATGATTATAAGGAATCATGTCCCAAATTACCAATCAATTTAGCAGTCTTGGAAAATAGATTACATACATGAAATTTACATTAAAATTTCAAGCATAAAACACATCATATATAATACTTTGAGAATTCCATTATTCCTCTATCTTAACCTTGCATACCAATCAAGAAACACTTCTTAGTATCCTAGGAAAATAAAATATAATAAAGGGTGAGTTCAGATGCTCAGTAAAGATAAATAATATAGCAGAAGATATCATAAATAAGAGTAATTTTAGAATGGATATCTTCTGCTATATGACAAGAATAAATCAAATAATTCCTTTTAAAATTTCACATGGATATTCTACTGGTTGAATAATCTCATGAAATATCAATAATTAATATCATCATGAGGGAAATTCATAATGCTGAACATCTGAAACATACCGTCAAGGCCTCATCCAAGACATCTAAAAATAAATGATTATGGAATATGCCAAATCCATATATGAAAATAAATGGGTAAGGTCTAGGAAAAGTCCATATCAATTTTGTCTCATGAGTCCTATTGATGCATCGAGGGGATACATCAATCCCTGCCCATCACTTACTAAGTCCAATTCATTTCTTATATGAAAAGTCTGAAGCATAACATAAACATTCTTATTAAAACTATCATACAAAATGCCAATAATTTAACCATAAACCATGAATGGTATAGAAATAGGACATCCACAGTCAAAAATGTCATAACTCATTCAATAAAATATGGAAGATTATATTATAATGAATCAACCTCAATAAAGAATAATATCCAATAAAGGATGTTGACATAGATGAAAATAATCACAAAAACTCTTTGAGAAAAATATCCTTTTTTCATGAAATTTTTAAAAGTGGCACAATTTATAAAGGAAGTCATTTAAAAGATATTTTTGATTCAAAGTGTCCCATACCACTTTTAAACTTTTCAATGGAATTAACATTTTAAGACAATAATTTCCATATCAATAAATCATTAAAATTATTTTGAAAATATGGACATTAATTAAATAGATTTGGAAAATTAAATCTTTAAAAAATTTAAAATGATGATCTAGTTAAGGATTCCCTTCCATATAATCTTAAAATATTACTTTTGAAAACGTTTTTATGAAACATTGACATGAATGATAAATATGTCCTAGTAAATACATACACATAAATAATCTTAGATAACAATGATATTGAGGAATTGACCCTTATATAAGGTATGATACTCTCCGTATGTGTTCAAAACTTCTGTATAATGTTTTTAAACATATTATTAACTTATATAAGAAAAATAATAATATTTATGATATCATATAAGATTATTTTACGACTATATGTTACTCGTTAATTAATAATTCCATGTTAATGCAACATTTCGGGTAATAATCGCTTTTTCTTATTGTGCGTGGTTTGATTTGTTATTCTTGATCATATTACATATATCATGATTTAATTACTTAAATAATGTATAATATAATTTATATATCATATATATTCATAATATAAATATATATAATATATTTATATATGAAATAGAATACCCCGTTCATGGAGACGGTAGGCCGTACGTACGCATGAACGCTGTTTCTGTTTTCTTATCGTATTGAATTCAAGTAAGTGATTAAAATAGATGTATATATATATATACAATTTCAGTATAATTAGTATGTCATATATTTCATAATTAATCATAATATATTTATTTTTATAATCATTCTAGGATGGTGGACGTGGAAGATGAGTCTCATCGAGTCGTGGAGACGGTAAACCGTAAATACGCACGAGCGACTGTATCATTTCTTTAATGGTTAAATGGTATAGAAATGTATGAAATATTAATTGTACCTAAATAAAATAATGTTATATTTATTATTTAATTTATTTATATTCATCATTATACCTAGATAAATAAATTGTAGATGAAGAACAGTTTGCACCATAGTGTGGAGACGATAAGCCGTACGTAGGCACCCATGGTGATATTATTTTTCATAGAATGAGTAAAAGGATGAATATGGTAGTATCATAAATATAAAAACATACCAGAATATATTATATTTTGGTGTCATTATTTTAGTATGGTAAAAAATTAGGAAGAGGAAGTAGAAGAAGGAAACAACTTTGAAAGAAGGAATAAAACGATTACCTCTTCTTCAGGTGTCTCCTTCTGATTTTCACAAAAGGTTTTATTCCCAAAGGGGGGGGGGATCTAGGATGAATTTACGGATGTTTTAAATAGAGTTGGGTTAGGGTTTTCCAAGACAAAGTTCTTTGAAGGTGTGAATAAAAGTGAAGTAGAAGGGCCCTTTTATAAGGGAGGTGAGGGGCACTTTAGGAAAATCTTGAATTATTAATTTATTATAAATTTCATTTCGGTTTATAATAGCTCAAAAGTGATTTATTTATATTATAATATGATTATGGGTCTAAATAATCTCAAAAAATTATTTTTAGACAAGTTTAGGTCATGAAATTAACCTTATATTTTGGCTTTAACCCTTAGTTAAAAAGTTTACTCTTACCAAGTCTTATTGTATTGTTATAATATATGATTAATATAGTTATGATAAAAATTATAAGTTGATATAAAGTGTATAATTAATTAATTTTTACATATATTATATTTTTAGTATTTTTATATCATTTAATAAAATAGTATTTGTTTTAAAAAATCATTTATGTCAATTTTAACACTATTTATTAATTGGTTTTTGTTAAAGTCATAAAAACTTTATTCCTTAAAGAAATGAATTAAACCAAATATGAAATGTAATATTA